>CM075857.1:47643171-48093171 GCA_037975125.1 Latrodectus hesperus
TTCAGAATTTTATTGGCAATTCTTTTACTTTTCTTTCTGTATCTTGAATTTTTCACAGGGGAGTAATTTCATCTCTCATCTGTTGTTCTCAAAAGAAAGTGTGATGTTTTGTTGAATGTAGATAATTCAATTTAATAACAATTTGTAATGCATTATACAATATTTAAATTATTTGCAAATGGAAACTAAGACACTGTAGAATGAAATTTGCTTAGTGTAAAGACTATAATTCTAATGTTTTACAATTCATTCATTACATATTCATTTATTTTTATTCATTATTACGTTTTTATACACAAAATTTATTATTTAGTTCTAAGTGTATAATTTTGTGTCTTTTATTAGTGATTATTTTACATTTTATTTCTATAGTTTTATATTTTACTTTGTTTCTATGATTTTTATTGTCATATTTTACTTTTATGATTTTTAAGGGAAGGAAATACTCTTCACAGCAGTCAACAAATAAATATTTTGGTATGAAACCTTTTCGCCCACTTCTGAGTAATAAAGCAACAGATCCTGTGAAAAATTTACGGAAAGAAATACTTATGGGTGTTTTTAAAACAATGGTATTTTATTTTTATTATTTAAATTTTATATTGATCTTTTATAATTCAGGTGATTAAAAAAACTCAAAAAACTTTTGTTTCTTTTACTCTTCTGACAGCATTGATCGATTCAAATTAAACAGTAAAATGCAAATACTTTTAGCTCAATGGCATTTTTCTTTGTGAGGAATTTCTAATGCTCTTAATTCTAATGCTAATGCTTTCTGCATTACAAACAATTAAAGAAAATGATTTTACATGAAGTTTTCAACTTGTTTTCATCATTAATTACAATTTTTACGTTTGAATGGCATTTATATTAACAAGTGTTTCTTTACTAGTTTTTAGATGTAATACATGAAAGGGTAAGCATTTTCTTTGTGTTTAGCATTTCCCATTGATATAAAAAATATTTTATTAAATTTTACAGAACTGTGATCTCATTAGTAGTTTATTTCTAATGCACATAAACATCTGTATTAGTTGAATAGGGGTTTTTCAATGACTTTTCTCTTTTGTTTCATTATGCATAATTATTATTACCTCAAACAAAAAGAAAACTTTAGCTTATCAAATTATGCAAAATGTATAATTAAAATATTAACAAATGGAATTGTTAATAATAATGTGTATACTTGTTTCCAGAAAGGAATGAAAATATGAATTGCTGTGCAAAAAGTGATTTAAGAAATAATTAAGTATAAAAAAATATAAAAAAATTTTTGTCTGGAATAACATATATTTTTATGTATTTAATTAAAAAATATCCATTTGTTTAATGATTGTTTTCAGGAACCATGCTTTTCAGAACAGACCATAGATTCAAAGTACTGTATATTTCTTTTTTAATTTTTGTTATTATTTGTTACATTTGTCTTTGACTTGGAGTCTTATTCAAAACTTTTCTTGCAATTACAAAAATCCCAATAAAAACTAAATATTTATTGATAGTGAACCAAAATATCATTTAAATGCATCAGGATATATCCTACTTGTAAATAATTACAATAAAATAATATATATATATATATATATATATATATATATATATATATATATATATATATATATATATATATATATATATATATATAAGAATTTGTGGAATTTTAATTTAATTCCCCTTTTTAATTCTATAATTTACTAGAACATTCAGTCTATTGGAAAAGGATTCCAGAATTTTCTACTACAGTGTTAAAGAGCAAATATCTCCAATATGTTGTATTATCTTCATTCTATCAACCAATTGTTGCTTTGAATTTCTGTTATTTCATTTATCTATTCAATGACAATTTTTGTGGTAGTATTTTCTTATAATATCTTAAATACCACTACTTCTTTGATATCAAAGCCAAGCTCGCAACTGTGAATGTCAATGCTCTAACCTTCAATTTAACATTTGGTGGGTTTGAGTACCACTTTGGCATGAATGTTTATAGTAATTCAGCATTCACTTTAAACTGTAAATCATATTTTAGGATCAGAATCCACTTTAAACTGTAGGATAAGCAAAAGATGACCATTTAGCAAAAAAAGAAAAAAAAAATCTTTGATATCATAAATTAGAGGAAAAACAAACTTTTTCTTACTTTATTCTTATTATATTTTTTAATGTTTTCATACTTTTTCCTAAAATTAAAATCACAGAAACTCATAAAAAGTTAATTATAATACAACTTATACTTTCCTAATTCTTATAAAATTGATATAATTCCTAATAATATGCTTTCTTATCAATTTTTTTATTATTAATAAACTAAATATTTCTGAAAATGTGTTGTTAAAAATTATATAAGTTTAATTTTGTGCATACTTATACACACATTGAAGATCAAAAATAGGATTATTTCTGCTGTTTGACATTGAGCTCACCTAGATATTATGAGAGACACATCATCCAGTAGGAAATTCATTCCAAAGAATGTGAGACATTATTGCTGTGATTATGTGTGTTTTATGGAAAAGGCTGCTGATTTAGGTGACTTTCACGGAAAGAAAATTTATTGACAGTAGACTTGAAATGAGTATTTCCAAAACTTCATAGTTTGTCAAATGTTTGCATGCAATCATTATGAGTTGTTATGCCAAGTGGATGAATGATGATAAAAAATATCAGACACAAGGATTAAATATCCACACATCATTGATATACAAATAGCAATAGACAGTGACAAATAGCATTGTCTTATGCCCTTAGAAATATTTCTACTTTGACTTGCATTGTTTTTGATTATTAACTGAACCACTGTGTAGTGCTGATCTTATTTTACGTAGAGCCCAGAGTCTGATATTCTGTGTTGTTAATGTGTGGACATCTAACTGTGTGGCCTCCTCTACTCATCTCATCATACATTTACATGACATGTATTCATAAAGACATGACACAAACAGCTGATGATCAACACAGTTTTGGAGTTACAAATCTTCTGGTCATCACAATTTGTCTTCTGCAAAAGTCACTTCGATCAGATCAGCACATATGAATTTCAGGAATGATGTAGCATACTTTTCGGAATAAATTATATGTCATTCCTGCTGTATCACTTGTTTTCCACTACATTTAGATGAGCATAATGACAAATTATGAAAGTGATAGTAGCATTTTGGCACTTCAGGGTAAGTATTTATCAAAATAATAAAAAAAAAACCTAGATTTATAAATTCTTTATTAGTATTGTGAAAAACCTCCTTTGGCATATAAAACATCTTGTATTTACATGGGAATCAATTCATAGAAGTGTTAATAATGTTAAGGGAAATATTGCACCATTCTTAATGGATATTTTGTAAAAATTCTAGCAGAGATGCTGGTGGAAAATGTTGGTTCTCCACTGAACACTTTAAAATTGACTAACATGTCAATTAGATTCAAATTTTGTGACTGGAGGCAAGGAAGATGTTTTCCTTCATCATTTTGTTCATCAAACCATAATTGAACAAGTCTCGCAACATGGATGGTTCTATTATCCTTGAGAAAATATAATATCTTATATGAATTGCTGCTATGCCTTGAGTATTCTTCTATGAAGGTGCTTTTTGACTGTAATCGTTGATACTAGAAAATACTGATTCTGATTTTGCTCTATGGTCACTTGATTCTGTTATATGCTTATTAGACATTACAATCTACTATTTTACCCATCACATTTTAGCTATGCTTTTCTTTCCTTCCTATTTTGTGCTTTTCTGTACTTTGTGTTTACTTTATACTCTAGAAACTCTTAGAAATTGGGATGTTTCAGTCACTTGTTTCAGCTAGACAGATTTGTAAAATCTGAAAGCCCTAGAGGTCCAATATTTTGCATTTTTGCAAAACTCTAAGACTTACACAACTTCAATAAAACTACCACATATTAGCAGAATATATAATACACTTCTATAAATAAAAAAGCTACAAGCTATTATTATATTTTAACGCTTACAAATCACATTCAAAACTGTCACTTGTTCACAGATGTGGCCTTTATTTTGATAACAATCTCTGTATATGTAAACCTACATACATATATATGTATATGAAGAGTATTTTATTGGTAAAGTTGTAATTTTTTAATGTGAAACATTTCACATTCTGGCATATTTTCATATTTGTTGACAATGTAAATGAAAATAATTTCACTACATTTGTGTTAGAAATTAATTTTTATAGGAGATCCATAATTTAATTATTTATATTCATAATGTTGTAATTTATCCAGAAAAATGTTCACATTCTGCATAGAATATACATTTCATAATATGGCAGTCCTTTTGATTATACCAAGCTTAATTTTTATTATTGTCAAGATAAGGATTACTTTATATTAAAGACTGCAATAATATTGATTTATTGCTTTTTCATATTAAGCATATGAAATCAATTCCTTTTAGTTAAAATTTAGCTGTTCTTAAAGAAATGATTTAAAATTTGTAAATTAGTTTTACAATAATGTGGTTTATCTTTTTTTTTTTTTTTTTTTTTTGAAAAGGGAATTAGTTTCATTATTTTATTTAAAAATTCTCAAAAACAAATTGATTCTTATAAAAATATATAATTATTTAAACCAAAACTGACATATAATTTTATTTAATGTCTGTAGGTCCCAGTCTAATTAGCCTTTGTGAGCAAAAAATGACCTTTGAATGTTAAACCAAACTAAATCTAATAATAAATAAACTACTTACGGTAAAAATAAAATTATGTAGCTTTTGTAACTGTATTGTTTATTACTTTGAATTTTGCAAAGTAAATATATTGCATTAATTTTCACAAGTATGTGTGCTTCTGGTAAAAATTTAGTTCATTTTTCAAAGACATTTTTTTACTTGTTTGTTAAATTAACAAATAGTTTCCTTTTGTTTTTTGAAATTTTGTTAGTATTTGTTGAACCTTTTTTTCTGTGGTTTTTCTTTGATATTATCTGTGGGTTTCATTTATTGTTTTTACTATCAAAATTATAATCATAATGAAGCGTCTTTCAATTTCTATGAAATTTTTCACACTTTAATTTATTGTTTTTCACTCACCTGATATTTATATTTTTGTGTTGTGGGACTGTTCAATATTTTTTTATATTTAGTTTATGAGAATGCACTTATGAAATCTTTAACAAAAAGTTCAATCTCTGAGTACATAGAACATTGTTTCAGTGAATAAAAATGTGTTGATTTATTATAAAAAAAATAACATTTTTCTTTGACTTAGGATTTTTTTATGTCTTGTATATTTTCAACTTATTGCAATTTAAGTCTGTTTCCTTATGTCATCCATGCTATATCTAGTGCTTGTATTAAATTTCATTTAATATGCTTTATTATATATATCATGAATATCACTAAAATAACAAATAATTTTATAAAATTTTGTAATTACTAACTTTTTTAATTTTGAGGCTTATGATTGGTGAAATTATTTAGAAATATTAACTTATGTATCATTTTATTGAAGGACCTAAAAAAAGAGACTTCATGATTATTTAAAGAAAAAAGTACTTAAAAAATTTTAATATTTTAAAAATATTTAATATTTTCCCAAACAATTCTATGTTTTTGAAAATAATTTATTTCATAGTTTTTACCTAATTCAATTTTATCATTAATTATACAACTAATAATGTTATTTTTTATTAGTTAAGATGCTTTTCCCAATAATAGTTTCATATTTTATCTTATATCAACATTCATTTCATTTTTAATCAAACAAACATCTTGTAACAAGAACATTTTTGTTATAAGAAACTTTCTTAATATTTTCTATTAATTTAATTATGTATCTTAAAATCCAATGTATAAAGTAGTCATTTTTTTTTTTTTACTTTTATAGAATGAAAAGAAACCAGAAAAAACTGCTAAGTCAGTTCCTTCTGATTCTGATGATGATGAAATGCTGCTTGATCAGTGTATAAAATTAGGAATGCCTGATAAAAAAATTAAGACTCAATCACAGTCTCATCAATTACCTTCAAAATTAAATGCTGGACATTTGCAAGAAAATATTTCTCAAAATCAATTAGAATCAAAATTTGTTCAAAATCATTCTCCTTCCAAAACAAGTTCTGTTTTCACACAAGCTCGAAAGGATCATGTTTTATTGCAGTCTCGAGCAACTCAGGTAAAGACTTCTCATAGAAATCGACAGTGCCAATCAGCATCTTATAACCAATTTTCTTCTAAAAAACATCAAGTTTCATCATCAACCAATAACTATTCTTCCCAAGAATTCGAAAGAAACAAGAAATACTTTGTGAGTCACATTTTTTAAGTTTCTAAATGTCATTTATATTAAAAAGCAAAATTTGAGATTGAATTCTCTCTCTCTCTCTCTGTCTGTGTCTCTGTCATAAATTTATTTCATTAAGATGATTTAAATTTCATACACAGTAAGTTGACATTTAATTTTTGTTTACAAAATATTAGTAAAAACTTTGAAATTGATATAAAAAGAAACTACATTCTAACTTTATTTAATGTTTTTAACTTATCATTTACAAGTATAATATTTTGTTGGAAGATTGAAAATATTTACAGTTAGTATCCAGATTCTTTTATGATGTGGAAATTGCATTTGGACATGTTTAATATAGTAGAATAAAATATTTTTATCCGGTGCCATTTATGTAAAATTTGTTTCCTCTTTTTTAAATTGTATTTTATCAATTTAAAAAAGAGGAAACAAATTTTACATGTCTAAATTTTTCGTCTTAAATTTTTTCTTTAATGAAATATATATTATATAACCGTTTAATAAGGCTTTGTAGTAGCCTTAATTTATTGTATTAACTCTGAACAATTCAAAGTATTATATTATAAATGTTCTTTTGAATAGGAAATGACTAAAAAAGAAAGAAATTGTAAATTAGAGAGAAATCCAGTAGATGATCGAAGCAACTTTCTCTTACAACAGCGCATGCAATTAGGAATGCCTACAAAAAGTGTTAGTAAATATTCTAAAGACAAAGAATTGATGAATAATAACAGTCTGCCTAATGCTAATAGTTTGGTAAACAATTATTTTTCTATTATTTCATGGCTCTAAATGTGTTATTTTAATATATATTATGAAATCTTTAATGTTTCAAAATATTTCTAAACTTGTTTTCAATATATATATATATATTATTTTCCTTTTTTTGTGGTACATATATTAAAAATTTGAATATTACAATATTTAATTTATTTAATATAATACTTATAATTTATTAAATTAGATTTGCATAGTATATTTTTGCCATCATGTATTCAAATCATATAGTTTTTTCCCCCATATGATGACTAAATAGGATTAAAAATATTTTCTTTAAATTGAATTCAAGTGTAATATTTCAAGCTTATTATCATCTTTTTGTGAGTTGTGGGTCAAAAATGTCAAATAATTTATACTAAAATTTTTGAAAAAATGTATTTCTATCTGTGCATGTTTATTATATGAAAGTGCATCCAAAAACAGGCTATAAAATAATAAAATAATTTTTATGAAAAATACTTTTATTATTTTAAAAGAAGGAACAGAGTTATGAAAGAATAAACAATTTCATCAATTGTGCTTTTTTGCACAATAACTGAATTTATTTCTTTATTTATCTGGATACTAGACCCAGTTTGGTGAAAATCATCTCCCTGCTCATGGAGCCAGTTCTTGGCAAATCTTCATATTACTGATTAAAGAAAATCTTATTCCATAAACTAAATATTCCTTAATTTGTTTTTAAGTGATTTAGTCATTGGGTACCAAATTTGGATTCTATGGTTTGTATGAATATTCATATCTTATCTCTGAACAATTTTTTAACACCTTCACCATACTACTATATACTACCTGCTCATTACTTTAGTATAAATTTGTACAGAGAGAGTAAAAAATTTTTATACATGTTAATTCTTTGTACTTAAGAAATAAATCGTGAATTGCACCTCCTTGTGAGACCATTTTACTGATTGTCATCCCTTCAAGTTATTCAGAAGGATCTAGACTTATACTGTTTACCCATTCAATTATTGCAATATGTATGCAAGCTTATCCATTCAGTTATTAAATAGTGCTATTTATTTATACTGTTGTGAAGAAATTCTTCCTCCTTAATATCCAATTTCATACATTTAATACCATTTTTTGTTTAACAAATTTTACTTGTTATTCTAAAATGTTAAAAATATCTTTCTTGTAACTCAAAATTAAAAGCAATGAATAGTTTTATCTGGAAAGGGATAATAATTCATTCTTTCCCTTTTCAAAAATAATGCAAACTATTAAATTAATACCTGGCAAAAACATTTATATAATGCTATTACAAAAAATCATCTTAAAATAAGCTTCTTTAAAAAAATAATCTTTTTTGATACATCCATATATATTTGTATGAAACAGTTGTTAAATCTGCTTTAACAATTAAAACTTTATGTCTTCAGATTACTCAACTGTGTATGATAGAATTGATTGCTGTAATGTAGATATTGTGAATAATGTTGGAATTTAAACTATGACTTGTTCCAGTTGCATTTCTGCAAATTTAGAAAGCCTTTTTTATTTTTAGCTCTATCTGGATAAAAAAAATTAATAGATAATTCAGTTAAGGTTCATATTATGATAGATACCAAAAATTTTACTTCGTTTGAACAAAATCTTGATTAAAATAAAAAGTTATGTTCTTAAGATCAAATAGTTTTCTTTTTATGAAGATAATAATCATTTTCTGCAAATTATAAATATCTTCATCCTTAAACTTCAAATATCAAATTATTTGAAGTTATTGGTCAAGTTGATAGATATGATGTTATTTAAAAAATTAATGTTAACATTTTAATATTTATCATTTATTTATTTCAGGGTTACAGAGATAATCGCCCAGATGGTACTTCTGATGTTGAAGAAGATGATGATGATATTTTACTAAAATGCATTAATGCAGGAAAACCAAAACAGGAAAATAGATATTCAAAGCCTCAATGCTCACCATCCAAAATTAATTTTAATTGTAAGATGAATAATAGAGTTACTCCTCAACAGTTGCCTGTTAATCTTGATAAAAAAGGTATTGCAGATAAAATGAAGCAAGGAATTCCTTCTCAGTCACCAAAAAAGCAGTGGCCTCCACCATTTTTAATTCCAGATGAAGATTCTATGACAGGTGCAGAAGAATCCCTATGTATTTATAAGACTGAAGATACTCCTGTTCTTTCTCCAACTGCTTCCATAAGTGATTTAAGTACTCTTTCATTTAATGAGGACAAACAGTTTCCTCCAAGTCATCTTAATAATTCTCGAAATTCTGATTGTTCTTCAGAATCTGATGATGACGATGAGTTATTGTTGGAATGCATTCGCGCTGGTATGCCTGCAGCTAAAAGAGCTTTAGCTTAAATATTTATTTGCTTTCAAAATAAAGTAAAAAATACTAATTCTTCTGTGATATATTTTTTATATCAAACTGCTTTCTTTTACAGAAAATGTAGTTTTTTCTCCACAAAGCTAAAATTATAACTGATTTTTACATACATGAAACACATAGTTTTTATGTTGTATGAAATAAAGTTGCATTTAACAAAAAATTTAAATGACGAACAAATTTTGTGTCTAGTTATTTTTTCATAACAAAAGGTTAAAGCTCAGTATTCATTCTTATATATGTAGCTTATTTATTGAGTTTTGCTTAAATGTAGAGCTTGCTGTATGGTATTGATTGTGTATTCATTTTATGAAATGTTGCTTTTATTCTTTATAAATCATAATTTTTTATGCACAAATACATTTGAATTTTTGTCTTTCTTTGTTTTCAAAAAAAGTATCTTTGAGAGATTTGAGGTTGCACTAAGAAAATGGCATTAATCTTTATGGAATTTTAACATTCATCTCTTATATCGATGTGTTTTTTCTTGGTTAGGTATAAAATTCATTAATTTTTGGACAAGGGATCCCATTAACTTATATACTTTATTATAGTTGCAAGAAATTATTCTTTTCAAATCTAACTCAACACAAGCCCTTTTTTAATGCATGAGTTTTGAAGTTTATGCCCAAATCTACCTTTACAGAACTTCTGTAAATAGCCCATACGATAGGTGAGCTATTTTCTTGCCACTTATATTGTGTACATATAGATGCTCTATGGGTAGTTCATATATTTATTGGTTAGTTAAATAATGGAAAAAATTTTTCATTATGATTTCAAGTTTAGTATAAGCAAAATAATTTTATTTGAAAAGGAAGGAATAATTATTGATCAAATATTCTTGAAGAAGATTTATGTATGACATTTTCTCTTGCATAATATCCTTGGGTGAATTCTCACACCTCCTTTCCAACCATATGGTAACCAAGTGGTTGGAAACTTTCCAACCATATGGTGATGAATTTAAAAGCAGTGCCTTATGACTCTAAATGATGCACAATGATTGGACAAAATCCTTTATTTTATAATTAACAATCAGGAAATTATGAATAATAATACATGCTACAATGTTGTTAATCAAAACATATTATGAAATGAAGACCTAATCCAACAAAGAGAACTTTCTGTGAAATGTATCAAACATTTTGCACTGAGAAGTACAGTGGTAGAAAAATTAGTCAGTCTAGCCTTAGAAAATTACTGCTGTTTACTGCTATCTTTCGACCAATACCAATGCTAGAAGTGACACAATAGTTTGCAAAAATACTTTAGTTTTATACTTTAGTTTATACTCATACTTTAGTTTTATATTTCAGCTATTTGTGATTCCTTTCATTATAATACCTGACTTCATGTAGTTTGTCTAATGGAGGGGAATTTTGAAACTAAACAATACTCTATATAGATTGGCCAGTATTCTTTTGATCAAACTTCTATTTGCAAATGCTTCAGCTGTTTGTGATCCCTTTCATTAAAAATGTGAAAACACTATGTAGTTTGTTTTCTGGAGGAAAAGTTTGAAGCTGGAACAATAAACCATATAGATTGACTGGAACTTTTTTTTTTATCTAATTTTAATTGAGCATATTTACCCTATAAATTTGATTAGCTGTCATATCAAAGCTTTATTCTGAAGTTTGAAACTTGGAAGGTGCATCAAGTGAAATTCCTTAAAATTTTATTGGTAATCTCATTGCATAAATATCAGGAGTGCAGCTGCTTTAGATTCTTATATCTTTATATTAAGCACCATACATCATTTGTATATAATTGGAATATTACTAGTTGTTTTTTATTGCAAAGAATTAAAGTGCGCATACAGATTTCTTCTTTTTTTGTCTGTTTCTTTTTCTTATAAACAGTATATTTAATTTGTATAGAATTTAATTTATGCATGAAAACCTCATCACATATACAATTAATGTATCTAACACTAATTAAAGTATTTATAAACACCAAATGCAAAATAAAATTTTAATTTAAAATAAAAGCTCACCGCACTGTAGTAATAAGGCTGTCTTTTTTTTGGAGCAGATCTTAAGCCCATCACACATGATATATTTCTTCGCTTGTATTGTTAAGGCATTAGAAAGTAATTAAGCACACTCATGATACATCTTTTCCTTTCAAATTCTGCTTGTCAGAGAGGCTAAGCATGTCTGGAAGGTGAAGCTATTTTTAAGGGTGCCATTTTTCAATATTTATTACTTTTGGCTGAGAAAATGTATGCCTTATAAATTAAAAACAAATATCGCTAAAAATTTCTTAAAGAGAGTTATTAGTCAGTTTTATGACTTGACGAATTTAAAAGTCTTTTTAGCATTGCTTCCCTCATTTTTTTATTTTTTTTTTCCTTCCCTCACTTGTCTGCTCGTAATATCTGCAATTATTAAGTTTTAATGTTATGATATATTTTACAATATTCTTATTTATCAAAAATATTTTTTTAAATATTTCCTATCTTAAACAACGAGTAAATTAAACATTAAAATATTGCTCGCTTTGCTCTGGATTGTGATGATGTCTAAAATTGACTGATGCAGCAAAAATCTTTTTCATATTTCAATTTGATGAAAGAAATACTCAGAATATAAAAATTTCTAAAATTATATTAAGATGGATGGAATTGTAGTAAGTTTGTTGGATAAGGTATCACTCATTCAAATATAACAAGGAACATACTCATGCGTTCTTTAAGACTACCTGACCGACTGACTGCGACTTTATGCTTTCTGGCAACAGGTAGAATGTATTAAGACTTAAAATTTACAACAATTATTTCTGCTAATTTTGGTACAATTAATACAGAAAACGTGAGTCAATTGTAAAAATTCTCCATACGAAATATTTGAAAGTAAAAGTAATTCTTAAAATCATTTATTGATTTATTAAACAATGGTTGTTAGAAAAGATTTAAAACTCTAAATTGGATTAAATAAATTTACAATTTTCGTATGTTTATTTCACTTAATTAAAATAAAAATGATAATCACTTTGCTTAAATGAAATTATAATGGAAAAATCTAATGCAATTCATAATGTTTTATAATTCATAATGTTGTTGAATTGTAATGTTTTATATTTTAATACAAGGAAAATCTAATAGTTTTAAGCATTCACTATATTTCTTAATAATATTTTACTGTATGAACATATAATAAACATAATTTTTTCGTTCATTATTACATCATCAAATAAAAAGAAAACATATGAAAAATTATCTTTTAATTTGAGAAGTCTCTTGCTACGAGATCATTGTTTTCCGCCATTTTTTTTGGCGATGAATTAAATAAGATTTTAAAATTAAACAAATAATTATGCTTATAAATAATGTATTAATAAAAAATCATTAAAAAAATATTATTTATTTATTTAATTTTAATATAATTTATTTTTTCATATTAGAAATGAATAAATGAATTTTAATTATAAATAATAATTTAAGAAAATAAATAACATTTTTATACAATTAAATAAGATGCACTTATAAAATATAATTTATTTTATATTTATATTAGAAATCTATAAATGAATTTTAATAAAATAAATAATAGTTTTAAAAATACATAAGATTTTTAAGCAATCAAATAAGATTTAAATTAAAATTAAACAAATAATTATGTACATAAATATTACTATATTACTACAAGAAATGCATTAATATAATATTATTTATTTATTTTATATTTATTTTAAAATATATTTATTATTCAGAAAATAAATAAGATATTAAAGAATTAGAAAAGGAAATGAATAATTCCTCCAGAACTTGTAAAAGAAGTGTAAAAGAACAAGCGGCGAATACCCTGGCAATCGCCAGTAGCGATAAAGACCTTCATATAATCGCCTGGATAGAAAGTACCACGTGACTGTGACGTCATGAAATTACATTCCTCCAGTTACCATATTTGAATTATTATCGCTGCTTGGCAAAACTTTGGCGACAGATCTCGATATAAGAATACCCGCTTTAATTTTTATTGATGCTTTCTTTTTAATTTGATTGATATAGTGAATGATCATAACAAATAAGACTCATTTTTGTATGCTTCTGTGAATTTTTGTGTTATAGACATTTTAACAAATTAAACGGAAACTGCGAAGTTTTGGTACATTTTATTTTCCTAAGTGTCGCCAAGAATGCTTTACAACGCAAGGGGAAGAGACACAGCAGGAAGCTACTGTTCACTTCCTGTAATTAACCCCACGTTGGTTGAAACATTAGAACTTGTTTGAATTTTCTTCACTCTTTCAAACTGCCCCCACACACGGTACAATTTTCTGGTAACAAACACATCCAAGCGAATAAATGTATCTTGCGTGGCGGGCTTTAACCACTAATGAGCGATGGAAAATTCAATTGTCCAATTACATCTGTTAAGCTGTGTATTTAGAATTTTTCGGGTTTCCTTTCTTGCGACACGGGGATACGACTAACTATTTATAAGAAGTACTCCCAAAAGTTAATGCGTTGTAAATGTTAAAAAAATCTTACTATTCTCTTCGGTGCTAACTTGTTTACAACGTTGTGTAAATATTGTACGGCGCTTCGGAATTCGTCTTCGTTGAGAGACGATAAAAAAATCTCTTAAAAATTACAAGAGGGCGCTCCGTGGCTGAGTGGTCTAAAGCATCACCGCTAATCGCTTGAGAGCGTAGGAGTGTGGGTTCGATTCCCGCCGTGGCCCTGGGTGTTTTTCTTCGTTATTCTTCTGTGGTTGTACATCTGTCATTGTGCTATTTGTCCTATTATCGACGAAGACTTACAAGCGGATCTCAAGAATCAAGCATACAAGTCTGAATATGTGTAATGTAATAAAATAAATAAATAAATAAATAAAAATTACAAGACTTTTCTTCGTCATGCCACAGAGAGAGAAAGATATTATACATAATTCTTTTGGTTGTAATTCTACCAGTATTACAATTCCTATAGTGCTATATTTGTTTATATTTACATTGATGCAATAGTGGCGCCATCTTTAGGGGAAATATTATTTATTTTGTTTAACAACTTAATTATCAGTGGTTGGTTTTATTCTTAAAACTGCTCTTGGGCGGTGAAACATTTTTAAATTGTACGGATTATAGCAATCTGTATTTTGAATTTTAGGATTCTGAGTGCCTGATAGACACTCCGAAAAACTCGAAAACTCTGATCATAATTAAGAATTGCTTTTTAAATAAAAAGTAATTTTGCATTATAAAAAAATTTTAATTATGTAGCTGTGGGCTGAATACATTTCCCACTCGGGTCACGTTCGCGTCTGATTCACCGTTTGCAGACGGTATTTATAGCCGATTTGGCGGGAAATCTTCCAGTAACGCCAATTTCTGGTGGGTTTCTGGGTGTTGATTCTAGGTTATCTCGCTTAATATTGGTCCTTGTGCCTCGATGGATTTTTCCAAAAATATCTATTTCTTTCTAAGTCACCAAAAATCTGGCCAATAGGTTGCAAAATCATTAGAAAAACTGCTTTTAATGTAGAATACGCCTAAATTGCGCAATTTTTGCTCAAAATTTGAGTATTTCCGATATTTTTGAAATATTTTAAGACAAATGCAAGAAATGTTTATAAATTTGTAACAATAAAGGGAAAAGCAATTTAAAAGTTTAATATATTTTAATATTTAGTCTATAACTTTGTGTACAGAATTTTTGCTTGGAGGATTTTCATTTCACTTCTATATTATCAGAACAATTGCTTCTCAATATTTTTATGGGGAATACTATCAACCATCACACTCTTGTGAAACAAGATATGTGTATTATTTAATAAAGCATATTAGCATAATCAAGTTCATAAAACTCATTTTCAGTAAATTTTTTAAAAGTATAATGATATAAATTTTTTTATTTAATTGGATAAGTGGTAAATCTATGGATATAAAATATAAAAGAATATTATTTCACTTTGTGCATTATAGTATTTTATAACACAATATGACTATAAAAATCTTATTTAAATATTACATATATATTTTGTATGTATGTTAGCACAATTGCGTACCATGTAAGAAAAGAATTGCCTCAAAAATTAACACATATACAATGGCAAAAATTCCTTTGGGAACAATTGCCTGAAAGAAAGATGCAAAAATTGCTTTTTGGAAGACAAATTACAATTAGATAAAGGGAGGGTGAAAGTTAATTCAATTATAATGTAAGCTACATAAAGATTAAATCATTGATTGTAGATTGAATTGTAATAAATTTTTAAAATTTCTTACAATTCACTTGAATTTGTGTTTAATTTTATATTTTAAATACATGTCAGTGAGATTAAATTTATTAGAAGATATTTGCATTTTTGCTAATAAACTCTTACATCTCGATTTTAGTGAATATAAAAATCAAGAAACGCGGCATTAATATGAAATTAAGCATTGTGTGTTTTCATATCAGAAAACTACGAATTTTATGGAAGTCACAAAAATATATTGATTATATTATGACTGCCGTAATTAATCATTTCCACTATTTCACTCGAATAACAAAAAGTATTTCAACATTAAAAAAATTATATACCGAAAAAGGAAAAAGCATTTAAAAATTAGAAAGATTCTATATTTATCGTAAATTTAAATTTCTGTAAAGCAGGAGGCACTAAATAATTAGATTCAGAAATTAATTTGGAACACTTGTAAAAATAATTAAAGAACAAATTGTCAAAGAATATTTAAAGCAATTTTTAAATAAATTTTTAAACGAAAAAAAGGTAAACTTTTTGAAAAAATCTTTGAAATGTAAATTAAAAAAAAAACTGATAGATTGCAAGTAATATATTGGAAATACTTTGATAAATATTAATTAACATTCATTACAGAATTCAATTTTTTTTACAAATTTGTATCAAATTTAAGAATATAGTAAAACACCTAATATGTAAATAATTAAATGAAATTTTTATAAAAAATTTAAAAAATCAAATAAAATTATTCATAAATATAAGTACATATTTATACATAGTACATAGTTTTATTCATAAATATAATACAAATATATATAAGTCTTAAAAAATGTAAATAATTAAATTTTGTTTAATGTAAATGAGTAAACAAACTGAAATAAATTTGTTTAAATTTTAAGAGTTTAAAAAATGAGAGATAAAGTTTAATTTCATAAGAATCGAAAAATTCATTAGAACTGTGCAATATTACTTTCGTTCTCTTTCAGAGATTTTAATATGTATATTCACATTAACTTCTATACACATGAGCCAGTTTCTTTCATAATACTTTTATTTCATAATAAAGCGTTTATTTTATTTATTAATTAAAGATTAATATATAAGTTGAAAAATTTTAATTATTTATAAATTTCCAATTAATAAATAAAATAACTTTAATAAATAAAATTTTCTTATATTTTGGAAAAAAAATGAAAATTGCGATTTATTTTTAATAATTTGTGACTGCATACTTTACTTAATTTGAAAATTCTAGTATTCTTTCAGCATGGGTACCACAGCTTATAATCTTTACATTTCCTTACTCAGGATGAAATAAATTACGTATAATGTATTATATTTTGATTCTATATTCAATCAAAAATAATATACATAATTTTTAAATACATAACTTTTAAAGCAATCCTTTCTTGTGGATAAAAATTTAAAAATTCGTGAATCTTGCTTTTTGGCATAAAGAATAATTATTTTCCATAATGCTAGTTTATTTTAGGAACGAATGGCAAATGATGTTTCAATGTGAATATGTAAATTTTTTGTGTAAATTACTCTCAAAAAATAAAACTTATAAAAAGCTTTATAAAGAAAAAAAAGTGGCTCCACAAAATATTTTTAAATACATATACATTCAGGGCTATTCTAAACCTTTTTTCAAATTAGGAGGGATGATAGTATGATCTCCCTTGATGAGCAATAATTACATTAAAATATAGGATCACATTCCACAAGTGACCGAAAAAAAAGGAATATTAAAATTCCAACCATTCCAAAAGTCGTATAATCAGATTTATTATTTAGTGACAACTCACAGCAGTAGCTCAAAATGCCGACCACATGTGCTATTACCTAGTTGACAACAGATAAAAAACGATACGCGTTATTTCTCGAAAATTTCTGGTGTCGTGCTAATTTCCCCGCGGCCACAATGATTCTTGCTATGAGATCTTCTGCTGATTTTACAGGCGTTTCGTACATTACAAATGATTGCGCTCCTAGAAGAAATTTGTGATGATATTCGTAGAATGAGGAGACCAAGCAACAGGTCTACCATGTCCGATCCATCGTGCGGGAAATGCGACATTCAAGAAATTACGGAAGGGAATGATAAGCACAAAAAACATTGAACATCTCGGTTGCCAATGAGGAATCGAACCAATCACCTCGTGGATAGTACACAGACGTTGGTGAAGACTGCGCACAATCTACACTATTGAGGTACTTAATTGGTACAACACAAAAATTTTTACAAATGTTGTTTTAGGGTATAGATTAACTTACATCTTGGTAACACAATTTAATACGAAATATATTCTCCTCTAGCTTAAATGAGATCCTGTTCAACATTTGGCACGGAATCCTCTAAATTAGAACATAAATTCTTGATCTACTCATCACGAAAGCACACTTTTATAATATTTTTAATTATTGTTTTCTTTATTGAACAGTCCATTTTACTCCCACATCTCAAAAATGCTCCACATATTTTCAATGGGACTTATAACAGGAAAATTACCAGGCTAATCTGAAACCATTAATTTCAGTTCTTAAAAATTTTTTTGCTACCTTAAAAGTATGGCATGGAGTCAGATTTTGTTTAAAGATACCAACACCACTTGAGTGTTTGCATCGTAGGCGGAATTTCTTTTTTATTATACATATTCTACCCCCTCAGGAGGTTTACCTTCTTTAGGTAAACACGGGTGTCACAATCCCGAGGTATTCTCTCTAGTGAACTGTCCTCTACTTTCTTTTCTTCTCTCCTCTTCTGCTTTTTCTTCCTCTTTCCCCTCATTGTGGATGCCTTGTAAGAGATTGAGGGCTCCCCTTGAGTAGCTATTACCGCCTTGTTACAATTAGCTTCTCTTGGGGACTAAACCACCAGCGTGTTTGCCGTGCCTGGATACCCGTGTCCCTGGAAAGGGGGTCCTGGTGATTGAGGCTCCCAGAGACCAACAACTTACTTTGCCTCTGCTTCAGGTAAGCGGAAGGTGTGTTGTGGTCCTTAGCACATCACATCAATCGGATTCCATGGTTCAAGCGATCATATATCTGCTATGTGACTCGATAAGGGTGAAGGTCACGTCAGAGGTATATTGAGAGCGTATAAGGTCTAGCTAGCACTGATGCAGTTATACTGCATCCTCTTGTTGGGCTCGGTGGTGAGTGGTGCAGTCAGGCCTTGAAGTAATTAACCTATTTCTATGGAAAGTACTTCTAATTCTTTACTCCCTATGGAGCAGCAAATGACACAGGATCAGAAATATTTTTTTATTAAAAGAATTGAGGGCAATTTTGGTAATGTTTTCCCTTTCTTAATTAATAAGAGTCTTATTAGTGCAGTTGGAAATGTCAAAAATGTTCGCAATTTGAAATCTGGTAATCTCTTAGTTGAAGTTTTATTAATTGAACAGGCCAAAAGTACCCTAAAACTAAAATTCTTTGGTAATATAGATGTTATAGTATCTCCTCATAGTAGGTTAAATTTTACACGGGGAGTAATTTTAGCAGATGATCTATTTAATGTTTCAGAGGAGGAAATTTTGGATAATCTCGTTGACTAAAAAGTACAACATGTGCAGCGCATTACAATCAGTAGAGAAAGCAAAATTATAAAAGCTAAGCACCTTAAACTCACGGTTGCTACTTCTGTACCACCTCAATCTATTAAAGATGGTTAACTAAATTGCAGTGTTCGCCTATACATTCCAAAACCTTTACATTGCTTTAAATATTAGCGGTTCTGCCATGCAAAAACTACTTGTAGGGGACATTTGACTTGTGCTGCATTTGCATCTGTTGGACATAACATTAGTCAGTGTCAATTACAAGAAAAATGTGTCAACTGCAGTCGTGAACATCCCTCGTACTCCCGGTCATGCCCAACCTGGATATTAGAAAAGAAAATTATTACGGTGAAAATAAAAGAAAACTTATCTTACCCTGAAGCTAGACGTCAGTAGTAGGGTAAATTTACCTGTTCTGGAACAATAGCGGCTCGTTTGAGTTGAATTGTTTTTGCTCCTGCTACTACTAAGTTGAGTTGTTTTTTTCCTACTGCTAAGTTGAGTTGCTTTTTTTTCATGCTGCAGAGTTTAATTGTTTTTTTTTTTTTGCTGCTGAATTTAGTTGTTTTTTTGCTGCTTAGTTTTAGTTTTGATTTTTTTGATAGAGTTGGGTTGTAATTCATCTTGCTGCTACATTGAGGCGTTGGTTTCACTTTCTTTAAAAGAATTGAAGTGAACTGATTTGGAAGATTTTTTATATTTAGAATTCCTATGCGTTTGGTGGCAACAATGAAGTTTACATTTTAGAGATGGCAACACTATGCGTTGTCTGAAACATGAAATACGTTCAAAATATTTTTAGAGTCAGTGCTGCCATCTAGTTCCAAAAGTATAAACTTGATATAATTTAACAAAATTAGAAAAAAAAAAAAAACAACAACGATGGATTATAGGATCGAACTTACAAATTAAAAAAGTTTTCGTGGATCAACGATTTATTTTCATGCTTTAAACCATTGATCCACGAATACTTAACCATCCTGTAGAATGAATGGGTATTCAACCAGTCCCAATGTAATAAAAACTCCGCAGGTAGTCAATTAGCGGTGGCATATTTAATGAGTCTTTTATTTCAAAATGATTATCGTCTTAATTGCATTAAATAGAATATGTGAGCAACATTATCGTGATTCTAATTGTATGTAATTGAAATACGTTACATTTTCGGAATGCATTTATTTCAAATAAACTTGTTTCTTTTCTAACACGTCCATTCACTTCAGTTTCTTTCTTTATGAGAATTGAGAAGTATTCTTACTGGATTCCTATTTGATAATGGAAATTTGTTTAAGAATAGGTGACAACATGTCCACCGAAACAAAGTCAAACAGGTTTTACCTTGTCAACGCATGTTTACTTTGAATCTTTTTTTTTTTTTTTCATTTAATACTTTTGTGATCTTTAGTCAAAACCCTTTTTTCTAGTTTAATATTGATATATTTATTCATAATCTAATTATCAAAACAACGTTCTTTGCATTTTATAATGGAGAAATTTATATCACTTGCGTATATTAATCATATGCATCCTGGCAGCTTTGGAAGTGCATATTCTATTTATAAAACTTTAGGTGGTAAAATTAAATTGAAAGATATTAAAATGTGGCTCCTCAGTAATGAGTCATATACATTACATAGTCCTTTAATACGCAAATTTAAAAGAAATAAAGTTTATGTTAGAGGTATGGACTTACAATTTCAAGCGGATTTAGTTGATTTGAGATCTTTAACTAAATATAATAATAGATTTAAGTATTTGCTAACTTGTATTGATGTCTTTTCTAAATACGCATGGGCTTTTCCTATTAAAGATAAGAATGCTAAAACCATTTTAATGGTTCTTAAAAAAATAAGAACAAAGGTAGAACACCGGAATATTTTCAATCCGATAAAGGGAGTGATGTACTAAGTGTCTTATTATTCATGTAATCCTTTATGCAGTGAAATATTTGTTAAACCATATTATCAACAGACACTTAACAAAATTCCAGGTTCATTTTTAGTTAATTAAGTTTATTACTGATTAATTTAGAATAATACAATTAATGATATCTTCAGATTAACTTGGACAAAATAAAAATATTCTTTTACAGATAAATTTGACACAAGATAAATAATGATTCACAGAGTTATTTGAAAGAACATACTAGAGATTTACACAAAAGAAACTTATAAAGTCACCTGGAGACGCCAGGTATCAAACGTGGGCAAGGCTTAAACACGCACCGGGTGACCAGAAACTCCTCGTTATTCGGTGCCATCCGTTTCGTCTCGAGGGATTTTTGCGATAGTGGCACAGCAGCTGTTGGAGTATCGTACGACTTGGTTCTTCCCTGCAGCCAATCTCCTGTTTATATTCTTTTCTCAGGAACTCGCCTTGAACGGCTCCAGTCCCGGTTACCTTTTTCTCGGTAACTCCCAGTGTCCAGTGCTGGTCTCACACCGATCCAGGCTCTCCTCCTTTTTCAGGCAGCTGCACGCGTTCGGCCCCGGTCTCTCTCTCCAAGTCACATGAGCGATGTTGGAATAGAATCATAACAAGAGTTCTCAATGTTATGATTCTATTCCAACATCGCTCAAATTTGATTCGATTCCAACATCGCATGATTCATCATCAGAAAAAGCACTTAGAGTACTTTCAGAATCACATTCAGGCCCTGAAAGAGGCCTTTTATTTTGAGGATACGTAAGACATTTCACAGCAAGATTTAACAAATGAAATAAAATCAAAAGTATAAACACAAATAATGACGCTGAAATCCGTAAAGCTCTGGACATGCGCAAAATGTCTGAACGCTTTACCTAACTGCGCATGCGTTGAATGATTTGTTTGCTTATGTTTCGCTCAACGCTAACTTTGTCACTAGACGCTTGTCTCCAAGTCTCTCCTTCCCTCCTTCCTTTCCTGGTGCCAAAACCGGCTCCTGGTCATCTCCTTACTTCACTTCGCTATGCGCTCTCCACATGAACATACCCAGCGCCCCCTCACAAATAAATCTCTTTGCAAACCACAGGAAAATTAAATTACATTCATTTGTGGTCAGCACAGTGCGTTTACAAACAGAATTGTTAGCAATTTCTTTAAACAACAAAATATTCATTTCTTTACAGCTAATAATGAGACTAAAACAAGCATTGTTGAGCGTTTTAACAGAACTTTAAAAACAAAAATGTGGAAATATTTTACGGAATATAACACTTATAAAGATATTGATGTAACAGATAAATTAGTTTACAGTTACAATCATTCTTTTCATCGTAGTATAAAAATTAAACCACCTTCAGTAAATGTAGATAATCAAAGACAAGTACGCCAAAATTTATATCCTAATGATAACCAAAATAAAAGCAGATCAAGGCAACATTTACAAATAGGAGATACAGTTCGAATTTCTAAGTCTAAAATGCAATTCGAGAAAGGTTACGAAATTAATTAGAGTCGAGAATTGTTTACCATAACAGAAATAATACCTAATAGAGATCTACCAGTATATAAATTAAAAGATTTTTTAAATGAACCTATTAAAGGTACATTTTATGAAAAAGAATTGCAAAAGGTATTTAATTCGGGATATCAGCCCATAGAAAAAATTATTAAGAAAAAAACAGTTAAGGGTAAAACACTTTACTACATCAAATTCTTAGGTTATGATGAAAAGTTTAATGATTGGGTTTCCGATATAAAATTTTCAATAAATAGTTAGAATACATTGTAGCAATTTCATTCTTTAGGATATCTTTCTACGTGACTTTACCTTCTGATAGCTTTCTGAAATATTTCCCGGAAAACAAATTATCTCATTTTATAACTCAACTGCCAACATTGATTGGTTTGAAAGGAGAGGAATTTATCGGAAATTATTTATCCACACTCTTGGCTAAATGTTAATGAACACAATAATACTTTTAAATATAATATTGGAGATGGATAGTGGATAAGACTAAAAATTGAAACGTGATATTATGAATCTGTAATTGATATTCTCTCAACTATTCAATGGGCTTTGGTGAAACACCCAAATATGTTTACATTGAATTACAACAAATCAACAAAAAGAGTTAAAATAAATGCCGTTCAAGGAACTGCTCTGCGTTTGGAAAATATAGCTCCAATTTTAGGATTCAATCACAACACAGTCATTGAAGGAAGCATGAAAAAAGAATTGGTTGCTGATGCTGCTTCTAAATTTTCATTTTTCTATGTATATAGTGATGTTGTAACCCCACAAATCTTTGGTGCTCCTCTTATCATATATCATTGGTGCTCTGGTAAAACAAGCTCTTCTTTTGAGAATTGTAAGAGTCAAAGGACAAGATGGAGATGTCATCAGTCAGCATTATGATAGACCCTTATACATGCCTGTTATAAAACAAACTTTTCAAAAATTGAATTGAATTAAGGTTAAACTCGAGTGATTTCGTACCATTTGAAAGAGGAAAGGTTATCGTAGTTTTACATTTTCGAATGAGACAAATATTATATAAACAAAACTTTCTCTAAAATTAATCATTACTATTTTAGACGGGGAAATGAAAGTACCATATGTTTGCTGCTCCAAAAGGCTTGAAGAACATTACATTTCTCAAATTGGTTCTGGTTTACCTCATTATCAGGGTGCTCCTTTCCAAAGAGGGTATGGAATTGGTGGAATTTTTAGTTGTTTATTTAGAGCTGCATTGCCTTATTTGGTAGCTGGAGGAAAAGAAGTAGGCCAAGATGCTTTGGCTACTGGTAGTCGAGTAGCTGTAGATGTATTATCTGGAGAAGATTTGAAGGCATCAGCTAAAAAACGAGTTAAAGAAAGTGGTCGCAATCTAGCCAAGAGGGCAATAAAAATACAAACTATGATTGGATCTGGAAACTAAAAGTAAAAAGGATAAAAGCTCCATTCCATCAAAAATTCGAAAGGTAAAAGAACACGACATTTTTTATCCGTGATGGCTTACGTTTTAAAAGGATCGCCAGAGTGTATTAAATCAGAATAGAATTATTCCATTTACCTGTTACGCAAACAGTTGTTCAAAGTGCACAGTGGGTTGAGTTTCATCCTTTATCGAATGTTTTTGATGGTGGTCTAGTTGAATTTCGTATATCTGGAAGTGGTGAAGAGTATATATTAACCTCAGTCCCACGCAACTTCATGTGGTGGCTAAAATTGTGAAATCAGATAATAGTCCATTGAGCGCGACTGACTCAATAGAACCTGTCAATTTATTTTTGCATTCACTGTTTTCTCAAGTAGATGTCTCTCTAAATTATAGAATCATATCAAATTCGAACAATACCTACCCTTATAGAGCCTATAGAGAAACATTATGCAATCATGGATATAATAGTAAGTTTTCCCAATTAACTGCTGAACTTTTCTACAAAAATTCTGAAGACGGACTTAAGAAAAGATCGGATTTCTTCAAACTTAGTACCCCTGTGGATATGATTGGATGCATACATGGTGATTTGTTTCATCAAAATTGACTGTTATGAAACATGATCGATTTAAAAATTAAGATGATACGTAGTAAACCTGAGTTCTGTTTAATAGGAGAAGCAGGACATAAAGTAATATTGGATAAAATTTCCTTGTTAGTAAGAAAATCTTGCGTTAGTGTTGGTGTAATATTGGGGCAAGGAAAAGCTTAAGAAAAAAGCAATGCTGTATATCCTACAATCGCGTCATCTGCAAAGTATATTCCATTCCCAAGGGAAATATGTCTTTTGCTCAAGACAGTGTTTTTCACTATCAAATGTCAAAATGAATAATCATAGGATGAGTTGCTAACGATGCTTATCATGGAACAATTAAAAAATCTTTTCAGTTTTACTCATTTTAGTTTAAATTTCATCGGATTATATATTGATGGAGAAGCAGTTCCCCACAATCCACAGGAGTTAAATTTCTCTCAAAATTAATACATTCGAGCTTATCAAAAGTTATTTATAAACAATGAAGAAATGATGCCTGACAAAAGCAATTGTATATCGAGAGAAGATTATTTAAATGGTAATGTTTTATTCGCATATGATTTATCACCTGATTTATGTCATTACGATCACTTTAACTTGATTAAACATAGCAAAATGAAATTGGAAGTGAAATTTGAAAAAAGCTTTAGATGAAACCGTTAGCATTATTTTATTTGCGGAATTTGAAAACATTATTGAAATAACGAAGTCAAGAGATGTTTTATACGATTTCGGAAATTGAAACAATGAATGGAAAACAAATTCATGATATTTTATCAGAAGATCCTTTTACTGCAAGAAAATTTTAAGGAGTATTTGCAAGCGATACGATACCTTTTTTGAAAAGAAATCAAACTGTTGTCGTTAATACTGACCATTCTTCCCAGCCAGGAACTCATTGGATATCATCGTACAAAAATGAAGATGAGAGATTAGAATTCTTCGATTCTTATGGCCAGTCTCCAGAGTTTTATGGTTTTGAATTGCCAAATGTATGCTGGAATACAATCTGCTTTCATAGCATTACTTCAAATGTGTGCGGAGCTTACTGTATATATTTTGTGTACAAAAGATGGCAAGGTTTTTCAATGTGTTCTATCATTAACAATTTTTGTAATAATAAAATTAATGATTTTAAAATACATCAATTTGTTAAAAAGAAATTTGGTATAAGAATGCTTTTCAGAAAATTAACTGATTTATGAAATTTTAAAAATTTCTGTCCCCTTCATTTTATATTTTTGTATAGCTTTAAAATTTCTTTCTACGTATAGACATATAAAGTAACACTGAAGTAAGCAAATAAATTCATTTACTATGGAGCTATCATCCATGAAACATCCCTTTACATGTGTTATAGCCTTTACATGTGTATAACTGTAAAAGTTATTTTGTCAAAAAACTTCTCGAAGAAAACATTATCAGACCGTTTCCGAAATCTATTATTTGGTGTTATGGTGCTTATCAATCACTTTTTCAGAAAATTAAACAAGTTACATTTCAAGAAGGACTACCATCTAATATTAACTCGATCAGGAATGCTGTCATAATAATTGATGATTTAATGGAAGAATTGGGAAATAATTCCAAGTTAACTCAATTGTTAGTAAAAGGTAGTCATCATAGAAATATTTCAGTAGTTTTCATTGTACAAAATGTTTTTAATAAAGGGCGAGGAATGATAACTATTTCATTAAATTCACATTATTTTATCATGTTTAAAAATCCAAGAGATCAAAGTCAGATCTTACATTTGGGTAGACATATATATCCAAGCAAATTAAAGTATTTTCAAGAAGTTTACCAAGATGCAACATCAAAACCATATGGGTATCTATTTATTGATTTAAAACCAGACACGAATGACAGTTTGCGCCTGCTCAATGGCATTTTCCCAAATGAAAAAATGTATGTATACTTTGCACTTAATATATAAAAGAATGCCAGAAAATTAATCTATCATTTGAAATTAGAATGTCTTCGAGAGAACGACAAAACATTGACTGTCTTAAATTCCTACTTAAATCAAAATCAAAGAAAAGAATTTTGAAATCTTGTGCTAATCGAACAATAAAATCAATCTGTGAGTGTGCATTGAAGTTATTAAAAGGGAATATTCCAATTTCAAATTTCCGAAAGCAAAAAATAGCTTCCTACAAGAAAAGTTTAAAGAAATTGGCCGACTAAAAATTTAAAAAGCCTTTATCTAAAAAGAAATCCTTACTTGTTCAAAGAAGGGAAGGTTTCCTGAGTATTTTGTTACCTGCTGTGCGATTACTGCACTTACTTCCATCATTCATGGAATACAGTAAGAAACTCATACTTGTACCTGAGGACAGACTTCTCAATACAGTAACAGAATATTCTAGTGGAATGGATAAAAATATGCATGATATATTAATGAAAAAAAATTTAACGGAAGATGAAAAAGCAACATTTTATTTACAAATATTACAAAAATATATAAAATTTCCATCATTCTTCGAAAATAACTTTGAAAGTAATTCTAAAAGAAATACAGATAAAAATAAATTTAAAAAAAAATCCTGAAATAAATTCTGACGAAATAATCCCCACAAACTCAAAAAAAGGAGAAGATTTACAAAGTCAAGGAAAAGAAGATTATTTTCAACCAAAATTAGAAATTGAAGAAAACCAAAATCATGCAGAAGTAAAATTAAGGAAAATTGTTCCTTTACGATATCAAAGTTTAGCTCAGAAAATTATTCGTTTTCTGGAAAATAATAAAACAATATTATCTTGGACACCTGAAGGTGAAATTGTATACAAGAAAGCAGTAATTCCTGAAACAAATATAATTTTTCTAATAGATAATATGCTTAGAAATAAGAAGAAGAACCCTCCAGGACAAGAGGTATTTTTCAAAGCCGTGAAGGAGATGAACATCCCTGAGCAATATGTTATAAATCGAAAAATGCTAAAAATGTTAAAACAAAATAATAAACCTATGATATTTGTTAAAAAAAAAATGTATGGTTTAAATACTGATAATATTGTCAATTATTTTTGTATTAAAAAATAATAAAATGTTTATGAATAAATAAAATGATACTTACTTTTAAAATGATGAACACAAATATTTACTCATGAAAAAATTCGTATAGAAGATTATTTCATTACTTTTCAATGCAAAATAATAAAAATTTGATGCGAATTGATTTTTTTTTTACCCAAATCGAGATTTATAATATGAAGGTTGTACACTTTAATTCTAAAACTACAAAGAGCAATTTTTTATTCTAATAATCTTTCAACATTGTATTAATGTCTAAGAATATTTCCTAAATTCAACGCTAGGGGGAAAACATTATTTAAACATCGAAAAAGAATAACGATAGCGAATGAGAAAATACGACTCAAGAAAGAGCGTATTGCTCCACTGATTTCATGTTTTGTAGCGAATGGGCTCTTCACAAAAGAGCGGGGACTAACAAAGCACCTTTAAAAATTGATGCTAAGTTACAAGAAGGTTATAGAATACTCAAAGTCATTGGAAGAAATGGCGGATTCATCACCGATTTGATAAAGATGGGCACTTCTTTTAAACAATTTTTTCTTCAAAACAACTGACACAGTTGTACTATTCACAGGTGAAATATATCAAAGTGACTACAGGAATTGTCATCTTCATTCACGATTTGATATGGTTTCACAGTTCCCAAAAGAGTAAGGATTAACAACGTATCTTAAAAAAATGCTGGTAAGTACTAAGAACATTATCCAATGTATCAAAGTCATTGGAAGAAATGGCGGTTTTATAACCGATTTGATAAGCATGAGCATTTCTTTCAAATGCATTTTTTTTCTAAAAAAGAAAAATTGGTTTCAATAATTCAGAGGCGATAATACGATTCACATAATACAATTCAAAGTCTTTCTAAGGAGAGGTGATTCTTATTCACGATTTGAATGAAATGGACATTTCAATAAGATGAAAACATACCATTCTACTTTCTCGTAAGAATCGGCAAGCATCAAGGAAAGTAAATTGAAAAGCTAAAATATATTAACCTCACAGAAAGAAAGGAAAGTATTCTTCACGATTTCAATAGTAAAAACATTTTTATGGAACGTACACGAGAGAATAATGTTCACTTTGCAGAATCATTTAGATATAGAACAGAAAAATAAATGGGAGTGACAGAGAGATTGAATGATCATTGTACTTCACCCCAACAAATAAAAAATTGTGGTATATTTTGGTAAAACCGTATATAAGAGACAATATACGCTGCACCCTCTTCATTATCGTCTGGAAGACATAAGTGTTGCTGTCGTGCAAGAAAATCCCTCCACTTACTCATCTGTCCAGCTGATAGTTAGATTGTATACTCATTACTGAAAATGATAATTTGCAAAATATGTTCTAAATGTTTATCTTCTAATTCTACTTTAAATCGACATATTCTTGAAACTCACGAAAAGCGGCGAATTCATAGTTGCAATCAATGCAATAAAATTTTCACTAGGAAAAGTGATTTAAATCGACATTTAAATTTTGTTCATAGTGAAAATAAATGGACGTTTGATAAATGTGAAAAATTATTTTCTCGACTAGATGATTTGTCTAGACATCGGAAAAATGTAAACTGTTAGCGAAAATTAGAACAAACTGAAAACTGCAGTAAGAAAGTAAGAAATGATTCAAATTCAGGAGCCACAAAGAATTCCAATTTTGATGATGGAAAACTTCAAATGAATCAACAACCATCGACCTCAAATGTAAATGATCAGGTTCAGCAAAAAATAGCCTCTAGTTCTGATAATTCAGTGGCAGGACGGAAATTCTTTGATAGCGGTACACGTGCACCATCGACTTCAGCAATCAACACATCTCGCTTTGAAAAGAAGATTCTTTCCAAAATCGGAGAAGGTTTATTTGAGAAGCCGGAAGAGAAAGAAAGTGCCTTCAAAAGAAGATATAAAACCTTTATTTTGAAAAATGATGGCGGCAGTTTCGGAATTGAATAGTTTATCGTTCTGAAAAAAGATGAAGCATTTAACATCATTCAAAATGAACTGAGTATTCAAAAGGGATTAAAATTTAGTATGAGAATGCATTGCTCATACAAAAAAGACACTGAAATTGGTGAGCAGACAAAGAAGGTTGTATTCAAGAGTCCAAATAAAATTATCCTGCCCGCAACTGATGCTTATCTCACTTATGAAGAAATGAAAGAGAAAATACTGAAAGAAAGCGTAGATTTTCAAGAAAAAGATTCCAGTTGGAGCCTGGACGAAGTAATGGAACTGGAAATTCGGACAAATTTATATTCTCCATTAAAAGGATCAACGTACGTTGATTTGCTCTTAGAAATAAGAGCAAAACATGCTGTTGTGAAAGTTAAAAGCAACGACAATTGTTGCTTCAAATGGGCTATTCTTTCGGCCATTCTTCCGCACTGAACGGGCAGTAGACAGAGTGCAAAACTATAAAGATTTTGAAAACCGTTTGAATTTCGAGGGCATATCTTGGCCTACCCCCATATCCGACATCAGAATATTTTGTAAGAAAAATGATGTTTCTATTAATGTGTTTTCATACGAAAAAGATTTAAATTTATTTCCGATATATGTAACGGATTCAATACAAAGTCAACATGTTGACTTGCTCTACATAGCAAATGAGAGCAATTGTGGCCATTACTGCTGGATTAAGAACCTCTCTCGTCTTGTAAGCAATCAACACTCAAAAAATGAACATAAGAAATTTATATGTATGCGTTGCCTGCAGTTTTTTTCCAAAGAGGATGATTTGAGTCGTCATCACGAGTTGTGTGATGAAAATGCCCCCACAAAAGTAGAAATGCCATCTGAAGAAAGTAAGCACCTCTCATTCAAAAATTTCCAACATTTTTTGAAAATTCCCTTTGACACTTATGCTGACTTCGAGTGCATTACTCAAAAAACCCAGACTTGTTATCCATATCCAGAATCCTCTTTCTCAAATACTTATCTAAGACATTTACCAATATGTTTTTGTATTTATATTTGTTATGACGGAGGTTTTCATAAAGATCCAATAGTATACAGGGGAGAAAATGTAGCAAAAATATTTTTAGAGATGATAAAAAAATAATCATTAGAAATAGAAAAATTTACAATAACCCTAAGCCCCTACAAAATATCAGTGAAATCGAACAAATGGAATATGATAAGGCGGAGAATTGTTACGTTTGTAAACACGTTTTCACTTCCACTAATTTTAAAGTTAGAGATCATAACCATGTTACGCAAAAATTTAATGGTGCATGCTGTAACCGCTGTCATTTAGCAATGAAAATGCCAAAATTTTTACCCATTTTTTTCACAACTTATCAGGTTACGATGCACATATTTTTATTAAAGAATTTGATTATGACAATAAACAAATATTTTGGAGCGTATGGTCAATGCCCGTCTTATTTATGTACTTGAAAACAATCAGTACATATCACTTTATCAAAGTGGATTCCGGGAAGGTCGATCTACTCTGGACAATATTGCATACCTAGAAACACAAATTAGGAATGCCTTTGTACGGAGACATCATTTGGTGTCTACATTTTTTGACATAGAAAAAGTCTATGATAAGACTAGGCGTTATGGAATTCTTCGTACTTTGTATAATTTTAATTTCCGAGGAAATTTACCCATTTTTATTCAGAGTTTTTTAAGTTCTCGCATTTTTAATCTCCGTGTAGGTTCTGTTTTATCTAATTCATTTATCCAATGTGAAGGGGTTCCTCAGGTAAGTGTCTTAAGTGTTACTGTTTTTAATATTTGCCTCAGCAACATTCTTCATGTATTGCAACCAACTGTCCATGGAACATTATATGTTGACGATATCCAAATTTCTTGCCTAGGTTCCAATATGCGACTGATTGAACGGCAAATACAAACTGCTGTCAATAATCTAGTTGCTTGGTGTAATGAAAATGGGCATACTTTGTCCCCTTGTAAAAGTAATTGTATCCATTTTTTCAGAAAAACTGGGCCCTACCCTGATCCAGAAATTAAGCTATCAGGCACAACTATTCCCGTAATTAATCAGATATCATTTCTTGGGCTTATATTTGATAAAAAGTTAACCTTCCTACCACATATCTTAAATTTGCGCAAAAGATGAGAAAAATCGTTAAATAATCTGAAAGTTCTCTCTAATACCTCTTGGGGTGCAGATCGTAAAGCCTTATTCCGAGTGTATCAGTCAGTTTTTCTATCTCGAATTGACTATGATAGCGTAGTTTATGGATAAGCCAGATCATCAGTTTTGCGCAAATTAGACCCTGTTCATCACTCAACTTTACGAATCTGTTCTGGAGCATTCCGGACTTCTCCTGTCCAGATCCTTTTTGTAATTTGCAACTAGTTACCTCTTGATCTGAGACGTAAAGCAACTCTCTCTACATTATTATTTTAAAATGCTATTAGTATCACAACACACCTTTGAGATCGATAATTATTTGTCCCTCTTTAAAAAGTCTATATAATGCACTGCCGCGTAACATATTACCATTTTATGAGCGTAAAAATTCACTCCTGTATTCATCTGAGTTCCCCGATTTACATATCCAAATCACAGATGCTCTAGTATTTCCTCCTTGGAATATTTTTGTTGTCAATATAATCAAACCCTTTACTGGATACAAAAAAATCAGCTAGATTTCCCCTTATTTTGCAACAGATGTTTTCACACATTCATACTCATTATTCCTCCCACATCTCTGTATATAGAGATGGCTCAAAATCAAGTGGTCATGTTGGTTGTGGTATTATTGTTGGAAATACAATTTACAGAGCTATAAACTGCATGCATCATATTCTGTGTAAACAGCTGAAGCTGTTGCTATTAAACGTGCTCTAGAAATAATACAATCCAGCTCTCAACGAAAATACTGTATCTATACAGATAGCATGAGTGTGGTCATACAATTAAACCATTTTAATGATAAATGTCATCCAATTATTGTTCTCATGAAATATTGGATATTTTAAATATATTGAAGAATAAAGGATTTGACATTTTGTTTTGTTGGGTTCCGGAATGAACTTACAGATAATGCTGCTAAAAATGCCTCTGACATTTTGCATAAAGCATTAGCATTTTTTGACATTAAACAAATTGTCAAAGATTTCATTTCCTCCCACTGGCAAAAAATATGAGACATGGTATTTTCAGAAGAAAAATAAATTATATAGTATACCCTCCCACATTCTTCCACTCACAATTGCTCAAATGCGAAGAATTGATGTAAAACTCACACGGCTTCGTATTGGACATACTAGATTTACACACAAACACTTATTCTTGCCTCGGAGTGCTCTAATTTGTGACATGTGTAATGTACCATATACAGTACATCACATTTTAATTGTCTGTTCTAATTTCAATGATTTACGCATAGTATTTTTTAATACCACAAATTTAATTTTATCAGACTTGATTGGGTTTAAACCACACAGAAATTTGTTTGCATTTTTACGTGCAATAGGTTTATCGAATTCTATTTAGGATTTTTATCCAAAATAATCTTTTACATATGCTTTTCTTGAACTTTTAATACATTCCATTGTATACATCTGACTAGTCTTTTAACACAGAATTTATACCTATAGTTTTAAATAATGTACGGTGCAGAAATGTCCAATATTGGACCTTGCATCAGTAAACCTCACAAAATCCATCAATCTGTATATATTCTATATTTTTATTCAACTGGTACCAGGTCCTTCAGAAGTAAAATAACCCCAGAATATCTGTTTCTGAGTGTCTCAACTCTTTGTTTAAGATGTTTGGGTTCTCCGTCACTTCACCATGCAAATTTTGGTTGAAACCTTTGAGAAAAAAACACGTTTCTTCGCTGAATACAATCTTCTTTCCATCTTGTGCAAGCTAGGATTGATATTTATTGACCCAATCCAAACATTTTCACTTCATTCGGTGCTAATAATTGCTTTTGTTGTTCTTGCAAACCTCCCACTTTAATAAGCCTTCGTCGAACTGTAGATGGTGTGAATTTAATAAGCCTTCGTCGAACTGTAGATGGTGTGAATTTAATCGTGTGAGATGAATTTATTCACTCTCACACGATTAGCTTTGTTTTGTTCTTTAATAATTCTGATAATTCTCTCTGTTTTGCTAGTATGCATTTTACCATTTCAGACAAAGATGCATTTTATTGTTTCAAACAAGGATGCATTTTATTGTTACAAACAAGGATGTATTTAATTGTTTTAGACAAGGAGGCATTTTACTATTTCGTATTTTACTGTTTCATACAAGGATGCATTTTACTATTTTCAGGGTGTACATACACGACATAATCATTAACGTAGTTGTTAAATGGGACTTTGATAATAGATAATAATGTTCAGCTTTCTGTCTGTTCACAGTGCTTATCATACATGTTGGTTAATTTTATTCACTTCACTATAGTGTTGTAAAGGAGGGAAAAAACCTGGTTTGTTTCCAGGAATAAACCCGCTTTATTCCCTTGGGAATTAAAAAAATTTCCGGAAATTCTGAAAGACCTCGAGAGTTTTGAATTTTTTTAGATTTAGAAATTTTTAACAGATATTTCTTAAAATAAAAGTTCCCTTATTTTAGGATTTTTATCCTAATTAAAGTAACAGAAAGTTTTACAGGAAATAAAAACAATTTTGAATTAATGACCAATTTAGAGTAACTTCAAAAATTAATGTGGAGGAAATATTTTTTTTTCTTTCTTTCTCTGCACAAATTTAGGAATTTATAACGACAGAAAAATGAAAATGTCAATATTTATTCTGACAGTCCTAAAAAAAATTATCTTGATATTTTTTATTCATTTTTTTTTATTTAACAAGTATTTTTATTTTTCCTCAGTACGAAACTAACTAACTTTCATATTAGAATACAGAACAGATATTGTTTCTGTACATATTTACGTAGTTTAAACTACGTAAACTATGTGAAGTAATTACTTCACTTCTTTTACTGAATGTAAAAGGCCTTTTTACACGGTCCGAGTTTCTCGTCCGAACTTCCTCGGAACCCGTTGCCATCGCGAAATCGAAGTACGTTCTCGGATGTCGAGCTCCGATCTCGGAAGAAGTAAACATGTTCTACTTTTCCATCCGAGATTTTCGTCCACAGCCAATCAGCTTTATGAAAGAGTGACGTCATCGAAGAACCCGAAAATCGAATTTTTCAACCCGAAGAATTTTCTTCGTCCAAACAGTTGTTTCCTTTGTGGGACATTGACAAAATGAATTGGGCAAAAGAACAAATCGAAATTCTAATTGAAGAATATAAAAGGTAGACGTATTTATGGAAAGTAAATTCTGTTGATTATCACAAGAATTTCAGAATCAAAGGATACGTAGAGCTGTCTGCTGTATTAAATATATCATTAGACGAAATTTAAAAAAAAAAAAATTTATGAAGCCTATTCTTATGTGAACAAAAATATTTTCTTCTATTAAAAAATTAATAAATAAGATTTAAATTATTGTAATTAATCTGCATTTTCTGATGAGATGACTTTAATTAACACTGTTCTACTCCTATACATTTTAAGGAATTCAAAATGATGTAAATAACTTGAATATCTTAAAGCTTTTAAACAGGTTAATGAAAATAAATAAAAATGAATATAGTGAATCACATTATTCCAATGATTTGATAAAAAAAAATATTTGGCTTTAAAATAGTTTTTATCAAAGCATTAACAAGAACTCTCTAGATAAAAGTTATGATTTGAAAACCAATGAAAATCTTTTGTTTGCAAATTATTGTCATTTCTATGATTTTTCTGTTTCTTTCTTAAATTAATAAATCATGTTTATTAGAATAATTAAATATTAAAAAGTCGACCAGTCTCTGATAAAAATTTTCACTTATTCTAATTAAAAAATTTTTTTTATAAGCAGCAATTGTTCCATGCAGATATAATTGAAAAATCTAAATACATTAAGAACAACTTATTGGATTTATCAATTTTGTTAACAGAATATTATTATTTAATTAAGTTTGATATAAAGGCATAACTTTTTTGTCTAATTTAATTTAATGGAGAAAACTATTGCTTAATTCAGTAAAACATATATTATTATGATTCAAATGGCTTTACTGAAATATTTTTTATATCTTTGTAAAAATTGACTGGTGTTTTTGAGACAAATTGTTAATCCTTTTCATATATGCAAATTAATTTTCTATTAGCTGAAAATAGTTTCTAAAATCTCTTATAAGACCAGTCTTATATCAAGTAGTTTCCTCACTGTTATAACACAAGTAATTTCTTTTAAAATGTTAAAAATCTAGATTTTGTATAATCAGCTAGATATTTTAATTAACAGCAAAATCAAAATTCTTAATGTATTCTTCCTATAATTGCATGAGTTACTTTCTTACATTATATCATTTCCCATATATTGAAAGCTCATCAATATAAATGTTTTAATAGTAAGTGGGCAAATTGTAATATATTGTGTATTTTTATTTAAGCTTTTATAGTATACATTTGGGCGCTCCGTGGCTGAGTGGTCAAAGTATCACCCCCCTAATCACTTGAGAGCGTAGGAGTGTGGGTTCGATTCCCACCGTGGCCCTGGGTGTTTTCTTCGTTATTCTTCTGTGGTTGTACATCTGTCATTGTGCTATTTGTCATTGTGCTATTATCGACGAAGACTTACAAGCGGATCTCAAGAATCAAGCATACAAGTCTGAATATATGTAATAAATAAATAAAATGGATAAATAGTATACATTTGATTATATTTTGTATAAAAATACAACCGTGAAGGAATTGAAACATTTTATAAATTTACTGAAAATGTTATAAATATTAATATTTTACTTTAATTAAAGCAAGTTTTAGTTTCAAGATTTTTAATTTTCTCTGATTTATTAAAGTAGATGCTCTATGTACAAGAAAGGAAAAAATTAAATTATTTTCAAAGGCAGTGGTAAGCACCAAACGATGGCCGATTTGACAGCCAAGGTTTAGTCCACACTGATCTATTATTACTTTTATTTTTCCTTTTCGATAATAATGAAGCAGCAGCCACTATCGTCATTATTGTTACGATTTTTAATTCCTCATTCATATTAAAAATAGAGATTAAATAAATTGAACAGCAACAAATTAAAGCTAAAAGCGAAACTATGATAAACGTTAAAATATCGAATCAGAGAAATCGGAGCGTGTAAACACGTGACCTTCGAGACTTATTCTCGAAGGTCACGGTAAACCATAGAGCTAGGAGTAGCTCTTAGCTCTTAGCTCTATGCGGTAAACACCACTCTCGCATCGATCGTACGAGAAACTCGTTTGTCGGTCTTGATGACGTCATATTGCAAATTCGGACGAGAAACTCGGAACGTGTAAACAGGCCTTAAGGCAAGACAATCCATTAAACGAAAGATGACTGGTTGAGTTTATTCCCTCAAAATTCCCGGGACTTATACATCTCTAACTTCGCATAGTGTACAATTAAAAAAGTATAAAAGAAGGAATCTAATTTTCATAGAATTGCATTTTTTGTTTTATGACAGATTTATACTATTTGTACAAATAAGAATATACATACAAAATTATTCATTCGAAATTGAACTGAAAACCGTTATTTTTGACAGAACGAAAACCGGAACTGAACCGAACTAAAAAAAATTACGGTTCAAAGCTTTGGCTTCTACTTTCCTTTTCTACCTCTTAGAGTCAAATAATACGAATGATTTGTGGCAAGTATTGCTCATCTGTAAGGTTATCATTCCTACTGAATTGTAAAACAATTCAGAATCACTCTCTCTCTCTCTCTCTCTCTCTCTCTCTCTATATATATATATATATATATATATATATATATATATATATACACAGGTATATATATATATACTCTCCCTAGTTGCAAAAAATCTTTACACTATAGCAGTTAATCGTGGCTTTGTCTAGTTCCATATTGGCAGTCTATACTGGGAGAATCCTGGATGGTCTACATTTTGTTATATAGGGCCAATGTAGGTTGCTAAGATAGGACGAAGCTTTGCTACCTACAATGCTATACAGTTGTATAACAAAGAAATAAAAATCTTTCGTAGCCCTTCGAAGGAGGAAGTAATAACATTTCTTTATCTATTAAATACACCTAACATTAATGGGATTATAATCAACTTAATCATTTTTTTCGTGAATTATTCAGCTCATTACGCAATTCTGACAAAGAAATTTAAGTTGATTCATTGGTTTTCAAAGTATTCACATAGTAGGTAAAGAGCAGTGTGAATATAATTAAGACCTAATTGTACATTAGGAAAAGTAAGTACGAAAACCAAAGGAAAACATCTGACAGTTCCAATTAAAAAAATAGAGCACTTTTATAGCTAAATTATTAACTCATTTCAAATAATTTTTATAAGAAACGAATTATATAATGCATAACTAAAATAATTTCAAAAAGCAGGATTATCTTAATCTTTTTTTATCGCCCTCTTACAGTGAATACATGCATTATCATTGATCTCTTACTCGTGAATTTGTGTTCGTTCATCGTCAACAAGTCATATGACTGCTGTTCGTTTGATAGAGGGCAAGTGTGAATTGCTAGTAAAATATTATTAAAGGGCGTTTTGAAATATTGTTCCTTTTTTGTGAAGTAACATTGTTGCCGATTCTTTGCACAGTAAGTATATTTAATTTAGATGATAACATATAAGTATTTATTGAAGGTCTGATATTTCAATTGATTAAGATCGGCTACTTACAGTTTCTATATATGAAAATTGTGAAAGTGAAAGTTTTGTTTTTTAATGTTCTGCTTAAATGCTAAATTAATTTTATTAGTAAGTGAGTTATATTTCTTATGTTTGATACATGTAATTGTATTTTGAGCTTAATTATTCAATTTTTTTAACATAGTTAATTTTTTATGTATATTAGGGTATATTTAATAGATAGAAAATGACGAAGGGATTACCTAAACTTGCCGATGTTGATAAAGAATCTGAATATGGATATGTTTATGCTGTATCTGGACCTGGTAAGAACTTTTTATAATTATTCAATTTATTGTTATAGTTGAATTAAATTTATGAATCTTACTCTCTGACCTACTAACTTATAAAATTTTGTTTTATAAATATTTTTATGTTTAAAATGCTATGTTTTAGGTTATTTATATTATAAATAGTATTTCTACCCCCATTCAATTTATAAGCATAATTTGAAGATATATATGTATAAATGTATATTTGTTAGTACTTAAAAAAGTCATGTGATTTGGATTGCTGTTCATATTCCTTCTATATGAATTCCTTATGACATTTATGAAATAACATTTTATATTTTTCTAATATTTAAAATCAGTTTCTGTGATGCTGAAATATTTTTATCACTTAATATAAATAAAAGATTGTAGAACTATTGAATACATATGAATCTGTATGCGTAAATAATTATGTAACTATGTTAAGTACAAAAAATATTCAAATGTTATTACATTTTTCGAAAAAGAAAACTTAATTAAATCTTTTAAAATTGAACTTTTTCATTAAGTTGTTATAACTGATTTGTTTGAATTATTTCTCAAAATTTTTTTTTCTATATTTCAGTTTTTCTTGTAATTAAAAGTATTTAAGAAGTAAATTAATAATATATAATAAGAGAAATTATCATAAATTTTCTGATAGGTAAAATAAATATATAGTATTAACTCTTTCTTTTAAATATATTGTTATTGATTAAATTATAAATATATAAAAATATAAATATACAAAACTGAATTGTTTAATAATTTAAAAAAAAAAAAAGCAATTTCCAAAATGTAATTTTGTTGCGTTTTTTTGTTAATTTAGTTATGTAGTAAATAGTAAAATCTAGAATGCAAAAGAAACCTATTTCAGGACTGTAATGACATACTCACTGGGTGCCTATGTTTTAAAGATGCCCCCACTTCTGACTAAATGTTTTACTTGTTGTTTTACCTTGTTTTACTAAATGGTAAATGTACTAGCAATCAGGCATTGAAAGCAACCATTACATCAAGAATGAATAAATATTGTATTATACTATTTATATGTTGTATATAATAAGACATTGTTAGTCTTTATGGGCAGAGTTTGAAGCAGATATTATTTACAAAATAATCGAAAACATATTGGATTTTGTGCAATTTCCTCTTTAATTTGTAGCAATAAATGTTGAAGGGATATATTATTGTGCTATTTAATTTATGATAGTTGATTTTTTAATTTAATATAGATGTAAATTAACAAGAAATTATCTACTTAAATAGTAAAAAATGGACTGGGAAATATTTTTTCTTTAATATTAATAATAAAATTGGAAACCATTACTCCAGACAGCTTTGTTATTTAAAGCAGTGGTTAACGAAACGGATAATAAAATTAGAAAATATGGTTTTTAAGGGTGTAAGCCTGATTTAAATTTTAACTAAGAGATTTTTTCCTTAACTTGAATATTGTCATTTTCTCCTAACTTTACAGTTAGGATTTGTCATAATGAAATCTTTTTCTTTGGAGTTCACCTTCTTTCTCAATGTTTGCCATAATTTTTGGGAAAAATGAATAATACTTTACCTTAAATATTATTTATTGACTAATAATTGACTTTTTCTTATACATCTTTTGGAAATATCTATAAGATATAAATTAAATTTTTTATTAGGAAGTTTACTTATTTAATTTGTAACTACTAAATCTATTGATGAAAAAAATATACTTTTTCATTTCTAGAACTTTTTTCTTTTCATCTAAAATAACATAATTTTCAAAATATGTCTACTTTGATATTTTAATATATTTAGATATTTCTTAGTTTGTTATTTCCATAATTTTAAATGTTTCATGAAAGATTTAAAACATTTTTCTTGTGTGTAAGTTTAGATTTTGATTCTGAGTTTGGAATAAATTTACTCATTTCAACAAATTCTGATGCAGCAAATTTATCTCAGAAAACTATTTTGAAATTATTGGAAGAAATATATATATATATATATATATATATATATATATATATATATATATATATATATATATATATATATATATATATTGCTCTTTTATTGAAGGGGATTACATTTAAAGCTGTTAATACTGTTCGTTCTGTACTCATTCTTACTGCATGTCCTTCCTATTTTATTCTGCATAGTTTTATGGACTTGATAATGTCATCAATATTAAAAATCTTAGATACATTAAAATTATCTTTCTCCATATGTCATTATTGAGAACAGCTCCAAAGTTGAGTCGTAGGACTTTCCTTTAAAAGGTCACTAAGGTTTTTCTTTTTGTTAAAGTCCATTTCTCTGAGCCATAAATCAAAATTGATTTGGTCAGTGCCTTATATACTAAAATATTTGCCTTAATTTTTATTTAGTAAGATTTTAGTAGTAATGTTAAACCAAAAAAACAGCTATTGGCTGCGATGATTCTTCTGATTTCAGGATTTGTGTCATTTTGTTTATTTCAGATACTAGATAGATGAAATTTTTTGTAAATTCAAATTAAAAAGAATATTTCAAACAATTTTAAGATGGTTTTTTTTATCACAATATATGTATTTTGTTTTCTCCACATTCACTAATAGGTTCATTTTTCTGCTGATTTTTCCAGTGCTAAATATTGCAGCTCTAAATCTTATAATAATGTCTTTGTCATTGGCATATGCCAAAATATGCACTGATTTATTAAATGTAGTGCCTGCATTAACTATACCAGCACATCTGATCACTTTCTGTAGCGTTTGTTCAACAGAAAACTTGCATATTTATTTTTCTGTTCTAACTCCATTATAAATTTCTGCTCTTGCCTTCGGTTCAATAGTTCGTAGGCTTGAATCCCACCTTGGGCATTAATGTTTGTAGTAGTTCAGAATTCATTTTAAACCACAGGTTCAGGTCTAGCCCGCAGCTAATTAGCCCGCATGTGCTAAAAAATGTTAAGTGACAAACTTAAAACCATTAAAAAATTTTAAAAGATGTGCATAATTCTCCTGCAATTCATACAATTAAGATGGTTTTATTGAATGTTACTATTAAAAGTTTGATAAGTTTTGATGGAACATTAAAATCAGTGTCTTTAAAAGATTATTATTAATAATATTGTATGATGTTTTAAAATTGAACAGATGATGGGTCTCTATTTCATATTTTGTGTGTTTCTCTAAAGTTTATCTCAGGGAAAAGATTTGGTCAACTGTGGACCTTTGCAAAAGCTGTTTAATGTTAAATACATAGTTTTTTTTATTTTAATGTTATTTCTTTTATTGTTATGTAGTTCTTTCTGTGAAAATGTTTTTGAAATTGGAATTTATAGGGTTTTTCATGTTGCTTGGTACAAAAATTATACTCATATGTTAAACCCCTAGGCTTATACATAAAATATTAGTGGGAATATCTCTCTTAAAGCATACTATGGAACTTAGACAATGTTTACCGAATACATAGTTATCACATATTTATACTTGGTAGGAAAATGTGAAACTACAATGAATTTGTTAGAGAAAATATGTTGCAGAAGACTCTCAATCTCCAAATGCCATTTGCTTCATTCAAGTTAACATCAATGTCTTAAAATTAAATTATTTTTATAACTACTAAACATATTTTGGTATGCTTAAAAATGCATGTTATAAACATTTCATTTATTTTTAATATATTAGAATTTAAAATTTCACACGTAAATTCAAATACATTTGTAAAGTTTTATTCTCCAATGTTTCCTTTTAGGAATATATTATTTAAATGTTAAATTCTTCTAGTGAATTTTATAATGGCTTTATCAGTAGGAGGTAGATTATTTTAATAAAATCAAACTTTAAAGATGACTTTCTTGAAATGCCAAAGATTTTTTACAGTTTTCAAAATCTTATAATTTTCATTAATATATTTTATTTTTATATTTGTAAAATCTTTTATCTATCATAAGTATTGTAATTTAGTAAATTAATTTACCAAAAATCTTGTAATTTTATAAAATTACTCATTATATAAATTTTAAGAAATCAAGAATTTTTGTTAATTATTGAATTGATCATTAATCATGACTATTGTCCTTATCAATCTATTCTAATTAGAATTTATATTTTCTCCATAATAATGAAATGAAAAATATCCATTGATAAAACAAATAAAAAAATCAGCTAAGTAATATGTTCATGCAACAATATTTGAATTTTTTGTAAATTCAAAAATAAGCTTGTTATTTACATTAGGATTTTGTCAATAAAAATCAAATGTCATATACTGATGAATATCAGTACTTATACTGGCATCAGAAAATAAGATTTACTGCACACTCATCACAGGAATCAACACCACTACTTATCAAACTTTTTTTTCTTAATTATAAAATTGTTTTTTGATTTCATAACTCAAATCTTTAATATGTGGAGCTATTAAAAATTAATCTAAACATAATAAAGTCTACTAGAATGAGAGAGAGGAGAGACATAGCTTTACACCTTTTTTTTTTTTAAAAGAAATAAACCAACACACCTATTTTCTGTCAATTTTCCACTTCCAATATTTCCTGATTTTATGACCTATGCATAAAAGAATTGCAATTAAATTTCCCTCAACTACCTGATGGAAATTTGATCGAGTGAAAGTTGTGTGCTCAAAAGGGGAATGAAATCTATACTTCAACTGTTCTACCATGGCTGTATTCTGAGGTACTCATTTTCGTGGTACAGTATTTGTATTTTTAAAAGGGAAAGATTAAAGAATATGAGTTTAAATTCATTTAAATGCTCAAAAATAAGTAAACATGCTGAGAATAATAAAAATTATATCAAATACTTTGAAACATCAAAAAATATTATTAATTCATTACCATATATCAGAATAACCTTAAGATATGAACAAGCATTTTCATTAATGAAATTGATTGCAAGTTAAACAAGGTTGTATAGGATTGATTCAGATTTGAAAATTTTTTTATTATTCTCAATTGCAAATTTAGCATCAAGCAACCAAATAGACTAAACAATTTCATAGAAAGTAATCTATTGTAATATTGTTTTACTTAAAATATTAAATTCATTTAAAAATAGCAATAACAATTTTGTTGTGTACTATTATCTCTAAACATGCTTCTATTAAAAGATTATTAAAAATACCTATGCAATTAGGCTCTAACAATTAGAATAGACCATAGGTTCCCAAAGTGGTCCAGTTGGACCCTCAGGGGTCCATAGGAGATCACATGGGGGTCCATGTAGACGTGAAAAGAAAACAGGGCTTCACAAGTTGTAAGTGGGGGTCCACAAAATATTTTCTGTTTTTCATAATAAAGAACAAAAATTTTGGCTTGGATTTACCTATCAACGTAGGTAGGTAGCATCATTCACTAAGTAGGTACTCAAAAATATTTGAAACTTAATTCAAACACAGAATTGAATAGAACAATAGATAATAGTACAAGTATTATTTTAATAAATAGTACACAAAAGGAAATATGCTACTTTTTTCATCTTAACACCCCCAATTTAGGGTGATATTTTTTAGGAGTTTTGGGAATATAGTAGAAATGTAGCAGCAGGGAGTCTACCGAAAATAGTAAAATTTTGAAAGTGGTTCACGAGAAAAAAACAGTTTGGGAACCCATGGAATAGACAAATTAGAGTTTCACATTAATTTTGCTTATAGCGCGAATAACTGTGATCTGGAAATATCTTCATTGCACTTGTTCCTCTTGGAACTATAGCATCATCTTAAAGCATTCACTGTCAATTGCAAGAGATGATTTTTAATTGTTTTATGGATTACTATTTCATGAAGCTGGCTTAAATTAGTTGAGCTGTAATATTAAGTTATTTCTTTTCCTTAGCAAATCTTATCTTTAAACTTACTTTTGATGTAGCATGCTCTTTTTGGACTTTGTTCCACAAAACCTAACTTCTTTTTAGCCTAACAGATTCTGTCCATATCTTCAATTATCAATTTTAACGAATGTTAGAGAGTATAAAAATTACTAATTCCTCTTACATTTTTCTTTTTTAAAATAAATAAAAACTAGTGTAACTTTATAAATTTTAATGCATTAAAGTTAGCTAGCAATTAATTAATTAGTTAGCAAATAATTAAAGTTTAACCTAAATGATTTGTATAGTCCTAAATTAATAAACTAAATAGCTGAATTTATATAATTTTAAAACAAGTCTGGTGAAAATTGTTTTCTTGTTAAAGTGAATTTCAATAAATGGAAGTAACTATCAATATATAATTATTCAAATAGTCTTTGTTAGGATTTAATTTTTGCTGTTATTTCATAAATTTGTTTTTTTTTTCATTTGTAAATGTTGAGAATTTTTTTTGCTTAAATATTCTGTTTTATAGATGCCACATTTCTTATTATGTTTATTAAGTAAATATGTGAAATAAAATTAAAAATTAGTATTGGGCATTGTATGATAATTTTAATTCACAGTAAAATATTCAGTGGAGAGTATATGAGATTAAATCTTACAAGTTGGTATGGGTTTGGCACTATATATTTCCAATTTTCATGATAAGCCTTACACACAGTTATTTCAATACCCTAAATTACATCAATCATACTTAAACTTTGAATATCACAATCTTACTGTTTTTAATTTTGAATATCAAAGTTTCGAGTATTTCTTCATAATTACTACAGAAATGTTATGAAACTAATTACTAGAAACTAATTGCATAATGTGATTACATTTTACAAAAAACTATAAAAGAACTCAAAATATCAATAATACTGTTCATTCTAGTTCAATAAAATATACACAAAGCTTTTAATTCCTTTTGATGAATGAAAAGAATAAAAATACATTGTATTTAACAATACCAAGCATATTAACTGCTCTATAAATCTGGTTGCAACTTAATAGTTAGCATGAGTGTTTTTAATGGTTCTACTTTCGGCTGTAGGTCTTGGTCTAATTAGCCCTCATGTGTAAAAAAATGACTTGATCAACAATCAAATTTAAATCAATAGCGTAAATATGTCTTAAGAAAGCTTAAAATAATTATTTTAATTAATTGAGCAGTGGCACTCACACCTTGAACAACAGTGTAAAGGCAATTTACAACAGGAGGTGACAAAGTACCGTATTTTCCTGTATATAATCCACAAATTATGTGTTAAAAAAGTTCCGAATTTCATTGTGCGTATTATACGCAGCGGCGGATAATCTGGCAAAATATATTTTTCATCAGAAAAGTTTACAATAAAGTTTTGAAAAAATGTGATTTATGTATAATAGAATAAATAACAGGTGGCGCCAGTACTCTGTTGACTTATTTTAACTATAATTAGCATTTTTCAATTGCGTTCAAAAACGAATTCAAGTTCTGACCTGTGTCTGTCTTGCATAATGTCTTGACTTGAACTGTTGAGCTCTGAAAACATTCAAATTCACATATTTTCATAGGGAAGTGAAAATTATTAAGTTACAAAGTAAATTTTAAATTGAAAGCTATAGGGAAGGAAAATGAAAAAAATGTCGACAAACGTGTAATGTAAGGGGAAAACAAAGCAGGCGCTACAGAAAAGAAAAAAAGTATTCCATTTCCAGTTAGAAAGTAATCCATTTCTTTTATTTAACTATTAACCAAACACATATAGTTTATTTTTAAAATATGTTCTAACCTTCTTTTAAAAGTTATTAAAATCGATAAGTTTTACTAGAATCTTCCCGGATATTGATCGATATCATGCTTTCATCTCAGCTAATCGCACTTTGCGTTGAGGTGGATTCAAACAGATCTTTATCATTATAAATGTTTTTTCCCACAGAATTAATTATATTTTTAATTGTAAAGAATATTTTTTATTATATTTGGCATTAAATTATCAGCAGTATGAATTTTTGACTATTCGAATTACAGAAAAATTGCTGCCGATACGCCGCTGCGGATTATGCGACACATTTTTTCTTTTGCTCAAATAAAGGGGCTTGTGGATAATACGCCGCTGGGGATTATATACAGGAAAATACAGTAAGCAAACTAAATCAGTAACATAAATAATATACATTTTTATAAAAACTCGGTTTTAATTAACTGGGCAGAAATTTCCACCTTGAATAACATCAGTATGAGTGCAATCTAACTCCGAAGACAACTAGGTAATAAAGTTAAATCAATAATATAAAATTCATTTTTATGAAAAATTGATTTTCTAATTAACTAGTATTACAATTCACAATAAACCTAAATATACATGTCAAATATTTCTACATATACTTAACTTACATATATTATATGCACTAACAGTTTTAATGTAGTTACAAAAAGTAAAAGTAAAATCTCCTAATCATCACTCATAAAAGAAAAGTTAATACTAGTTGGACAACACTCATTCTCTAAAAAAAACACAAATTCAATTTATTAACATTTATTCTAGAATTGTCTTCATACAAACACAAAAATTTGAATGTTTGAATTTTATTCACTTCGAAAATAAAACTTCATTTTTTAATATTACAACTGAAAATGTAAAATTAAGCATAAATGCAAAATTAACGAGGCACCAAAAATGACTGTAATTTCTAAATAAATTTTGTGTAGCCCACATTAATTTGTCATAAAAACACAGGAATCCATTCTGGCGCAGTAATCTACAGGCTTAGTTCATTTGGCACCTGTATCTCGTAAGATTTAGTTCTAAATGAATACACATCAATTAAAGTATTGCACAATACATTTATGATTTACTACATTTTGATCATTATTTGAAAAAAATTTATTCATTTGATGTTGATATTTTTAAGATTGGTTTGTAAAAATCCTTTGTTCCAAATTTTGATAAATTCTCTATTGCATTATATATTTAATTATTAGTATTATATTCAAGGAGGGTTTCACACACATTTATTCATATTTGTTATCTTGATTTGAAATATATTTTGATTCAATATTTATTCACATGATATTTTTTGAAAACAGTGGTCACAGCAGAAAAGATGTCTGGTGCTGCTATGTACGAATTAGTGCGAGTGGGACATTCAGAACTGGTAGGAGAGATCATTCGTTTGGAAGGAGAAATGGCAACAATTCAAGTATATGAAGAAACTTGTATCCTTCATGATGTATTAATCAAAAATAAACTGCATTACCCTTGTTTTAATTTTGCAATAATGAAACAGTATTCCCTTATAATATATATTCAAAATACTCCAGACAATTTTTTTTCCTGTAGTGAATAGTTCTAAAATCTTGAACTGAACTAGTAGCTGATTTTATAGTTATCTAGTACTTAATGTATAGCTTTGTGTGTGTGTGATTCTCATTTAAAATATGATATTTTGGAATCCACTTTGAATTACATATCCTGGTCAAATCAGCCTTCATAACCATAATGTTATCAAAAAAGATCCTAAAAAATCATGATTTGAATCTTATTTGCTTATTTAGGTTTAATTAATTATTTATTAATAGTATTACTGTATAATTATGTATATTTATTTGAAGATTTTGAGTATTTAAAAGAACATTGCTGAACTAGCAACTGAATCATTAACATCCTGACCTTCAGTTTTACAATTTGAAGGTCAATTCCCACCTTGAGAATCTATTTTTTTAGTGGTTACAATTTGTCTAGTCTGCCTATAGTAGAGTTCAGTTTGAACTACAGATTCCAATCTAATTAACTCTTATATGCAAAATGTTGTCTTAGAGTAAAAAACTGAAATTGGCATTATCAGCAAAATTTTTCTTATGTATATGATTTATTAAATGTACTGTAATTTTTTCTCTATTAATATATTTTTTCTATTATGTCACTTCCACACTCTTGAAGACATGACATTGGTTTTAAATTATTTTTAAGTCATCACATTTCATCTTCATAACTTCTTTCTATAAGTTTTGAAAGATTTTCATTTTTATTTATAATTTATTCTAATTGATATAGTTTGTTATTGTCCTTTTTGGAATTAAATAATAAATTTTTTTTCTATTCTGTTATTTCTAAGTAATCTATAAACTTAATATTTAATTTTTTATTTACTTAATTTTTCTCTTTCGTAAATAAAGAAATGCTGGGATTATTTAAATTGGAAGAATCATTGAGTATTTAAAATCAGTTTGCACTAGGCATTCGTTCATGATGTTATTTACAGTACCCTGACTTTGCACTAATAATGAACTATCATCAAGTCTTATCTGATTTGAGAATGTAAAATTTTATACGTCCTTAACAAGTATTCTAGCTGGTGTAACAGTGGGGGATCCTGTGCTTAGAACAGGCAAGCCATTATCTGTTGAATTAGGTCCTGGTATTATGGGGAGCATTTTTGATGGTATTCAGCGACCATTAAAAGATATCAATGAACTCACATCTAGTATATATATTCCAAAAGGAGTTAATGTTCCTGCTTTGAGTAGAGACATATCATGGGAATTCAATCCTGTAGGCTTTAAGGTGAGGTTATTTGCTAGTTACACCATTTTCTCCATAATTTATATATAAAAATAGCATTTATATATTTAATTGTATATCCTAGGTTGGAGGTCATATCACTGGTGGAGATATTTATGGAGTTGTACGTGAAAACACGCTTATTAAACACAAAATAATGTTGCCCCCAAAAGCTTTAGGTAGAGTCGTATATATTGCTGAACCAGGGAATTATACTGTCAATGTGAGTATTTTTATTCAATAATTTTTTTAACCTGTCGCGCGTCAATTTAATTTGAACTTTTTAAGTTGTGTTTGTAAATTTTTTTTAGTATTGCAACTGTTTTGATTTTTTTACTCAAATATGTCAAATTTTTTATTTTATTAGCCATACTAAAACTTAGAAACAACATTTATAAAATATTTTTATTAATAAATATTTACCTTTTCAGTTCTATTCCAATTTCTAGATTCACTCATCCTCATTGTGGCTTTAAAATTCTTTTATTTACATAATAATACATATTTTTGTTAACAGTAATTCATAGTTGTAAATGTTACTTTATCTGATTACGTTTATGTATTTCATTTAAATTTTATGCAAGATCACAAGATTTATACTTTTATTGACAGCATGAATGTTTTATATGTTTCTGCTAATGGAGGACAGAAGTTATTTCTAATTAAAGAAATATTTTATCTTTCTTAAAAAGTTAATTTGGAAAGAATATTAATTTCTTTAAGAAGTTCTTATATATAATTTTAACATGGATCTGGTTCTTAAAGAATTATATATTTCTTTAGCTATGTGACAGAATTCAAATCTATTCATTTTAACTACTTTTATTATATTTGTTTTCATTTGTGATCTAATTCATCTGGCAAAGCTTTTTCCAATGTCTTGAGTAAATGCTAAAATTTCAGTTTTACTGTAACTCACATACTTGCTAATATTTTGTGAGAAGGAGCTAATAAACATGTGTTATATTTTATCTTTTAAAGGTAGTTGATTTTATACAAGGAAACTCAAGATTATCTTTTAAAGAAATGGAGTTTTCTGATATAGTTTATAATTGTGACATTAAAATTATATATATATATATATATATATATATATATATATATATATATATATATATATATATATATATATATATATATACCAACTGCTTTGATGTTTCTTATCAAGTTAAAGATTCAAAACAAGTATACAAATAAACAAAGGTTCATCAAGTATTTTTAAAATAAATATATATTTTTGAAACCATTTTGTAAAATAATAGCAAATTAAAATATTTTACTTCTTTTTTGATTGATCACATCATTCCTTTCAGCATTGCTGATGTTGCTCCGTTTTTCTTAGGAAAATGCTTACCACAATAGAGATTCTATTGGGGTAAGCATTTTCCTTAAAAACAAAACAAAGTTTATGGATATGAAACTAAAACTTCAGCAATTATTAAGAAATAAACTTAAAAAAAGAAATGTTAATAAATTTGACCATTTTTCGCTACGTGTGATGCAAATAATGACAATGATCCAAAATTGTGCCATTTTTTAATTTTATACAAAAATCAGTTTTAAGTCTCTCATATTTAATAAGAGATACATTAGGAAAAATACAAGATCTTTATTTTTAAAAGAATTTGAACTTTTAGAAATCTCTTGGATTGCTTTTGGTACTGATAATAGAGCTGTTATGCAAGGGGAAACAATAATATCTTATCTAACAATAAAACAAAAAAAATTTGATTTTAGTTGCTTTATTCATTTAATAAATCCTGCATGCAAAAAAGATGCTGCAAGTGCCCCAATAAATTGTTGAAATCATTATTATTATTTAAGTCTAAAAATTAAAAAAATATGCAATAAAAAGGAATCCTTGAACATATATAAACATCATTTATTTATTTCTTATTAAATTTTTAAAGTTTCATTGATTATTAGGATTTTGCAAAGAATTATTATGTAACTTAGTCATAGTAAAGACTACTTACATATTTTGAAAATCTGTGTTCAATATAGCAAAACCTAAAACCAAATACTCTGTTTCCGTGTAGATAAACAATGTACCAAATCAAATTTGGAACAAAAAAGCTGGGAAATAATGGAGTTAGAGAAAATAAGTAATAAAAATAAATTAAAATTTTTTAATTTTCCCAGGAAAGTGAAACGTTTTATGTTCCTTTCATTATATATAAAGCCAAGCTTGTAACTAAAAAATTAACATTTTCACCTTTAATTCAATAGTTTGTAAGTTTGATTTCCATTTGGGCTTTTGTGATTGCAGTGGTTTGGAATGCATTTTTAATTATAGATCTTGGCCTAATTTAGCCGGTGTGGAAAAAATCTCTCGACCAATAATCGACCAATAAATCAAACCAATTATCTATAAATGAAAATTAGTTGTTTGTTTTACTTATTAAAGATATTTGGAAGATATAATATAATAGTCTAATCTTTCACAAATCCATCAAATTAATATGTATAGTTTACTAAAGGAACTAACAATTTTTAAACTGTACATAATTTGCTGTGAATCTAGAAGTTGATTTTTCTAGTATTCAAAAGAATTCTAATTTAGTTAAGGCAACAATGAATCTAATATTCTAAAATTATCTGATGAAGGAAAGGAAAATTTAATTAAAAAAATATTTAAACTCCTTGTAATTATATTTAAACAAATTTCCTTTAAAGCGAGATTTTTACATTAGCTACATTGGCCAGATATAAATAAATTACGGATGCTAAATTTTTAATTATTAGGGATTTCATTTCAATGTTTTGGTAAAAGAAGACGGAGCTGTACAGGTTTGGCTCGATTTCCAATTTTTAAATAAAGTGCTCCACAGTTATCTCGCTAACCTAAATTATATCACTATGCGCAATATCTGCTTACTAAATACCGATACATATATGATTCGTCTATTGTGAAGAGGTTTAGAAAATTTTCTTCTGAAAGTTTTTAAGCTATGGATTTTATGTATGAGAGTGTATTAAGAATTAATTAAAGAAACCTAAGCAAAAATTTTATCTTAAGTTTTTGTTATAAAAGTAAAATCTTCAAAATACACCTTTATAATCAAGGAAATTTTTTATGAAGGATATTTTTGGACTTTAACTGGAATTTTTATATAAATATGCATAATTTAGCTCATGAAGCATTTAGTTTGTGAAAAATTTCTTAAGATATTTTTTCATATATAACTCTTATTAGTCTGAATTATTGAGTGTAAATTTTTCAAATCCGATAATTTGCTACTACTGTGTAACATCTTCACTATTGCTAGCGCTTTCAAATGTTATGTAATGTCATAATAATTTATTAGTGACCACAATAAACAAGCATTCTCAACCTGCAGTTTTCTGTGCTCATCTCTTGTGCAATGGGATTTTATTTGTCTTCAACAGTAAAGTGGCCAAATGAATATATTTGTATACTATAGAACTTACTAAAATTTAATTTTAAGTATTTAAAATTTATTTTTTATGTAATTGACACATAAAATTTAGTGCTGTTGCTATTATGTTTACAAATAAAGTGTCATCACAAAAGATTAATTCATGGAGCAAAACTATTGTTCATAATGTAGAGTATTTATGTTAAATGAAGCAATCTATTGAAATAATATAAAAATCTCAATGGGCTAGGGGACTTCGAGCATATTAAAATTAATGAGTAAAAACTTTGTCTAGTTGTTAAAATTTTTTTATATAGAATGTAATCTTTCGTTAAGTGCATGTTTTATGCACTTTCATTTTTAAAATATATCATTTTATATTTAACTTTATTTAATTAAAGAATCTATTATAATTTCAAATTATTTTCTAGAATTTAAAATTGCAATAGTAAATCTCTTGATAAGAAAATACAAACATTTCAGATGTGTTCAGAATAAACTCTTCCTATCTATCAATTAATTCAAGGCAAATCAGTTTAACAACCAAAAGCAGTAAACTAGTTATCGTAAACTTTAGCTATAAATAAAAATGATAAAAATGTCAATGTTTTTAAGCAATTTATAAAAAAAAGACATTTGAGCAATAAAGCAATTTATGCGAGTTTTTCCCAAGATTTAAAGATTATAAAACTAAGAATGTGTGATAAGCATTCCAGTGTATGGATTCATTTTGAAACAGAAAACAATTGAAATTGTTTTTTATTTAAAAGTTCAACGATTCTCTGGTTTAATGATCATAGCATAATCATAATTGGTTCTTTAGTAATGATAATAACAGGAAACTTGAATCTTTACTAGTTTTTATAATTTATTTGGAAAAATGCTGTGGTATCCTTTTTCAAAGAATTTATATACCGTTTCTGTAAGTTTTTATTATTGAGTTTCTTACAATATAAAAATTTGTTATTTTTTTACAGGATGTTGTCCTGGAAACTGAATTTGATGGTGAGAAGTCTCAGTATACTATGTTACAAGTATGGCCTGTGCGACAACTACGTCCTGTTACTGAAAAACTTGCAGCAAACCATCCATTATTAACTGGTCAAAGAGTTCTTGATGCTCTATTTCCGTAAGATTTATTCAAAATATTAATACTTACTATGTGTTCTGTAAGTAATATATACTACTCTACAAACAAATATATATATTACATTGTATATTAATATCAATGGTATTTTACTGTACTAAAATAAGCATTAAATAAAAATAAAATAATTTAATGAGTATATGTAAATAAAAATAACTTTTTGATATCATTTTATTACTTCAGTATGTTTTATTATATTACTTGCTATACTTGTGATGTAAATTGTTATTTATGAGCTGTAAAAGTTTAATTAAGAATCTATTTAAAAATAAGTTTCTACAGTTTGTAGATGTGTGTTTAATGCTCTGGATGCCTGGTTATTCATTTTAACTTCAAAATTCCATTTTGAACCATAGTCCTAAGTTAAATAAATATATCTTCATGTGCATTAAATTTTATATCAGGTACAGCCTAGATGACCATCACATTAAATTATGTATAATGGAAAAGGATTTTGTTTCTTTTAAAGTTTTTCTATTTGTATCTGTAATATTAAGAAAATTTTCTGATTAATTATGTATAAGTGTAATCTCTTAATTTATGTAATTAGATATAAAAGTGATTAAGGGAGTATTCTTACCTTAATTTTCATATAAAAGTGTTATTCTGTTCCTATATAGGTTATAAAGAATCTGAATAAATTTTTAATCAATTTTGATAAATAGTTATAATTTTGATAAATTAACAATTTTGATAAATAGTTATATGATTTGTTTGGAAATAGTTATAAAAGTTTTTTCTTAAGAAGCAAAAATTATTTTCAAGTTTCTGTTTTTATGTTACATTTTGGCTGAAATAGTATTCTGAGATATAAACTCAACAAATTCAAAGCATTTTCTTTGGTATTTTATAAAAGATATTTCATTGACATTTATATCTGGGACATTTGTGTTGTGAATTCATTTTATGTGATATGAGAAATTTTAAATCCTTCATACACTGCTGGTTACCCAAAGTACATCAAGAAAGATCAGGTGTACATAAGTCAATGTACTTATGTACACCTTTGACATAGTATTTCAAGAAAATCTGAATGTCTGCACAACTTTTAAATTGGAGTGACTAATTTATCAAGCTTCAATGATTTTGTCAAGCTCTGGATTGCCCAACTGCAAGTGCCTCTAGGACTACTTTAAAAAAATAGAAGTTTGGAGGGTTATTTTATAAAATACTTCATGCACACAACTTCAGTGAGTTTTAATAGTTATAATATACAAAAAATGCATTGTATTATTTTAATTTATTAAAAAATATTAAGTTGAAAAATTAATGAGAAATTTGAAGATATTGATATTTACTAACCAATAGATCAATATTAATTTTAATATTTGTTGATAAACTAAGCAATCTTAGTGACTTATCAGAGAAAGAGCACCTGTTCTTTAACTTTATAAATTTCATGTGTTGAAAAAGCTACTTTCCAAAGATACATTCTTCCTAGCCAGCCTATTGTTAAGCCCTAAGTTGTAGTATCATTCTTCTGACAGCAACTTGAAAAAGTTCAATCCAATTTGTTCTTTAATAAAAAGGTTCTGATTTCAAATTACACAATTCCAGTTGAAGGTCTGCTCTACTTATATTCTCAACTGAAAGTGTAAAAAATTGAGTAAAACTGAAATTTCTTTCGATTTTTATTTCAAAGTTAGTAAATTGATTTTCAAATTCTTCTGCAATTGTCAATGTATTTTATATGAGGTAAGTTTGAAACTTCCTCTTAGTCCTTCATTTTTTCAAAATATTCTTTACAACTTGCAAAGAAAGAAAAAAAAAGCTTTTAAAAAAGAGCTAACTTTTAAAGGCTAACTTTTAAAGTTTAGTTTTATTCTTAAATCCATTTATGTTTCCAAATAAGTTAGCAGTATTTTCTTTTCCATGTAGTTTTAAATTTTATTCATTTAAGTGAGATGTCAGATCTTAAAAATGTAGAGTCTGCTAAAAATTTTGAATCTACTATTTGATCTTCGCATATAGTGGTGTTGGATCTTTGAAGAAAATAAAACTTTTCTTGTGTAAAGTGAAAAACTGTTGCCAATTGTTTCCAGTGTTTAATCAGTGAAAATTCATGCAAAGAAACTCATTATATGTAGCATCTACTTCAGCCAAAAAACAAAACTCTATGAATCAAAGCATGAAGCCCTCTAATGATATAAATTACTTCAACAACTAATTTCATGACATTTGTCATAAGGATTTTCCACAAAAGGCCTTTTTATAAGCAATATAGTGTATAACAGGATATTTGGTATTTTGTTAAAAAAATTCTGCAAACACAATTTTAATTTCTATCATAACTTTGATTCCACCATGACAAAACAGGAACATTTATTGAATCCCATTAGTTTGTCACTACCTAATCTAAAACTTCAAAAACATCCATACTCTTAATTGTACCACCAAGACTTAATTAGATCAAATTTCCATTCTGTTACACTGAAGTTGCTTTGAATAAGTCTTTTAAAATTATAAGCCAGCTTATGCAAAATAGATCAGTGTCTTCATCCAGACATAGTGAAAAATATTTAGTTTTTCAACTGTTTCATATTCTTTTTGGATACATATTGATTATAATATGGTCTATATTCGTCTTGCAATTGTTTGATGTGACACTGAGACTGTTTCAAATTTTTTGGCAATTTTTGTTTCATTGAATTGTCTTGTCATTTTGATAGCATAATTTTCAGTAAGAACTCCATCCTGAAAGACTTCTTCACTTTGACTATTTTCAGTTTTACATTCAAAGAGGCTGCAATACTGCACTTGTTATCAGCATTGGATTTTTTAAAAATATTAATTTTTTCTCACTGCAGTGATGGCCTTTGTTGTCTCCTGTATATTTCTGAAACAGTTTCTGATGTAATGTAGTGTAATGTGTAATTTCATATTATATTCTTTGGGAACTGATAGTATACTTGCACATAAACAATGCACTGAAGTTTATTGTTTGTGATTAAATAATCTGATTCCCAATAGTCATTGTAAACTTTATGTTCTTTTTCTTTTTTGACAAGACATTGAGTATTTCACTTAAAAAGAGCTTAGAACTGGTGCATCCTGCTCACTAGAGTAATTAGTAACTAATTCTGCTCGTCCTGTTTGATTTAACCTTATGTATGAAGCATAGTTTCTCAAATGTTTGAGAGTGATTAGGTAAAATCTTTGTGATTTCAAGTTTGCTCTGTCCAACTGGAATAGAATGATTTCTAACTCATTCTATTTCCATGTTTGAATTCCAATATCATTATTTCTATCCTTTGCCATTGTCATCATATTTTATCATTAATGGGAGAATTTGCATGTTTTATAATTGAGGGTAATTCAAATGTTTAGAGGCCTGTTCTGTGGCCTATAAAATTTTGACATCTGCGCTGTCCAACATGTAACTCATGATCCTCATTTTGCTCAACCCTTGTCTGGATCAAATGCTCCTACTTATTTCATTTTTGATTTGCTAATTCTGTGAGCACTCTTTGTCTTGTCAAATTGCTGATTATCATTTACAAATCAATTCTTACTTGCACAAAGTTTAAAGTTTTCACTCTATCTCTGATTAAATTGCTCTCCAATGTTTGAGTTAAAATTATGTAGTAATGTGCTTGTCATTATTTCACTTTTAGTTAAACTTAAGATATGATTGTTTTGTTAATTAAAAGAATTTTTTCTTTAATAGTTGTGTTCAGGGAGGAACAACTGCAATTCCTGGAGCTTTCGGCTGTGGTAAAACTGTAATTTCACAATCTTTATCCAAGTTTTCTAACAGTGATGTTATTATTTATGTTGGTTGTGGTGAACGAGGAAATGAAATGTCTGAAGTACTGAGAGATTTTCCTGAGGTAAATATCAATTTGATACATTTGTGTTAATTATTGGAAATTTCATTTTAATACTTGAATTGTATTGCAATAATTAAATCAAGTAATTGAAGTAATTTTGAAAACTTGAATATTTGGTTTAGTTTGATAATTATTTCAAATAGTTCCATTTGATTATCTGTAACTTAATACTATTGAATAACGTCAGAAAATAATAAAAATGCATATTAATTTTTATGAGAACAATGAAATTAGGAATGATCATGTTCCTCAAATATTATGATCCTCAAAGTTTGGAAAATTAATTTTTGTACAAAAATAGTTAAAATGTAAATAAGATTGGTTTGTGATCAGTCGTCTTTGGTGTAAAAATTGAAAAGTTTAGAACTGCTATATTTTTAAGGAATTATACAAAATGGATGTTTTGTCAGATATATGCCAGAAAAATAGTTGGGAACTTAAGGTTTTCTTTTTATGGTTCAGAATTACAGTGGACTGCACTGATGATTCCATTACTCACCACTCAGGAGGCATGTGTAACTTAAAGAATGTGATGTACAAAAATAACATCCTTTCTTAAAATTGCAATTAGGAATCATCTGGTTCTAGGATAAACTCTCAATTATTATTAGTAATTCTGGTTTCATTTCAATTATTCATAAATTTAATACCTACCTGGACTTGGCTGTTTTGTAATGGTTTTGAATCCATTTTAAACTCTATTTCCTAGGTTATAATTATCTCTCATTTATATAAAAGACAATTAAGTGACCAGGAAATTAAACCAAACCAAATCTTACCAAGTCAGTTATACTCATAGACTGTCAGCTTACAAACTTGGCAATTGCTTTTTCTGCACCAAGTGAATATTTCTTTGTTGAAATTTAGTTTAGTCTGTAAAACAATTTTGTCTGACGGGAAAATAGCTTTTGGTTTGATTTGCAACCATTATAATGTAGCAGGAAGTGAAGGAGATCTTACCAAAAAATGGATGTAAATTGCATTTTTTACTTTCCCCTTGTTTTTTGATTGTTTAGTTTAGAGGTCAATATAAAATAGTTATTTCTAAAATGTTAGTTTGAAGAAATCTTAACTGGTAAGAAATAATACCTTGCTCATGTTGCATGCTGCCCACCTCAATGATTTTTGCTTAATTGTGTCTTTGCTGCAAATTTTGAACTTGCAACAAGTCATGACTAATTTCGAGAGTTTTAATTTATATCCCTGACTGTCTTATATTCTTTAGAAAACCCTATGAACTTTTTACTTGATTTATAATGCACTTTTATAAATTTATAAAGGCTAAGTTTTACTGGATTGCTAGAAAGGATTCCTAATTTTTTAACCAAGCTGACAGCTAAATCGTAAGCAGTCTGGTGTTTGGTTTAACAGTTCGTAAGTTTAAATCTAATCTTGTGCTTGAATGTTTGTAGTAATTTAGAATCCACTTAAAACTGTAAATCTTAACTAAGTCTTGTGTGCAGAAAATGACTATTTAGTGCCATATGTACAATCATCTATAAAAGAAATTTATTCTTTGATTTTTTATATATTAAAAATATTTGAAAAATGTGATGTTTTAGTAAGCTTATTCACAAATCCTTTATCTGTTAAGTGTAAAAATGACCATTGAGTGACAAACAAACAAAACCATGGTTCATAGTTACTGTTGCCATTGTCTGATATAAGAATAAAAATCTGACTCATAAATATTATGATAAATTCTTTTTAAAGTCATAAAATGTTTCAAATGTTTTATTATAATAAGCTGACAAAATTTTTTTTCTATATCTAAAGTTACTGAATATTTAACGTCAAAGAATTCCTTGATCTTAGGGACCTATACTTTAATAATTTTAAATGGACTGAACGTTTTTTGTCCTTAATTTGATTAATGAAACATTTCAAAAGATTATTCAAATTTCTAACTAAATCTATTACTGCAATTCAATAATTTATTGAAAAGGAAATTTTTTTAAAAATGAACTTAAAATTTATTTAGTATATTTATATTGCTTAAAAATTATTACATTGCAGTCTGTTTTATAGTCTGTAGTATTAGTTTGTACGTTTTACAATTGTAAAATGCTTATAATTAAATAATATTGAAAAGTATGTAGCTCTTTGTCTTCCAAAAAGTTATAATTAAATTTTTTTGTAAGAATAATTTCTTTCATAGAAAGCAGATGTTTTATTAATGTTCTTAAGAAAGAAATTAATTTTTTTTTGTATTTAATACTGTGGTTATTATTTTTAGCTAACTGTTGAAATTGAAGGAACTGCAGAATCAATTATGAAGCGTACTGCATTGGTTGCAAATACTTCTAACATGCCTGTAGCAGCTAGAGAAGCATCTATTTACACTGGTTAGTTTTAATATATTTTACTAATTATTTGAAACTTGGAAGTTCTTAATTAGACAATTATACTTGATTTTATCATTTTTATTTAATCTTTTTAATTCTGTTGTGTTTTGAAGTTTTTTGACAGTTCAATTGATATGTTACATCAATTGATAACAAAAACCAAAAATTTACTGCTCCAATAAATCATTTTATGAATTTATACAAACTCTATGAATTTGTTGGAATTACTTATTCACACACACACACAAAGTTAAAAGCACTTATATTTTAAGAGTTTATAGAGGCCTTCACTTGATTTTCATATCATATCCAATCACTTTTATTACCATTTTAAATCTAGGAAAATAAAATAAGCTTACATATCTAATATTCTCAAATAAGTTAGTGTATCTAATATTTGATGAACCAGGCATTTTATGAAATATTTTATTACTCTTGCTATGCTAGTGGATATTTATAATTAGATTATTTTTGATACTTTTTTCATGGGGAGATATTTTTTTTAAGCTTCAGTTAAAAATTCTAAAGTCCATTACAAAAAATATATTGTTGTTTTTGACTTTGTTAATCTAGAAATTTTATCCATGTTTTGATTATTTTTGTGACCTATTCAATCTTAAATTTTAAAGTGTTTTTCACGTTGTTTTAAAGTTCTTTAATTAAGCCTGCCTTTGAAACAAATAGTTAAAAATTTAGTTTTTAGCTTTAATTTTTTTAATAGAAATATTAGATATTTAATTCTAAAGAGTTTAATGTTTCATTGTAATGTTTTTTATTAAATGTACATTCATTTATGTGTGATTTAAAAATAAACATTTGGGTTTACTATCATGAAGAGTACATATGCTTGTTTCAACTTTAATAACTTTCTTTCCCTGAAGACACACCTATGATTAGACTTAAATGCACCTACAGCTTTCATAATAATACTGAAAACTGATAATATATATAGTATGAATTTTCATGTTCGTTCTTTGCTGTCAAAAATATAATTAACACTTTTCTGTTGATTTTCACTTGTCTTCAACTAACAGTGATTAAGTGATATTTAAACATTCCTATAGTTCTAACTAAATTGGTTTCTATGAATTTCTCACTGATTTTTAGCATGATTTAGGCTAAATTAAATGTTAACATGTTCATTTTGCATACATGGTAAAATCACAATGCAGAGAAAACACAATAGTTTGGAAAACTTTAAAATGTCCTTATATATTAGTTATAAATATTAATATATTTACAAAAGTGGTTTTTGTTGCTTATTCTAATGCTACGTAATTTATTTTTCTTAAGGAATTACATTATCAGAATATTTCCGTGACATGGGCTGTAATGTAGCTATGATGGCTGATTCCACATCTAGATGGGCTGAAGCTTTGAGAGAAATTTCAGGACGATTGGCTGAAATGCCTGCTGGTAAGTTTGAAAAGCAATTTCTTTTACTAAATTTCATAGTATCTATATAATTCTGTGTCTATTGTAGTTAAAATATTATTGAAATTAAAGTATAAAAAATTGTTTTAAATTTTCTCTATAGATTCTGGTTATCCTGCATATCTTGGTGCACGTTTAGCCTCATTTTATGAAAGAGCAGGAAGAGTGAAGTGCTTAGGAAACCCAGAAAGAGAAGGAAGTGTGACAATTGTTGGGGCGTAAGGATTTTTATTTATTCTTTAAAAAAGAAATAACAAACTCATTACTATCATATAGCAGTTAAACTGAATCAAAGATATTTCTTGACCTTGGCTCACAACATACTGTTTCAGATTATGAAAACTAATTGTATTTGTGTGTTGACTGATTCTGTAGAAAAGAAATGTATTTAACGTTTTCTATCATTATTTAATTACTCATGACTACATTTTTGTGAAACTGAATTTAATTTGGATTTAATGTGTAAAAAATATGCATTCACAATTCAGATTTTTTAAATTTAATTTTGCTTGTAATTCTTAATTTTAAAGCTTCAATTTTTTTATTAAAATACTTAGCTGATTTATATATTATCTAAAAAAATGTTAATTATAGATTTTCTAAATTTTATTTCTGTGATACAAACAAGTATTGTTTAAAATGTTGAAATTTATCAAGAGAATTTTGCATGTAAAAAAGTTATTTACAATAAGCTCTCATTTATTGGATTGTATGTACAATTATTTTCTGTAAAGGAAACAGGATTTCTGCATGAATTTAAAAGGGAAAAAGCATTTAAATTGAGAAAATAGTTTTCCTTTATGAATAAACACTTCAGATGTCATTAGTACATGATTAAATATTTAAGAGTTTATTTTAATTATCACAAAAATACATGGTAGATGAAATTAAATAAAAGTGAACTAAAAAATTCAATTGAGTGTGCATTTTTAATTTGAAGGAGTGCAATATGTAAAGAAAAGCATGATATACATTTATCATAAAAGAGGGAACATAATCTGTCTTATACATTTTCAAAGGAGTGTTCTGTTTGTCAAACAATACCTGGAAAAGTATTGATTTAAACTCTTCAATAAGAGATGAGAATCAGTTTGTGTTTTAATAATGCATAGCTTTCATTTCTGTAAAAAGTGAATAATTTAAAATAGCTTGTATGTTTATTATAAAAATGTAAAAAAAAAATAAAAAAATAGATTTTTATAAGGTGATAAAAATGTTGAACATTGCTTTTTCTACATTAATTTTATGAAACTTTTAAGTTAAAAAATATTTGCCACAATTATTTAAAACCCAACAGTTTTCTGTTGATGTAACCTTAATGAATTTTATCATATTGATGTAAGCCAGGAAAGTTGTTATTAAAGTATTAAACAATTATATTAGTTTTGTAACAAGCAATAATTAAAACATTTGCCAAGTTAAAGCTTATTAAATATTCTGAATATTATGATTTTCATGCCGGATTAAATGTTTAAATTAAAAAAAAAATCGTGGAAAACATCTAATGAAAACAATAAAAAAAAGAGTTTTAAACTGATTTACTCAAAATAATTAAAATAAAAATTTATACTTTTCTGATTTTATCTGCTTTTGATAAGTGACATTTTGAGTAAAATTGTTTATTAGATGCATATAGATGTTCAAAAATTTATAATAAGTAACTTTTGTTGTATGAGACAATGGACTTCACTCTTGTCCATACTTAATCATAGGAAAACTTTTCTTATGGGTACAAATTTCCATGTTGGAAATTTTTGTGGTTTATGTGTTGCTTTAATATTCAATTAAGTTTAAAATTTTTCTTCAGTCTCACAATAATGCAAAAAATAATTCACTTAAAGAGGCCATTAAAGACTAATTTTATCTGAAATTTAACTAGTCTGCAATGTGAAGTTTATAGTATCTGAAAACTTATTTTTCTCTTGAAATGTTAAGGTTCCAAATACGTATGTGTTGACAATAATGGAGTTGAAAACAAAAAACTGCTGAATTTGGATTAAAACACTGAAATCACGATGTTGAAATTTATTGGAAGTAATGAATCTGTTTTTGACATTACTGTTAGAAATAAATGGCATTGAGAATGGATACTTGAAAAAATGTGAATGGACAGAAAATTAAAAGCTTGAACTGTGCATTTTGTACTCAAGAAAGATAAAATTTAGCAATTCTCAAAATAACAAGGATAGTGTTGATGGAAAAAAATTGACACTTCATAGATTTTTCTGGGGATAAGCCAATTTATCATAAAAGCTTTGCTATGCTATTACTTACAAAGCAATTATTACTGCTCTTTTGAATCAAAATATTTACATTCACTTTTAATTTTAAAAATTAAGCTGAGTTAAATATTATCTATTGTTAAATTAACATTATCCAGTGTGAAAATAGAAATGTTTTCAATATATATAAAGAGTGTTGATGTACTCAAAACCTTGCAAGAATCTTCAGTTAGCATATTTTGTATTTTAAATATTGAAAGAGCTACAAACAAAATGGACATATAATAAAGAATGATATTGTTGAAGATAAGAATATTGATTATACTGCATATTTAGGTTCAAAAAGTGAAAATTTATGAGCTGCCAAAAAGATGTTGCTGCATTAGCATCTTCCCTGTATCTAGCCCTAAGTTGGGCTCTACTAGTTAGATGGAAGCAGCTGGTTGGAAGTCTTCATAATTTAGAAATAGGCATCAAGCAAGAGACCCCCTAAAACTTGATTTGTAGTCCCCAGAGGTATCATTTCATTTGGAGGACATTGAAACCATGGCATATTTAATGTGCCTGAGCTCCCTTTAGTGAACACAAAAGAGCTTATGTTAAACCAGGATTCTTTCTCACTACTTTCCAATAATAAGAACATGCCGTAATCAACCAGGCCACTGCATTTCTAGAAGACAAACTAGTACAAAACACGACATCAATGGATTACACAGCTTTCTTAAGAACCCTGAGATAAGAAATATAGCCATTTGGTAAGATAAGAAGTTATGGTTTAGTAATTTGGCAAACATAGCCTACTTTTGATGTCACATTACAAACAGGCTTGTCTAGCCTATTTGTATCAATGATAATCTGAATGCAAAAACCACACGATGTATTTTCAGAGAATCCTCGTGCTTGTATCATGTGGTAGAGTGTGTTTTAAACAACTTGTTTAGGCAGTATTGCTGTGAATAATTGTGCTGTTATAGCAGCTTTTATACTTTAATTTTCTTTAGTAAACTATTTAAATTTTCATATCAATGTTTTTCTATTGCATCTAATGTTTTACTGTTGCATGTTTTCTATTGCATCTGACATTAAAAATATTAAAAGAGTCTTTCTTATTGCTTTTAATTGTTTTTTTGGGTTTAATAATATGTAACTACATTTGTACTTTTGCAGAGTATCACCTCCTGGAGGTGATTTTTCAGATCCTGTAACATCAGCTACTTTGGGTATTGTGCAGGTGTTCTGGGGTTTAGATAAGAAGTTAGCACAAAGGAAACATTTCCCTTCAATAAACTGGTTGATCTCATACAGTAAATATACCAGAGCTTTAGATGAATTTTATGACAAAAACTTTCAAGATTTTGTTCCTCTTAGAACTAAGGTAAGCTATGATATGACTGTAATTTTATTTTGTTAACTTAAGAAAAGGTGAGTTAAATCAACAAAGTATTAAATATTTCAATAGTGATAAATATATATTTTTTCTATTATTTTAAAATAAAGCTAATTATAATATAAACCATTTCATAATCACATCAGTCTAATAGGAATTCCTGTGAATCTTTTTTACAATTAGAATAGTTAAATAAAAAAAATGTACTTCTGTTTCAATAAAAATTTATTTTTATTTTCCACAAACATTTGAAAGTTTTTAGCTTCTTCCTTCTCAAAATTAATCAGTAAAACTTGTACAGATTTTAAAACTAGAATATCAATAGCATAAAAATAGCTCTTCTAACAGAATAAGGTCTCTTCTTTTTATTTTTAATTTTTATGCACTTCCGGTCTTTAACATATTTAAATATAAAAGACCTTTAAAGTAATTTTAAGAACATTAAATATCCAAAGCTTTCTCAAACATCACTATCTATATTAAAAATAAAATAAAATTTTTTAATTTTTATTTTAATTTTCTTCTAAAAGTGTTTTAATCTATTAAATAATTGTGAGGAAGTTTACAAGGGCTATATCTATAAAAGATTTTAATTGCAATTTAAAAATGATTAAAGTTATTGCTTCAAAATTTACTTTCTACATTTTGGGCTAGAATGCTGCTGATGACATAGAAGTTAATAAGAAGTGTGGAATAGTCATAAAAATCTTTGATATGCTGGATTCAAACACATTCATATGAATTTTTCAAAGATAATTAAGTGTTCTTAATTTATACTAAATATTTTTCACTTATATTTCTAAATTTCAAATCTATTTAAAATTTTAATTCTTTTATTTTTAATTAATTTTAATTTAAAATTTTAATTATTGTACAATTTTAATTAATAAATTAAAATTGTACAATAAGAATATTTGATATAATTTCAGTGTTTCTAGTAAAATTAAACTTAGCTGTTACTAAGCTACTTCATTTATAAAGCTAGTTTTTGCAACTAAATAAAATATAATCTCACTTAATAAAAATATTTCATGCCATATATACATATTTAATGATATGGAGTTGTTGCTAATTGCATTGGTTTAGTCTGAGTTAAACCTGTTTCATGAATTGAATTATTATGGAGGGGCGAGAAAAAGGGTACAGCTTCTGTTCATCATGGTGTGAAACATCTTAGAATAGAAATTTGTCTTTGCCATGAAAAATAGGTTTTTGTAAATTATATGTGAGGAGTGCATTTACCCCATAGATACTATTTTACTTGGAGGGCATTTTGGGTACAACCAACTTAAGTGTCCTAGTTGCTGCTAGTAAGCTAAATGGATTTTAAGATGGCTCTAGCATCAAATCCATTACTTCCCAGTGATGTTTATGACACCTTTTCCCTACCACCGCTGCAGCCTGTAATGTGGTATAATTTTTATAAACAAGTGTACAGTTTAAAATTGTTTTGTTTGATTTAAATATAGAAATAATTGAGCTTCTTCTAAAATGGCTTTAGTTCTTGGTTAAATGAACCTTTGTGTATAAAAAAACTACTGAGTAATAAACTATATTTATAAGATAGGCAACTTCCAATGATTATCATTTTACTAAAATAATTTGTATTTAATTTTGTCTTTTAGTATTTGAATATAAAATTTGTGAGAAATAAAGTATAGTTAAAGAGTACATAGCTTGTAAAGCATTTAGAAAATATATTGTAATCTAAAACATGAAATATACTTATTGTTGAATGTTTTATATTGTTACTTTTATGAAGGAAGCAAATTTTACATGCTGATGGACGTAATTTATTTGGTAAGCATTAATTTTCGAAATTACTCAGATGAATTATGGAATTAAAATTTTTTTTTAGTGTCAACAAATATTACAAGAAGAGGAAGATTTATCAGAAATAGTACAACTAGTTGGAAAGGTATGTAAAAATGTATTGTTTAAATTTATTTGGTTCTGTTTTTATAAAAAGTGTTTTATTTAATATTAAGTTCAGTATATATTTTTTTAATAAATAGAAATTTAGTTATAACATTCGACTTTCTTTTATGCTAATTTTAAAACAAAGAATTGCATTTAATTATCTTTGCAGGCATCCTTAGCAGAAACTGATAAAATAACACTAGAAGTTGCCAGGCTATTTAAAGATGACTTTTTGCAACAAAATGGTTACAGTCCTTATGATAAATTTTGTCCATTTTACAAAACAGTTGGAATGATGAGAAATATGATTGCTTTTTATGATCTGGCTCAAAACGCTGTACAGTCTACAGCTCAGAGTGAAAATCGAATAACCTGGACTGTTATTAGAGAAGCTATGGATAATGTTCTTTACCAACTGAGTTCGATGAAATTTATGGTAATTTTGATTTTTGTAGGATTTATGTGTATCAAATCATTACTAATAATATAAATATTATTTCAGTGAATTTTCTTGTAATATTAAGACAAGTTTTTTGCTTAAATTATTTTCAGGATCCTGTAAAATTGGGTGAAGCAGAAATTAGGCGTTCATTTGATGAGCTTCTTGAAAACATGCAACAAGCATTCCGTAATTTAGAAGACTGAACTTGATTTTATATTGGTGTATATTAGATAGCTATATACTAGTCAAGACAAGTTTAAGGACATTCCATTTCTGTGAATGTATGGCAGATACTGGGTATTTTTGTTGTAATTATAAACGGAACACTGCCTTGTTGTTTTAATGTGTCATTTAGGTAAAGAATCTGATAACAAGACATCAGATATTTGCTCTATTAGGAAATTTCAATTTGTATTTCCAATTTTCATTATACATATATCATGTTAGAAAATATGTAAAAAGTAATAAAAATTTAAATACATGATACATTTTATGCCAATTTGAATACTTTATCATGTGTTAGTTTAATATTACTTAAAAATATTTTTATCTGTAATTAACTTGTTGAGCGAACCATAATATTTGAATATTTTGCTTGTTTAATTAGATCTGGTTTTAAATTTTTATTATTTTTAAGAAATTTTTTTGGTATAAAAATTTTTCATTCACAATATTAAATTAATATTTTTCAGTCCTGTAACTGATGTTTCAGTGAACAATAGAGCAGAGAACAACTAGTTTATTTTGTCTTGTTTTTTAAAAGCACAATTTATTTTCAAAAAATATTTTTTTACTCATTGAGTGGGTTCAACATTTTGTAAATTTATTCTGAGTTGTTAATTTTGACAATCTAATTTTATGTGTTGCCAAATAGAGAAAATTTAATAATCCTGTTTATGTATAATGGTTGTGTTTTGTATTGTATTGATTGTTAAAAATTCCTGAAATTTTTTTATCTTGTTGATGCACATACAAGCATGTGATCTGTTTGCTTTGTGAACAAAAGCATTAAAGTATTCCATTTCTGTTATTCATTGTTAAAAGAAAGTGCCCATTTTTTTCCCTGTCTATTCCTATTTTTGGGTGCATAGACATTTACTTTATATGAGGCTAAGTTTTTAAAATCATGTTTTATATTTTCCTGCTCATGCATCATATGTGTCTAAATGTTGATAAGGTATGAAAATTTCAACTTGTTGAATAGATATAAAATATAATTTATTGAATGGCAGTATGTCTGCATGTGTAATTTGATGACATTCATAAAATAAAACATGCATTCTAATGAATTGGTTTATTTTTTAAATTTTTAGTACATATTCATACATATATTAAATCATTGAAAGAGAAGATATATATGCAGAATATTTGATATACAAGATTGTTGATAAATAGCTTTTTAAATTAATATGAAATGAAATTCAAAGGATACTTTTAAACATTTTGATATTCATTTTTAGTTTTTTTTGTTCAGAACAGTTCTAAACTAGGTTATATTTTGATGTTTTTTGTATCTGAAGTCAAACTTCTGGCTATTAAGATTCTAGAAGCAAATGGAAATTTTGTCATATCTATTATATACTATGATATTTCAGTAGTATGTAATATTGAAAATAAATTATGATATTTTTTAAAAACTGGCCTACGTTGAACAACATCAGATTGTAAATTCAGGTAATGTTTAATTTTAGGTGCAACTTTAATGACTTTTTGAATATTTAGTTACTACATTTTTTCCCAGTAGGATTACCTGAATGTAATATGTTTGTGCATATCATTTGTTAAGTGCATTTTTCAAGTTACTTAAGGTAATGAAAATGTATAAATTCGTACAAAATATATAATATGCAAAAACAAAAAAATTTAATTTCTGTATATTTCTTTTTGAATTTCAAAATAATAGCATATTTGTTTATGTATCATAGAATATTTGAGTTATGAAAAATTACTAAGTTATACTATATGTTCTATAGCAAAAAAAAAAAAAAAAAAAAACTATAAAGTATATATTTCAGTTGTATTGGATTTTGTAAATAAGTAACTAGTAATAATTCATAAGTTATTCTTCATTTCACAATGGCAACTGCAAGAAATGAGCCCATTATAACAATCTCATTTGTAACGTAAGAGATGATATCCAAATCTTATTTTAAAGTCACCAAAACTAAGCTAATACTCATAATAAGCAAAATTCTAGTTTTGATGGGACAGTTGTTGCAAAATTTATTTTCTTGATTAATCCTTGCTGTAAAACTGCATTGTCAGTATTGGTAATAGACTTTGGGCTTGAGCAAATATCAGACACTTCAGCAGGTGGTGGATAGCTGAATGTCCTTTCTTGTTTTTTGAAAGGTTGGTTGGATTTTCTGGCACAAGGTCCTAAAAAGGACAAGCTGTACTTTTGTTTTTTGAAAGAACACTTTCATAAGAAGCAGTGAACCTTTCCCATAATCTTGATGTTATGCGATACATGCTCAAGATGAATTGCAATTTAGTTATACTAGAGGCTCCATTAGAACATTTTATCTGGTGAACTACTGGAGTAGCTGGCCTTACTCACTAACTTAGCAACAAGATAAATTCAGATTAAATTATCTGAAGGTATTGAAATATGAATTCTGTATCAGCAGTAGAAAGGACCTTTAATCCATCTACCTCTGCAATAAAACAGGAATTTTTTTAGTAGCAAAATTGTCTCTAGACAGGACCAAAAAAAAAAAAAAAAAAAAAAAACACATGATGGGATTTCCTTAACTAAACCCAGTATATAGAAAATGCCACAAGAACAAAGAAATGGTGCATCTTTGTATATGAATGAGATGACCTTGCTCTTATTCAATTGACTATTTTAGGTACTCTTTACATCGGAATTTCATCTCAGTTCTATAAAGGGCCTTTCTGACTTCATAACAAAGTGGGTGACACTCAGAAAGAGCTAGATTATTTTGGATTCGAACCGACCTTTTGGTACAAAAAAAAAAAAAAAAAAAAAAAAAAAAAAATTGATAAAATTATTATAAGTAATTAAGACTTGTGGTATAAATGTTTGAGATATCAAGTAAATGAGCTATTGATTATCATTATTAATAAATTTTCCTGTTAACCATTCAGTTTCTATGTATTTACAACCAATAGGTTTAAAAAGGTTTAAAATAAAGGTTTAAAATTTTAAAGTTGATTATTTTTAATTGAAAATTATTTTACTTATCTAAAATTATAAAAATCGATCAATGTTGATAAAATGGATGGTTATAAAACTATTATAACTCACCATAAATGCTTTAATTAAATTATTCTTTTTATTTAAGGCAAATTAGTTTCATTTTATATGCTTAAAATTTTTTAATTTTTATGTATGCAAAATGAAACTCAAAACCTTTTGAAGGCATATGGTGAAGTGCACAAAAACTTTACCAAATTAGTAAAAAATACCAAATTATGTCACTTGTAAATTAGTATTTTTTTTATATACTCTTCTAAAATTTCTGGACGGTATATTAGTCAGGAAAAATTATATTATAATAAAACAATTTGATCAATGATTATACTAATGCAATTACTCAAAATTTATGTATTACATTTTTTATACAAATCATTACTGAACTTTAGTTTTAATTCTCAAGTTAAATTGCAAATTTAAGCTTGCAGCATTTAATTTTAATTGTAGTGTACTTATAAATTATTCTAGTTTACATGTGCCAAGTCAGAATGCATTTCTTTTTTTCAGAATACAATATTTTTATTGATTATCTGTTGAAATAAACTTTTAAAATAATGATCTGTAAACATAATCAATTGGATTAGAGAACATTTCAGTAATAAATATATTAAGTTTTTATGATTTTCTTTGTAATTTCTGATTTGATGATTTTCTTAGTTTTTAAATTGTTATGTCCTAGTTCAAAGGATTTTTTTTTCCTTAAAAATATTTCTTACTAAAAACTTGTTAAAAACATTTTCTTAGTTAGAATATATTGTATCCTTTGCTTAATTTAATTTTACTTAAAAATTGTATGCATCATTTTAAATTAAAAATAATATATTTATAATTTAAGCAAAACGTTTTCGTTAAATAAAAAAATATTTAAATAATAAATGCATTAATAAAGTACCTCAATTAATTAGCCATTTTTAGTAGTCTCAGAAAAATTGAAGTTCTGCATGCTTAAACAATCCTTTTACAATGATAGTATAGGATGTAATAAATATATATATATATTTTTTTACTATAGATTCGCAAAAACTGAATATTGTTAGTGCATATTTGAGGTCATTTAAAATGATGTTGTGAGCTGAGTTTTTAAATAATTTATAGTTAAAAAATTTTATTCTAAACAAAATTTTACCTATTAATGACTTAGGCATCCATAGAGAAAAATTCTGATTCAAACAAGTTTTTAAAAATTCAAGTGTTAGCAATTGTTAGTGTGGTAAGATTGGATTATATTCAGCGAAGGCTTAAAAAAAAGTGACTCATTTGCAAAATGAGTATATGGTCAAAAAAGTTTCGAATCAATTACAACCAATGGAAAAATTGGGAAGACAAGATGGATGCTATGATTAATGGAACAAAGAAAAAAAAATATATCAATTGTAAAAAATGCAGTGACCAACCAGCCTCACCGAAGGATTCTGGATTGCGTCAGACTTTATCGGGAGAATTTATCCTCAGATCCCCTGCTATCCATCGACTTTTCGACTGTCAACAATTTAATGGAGTTGATCTAACTAATGTCAGATATTTAAATAGGATAAAGCCACTACACAATAGAGCCTATATTGATGTGTATAAATTTGTTTAGCAAGTGAGGTAGAATATATTTGGATTGTGACGGGAAATGAAAAATCGATGCTTTATGACTCTTCAGAACGCAAAAAATATTTGGTTAATTCTATCAAAGAAACATCAACACTAAGGAGCTATTCGTTGCAGAAGAGTTTCCATGGTTTTTGGTGTTGGTTTTGTTTTTCGCTTACTTTTTGCATTTTTTCATTTTTTTGCAAACGAGAACTAATTAGGCCAAAAGTTTACCCGTGAAATCGATGAGATATGATGCACATTCTGTTTTATGAATTGCTGGAACTAGATGTGAAAGTAACTGCTAAACTCTGCATGTAACAATTGCTACGGTTGAAGCAACTGCCAAGGACTCTTTAGAAACCGTTAGTTGGAAAAGATTTATCATCCGGCGTATATGTCCGACATAGCCCCTTCTAACCAGCCTTTCTAATTGTTATTTCCCTAGTAGCAGAGGCTGAGTGGTACTACAGTGGCCATTTACCGGTTTCATTGGTAACTCACTTGACACCGGATTTTTTCACCGGTGTGTGCCCATTAACTTACACATGACACGGTCACTGTATTTTCTACCGCCTATTCTGAACGACACCGTCGTCGGCCACTGATAGAGTGGTCGCTGGTCGTCGGCTGCAGCATTTACCATTGAGATTGAAGGAAAGTAAAATCATGCGCAGACCTATTAATAGGTCTACGCATGCGTGGCGGCCATATTTAAAATCTATTGTTTACTTTAATTTTCTCTGTATATTTATTTCCACTGGGTAGTTAGCTATTCTTAATTGTCTTACGAGGAATTATATTTTACAGAATTTTTTGGTAAGTACTATCAGTTTTTTTAAATAAATAACGAGTATATATCCTTAAAATTAAATATATTTCCTGCAATTAATTATGTCACATTATTATCAAGCTAATCATTGTATTTGTGCAATTAAGTTAGAATAAACATTGCAAACAGTCTATTTTAAATGATACAAAATAACTTTATTGTGAAATTATGCTTTAATTTGTTCATTGTTTTTGAAATTCATAAATACCCATAATATGCATTAATAATCTACAATTATTATAACAATTAAAAAAAATTTTAATGCATACTTGTATCGTACCGCATGGTAAAACATCCATAAAATGTTATGTTGAAAATTTTTTTGTGTATTTTTGGTATGTGTTATTTTTAATATGACTTTTTCTTGTTTTTGTTTCTAAGATTAATATTTGAAGCTTGGAAATGAACAGGTTAGAATTTTCATATAAATTAAACGATTAAAATATTTATTCCAGACGGAATAAATTTCGAAAAATCCAATATAATGTAAAAAGACTAATGTAAAAGCTTTTATTAAACAGAGTAAAAAAGTATTGTTTTGAGTGTTACTATTTTATAACTGGAGAACTAAATTGTTGATTGGGTTACTTTATCATTCTCAGCAAAATTAGTAATAGATAAAATGTCTTTGAGACCTTAAAGATGATCAAATTCTATTTTTGATAAGAAAGTATTAAGTTATGTTTACAGAGTAAGTATAATTATCTTCATATACTTTATTTAATTCATATCTATTTTTTATAACCTTCTATAATCAAGGTGAGATTCATTGCAAGTTTACATTTAATGATAAAATTCATATCAGCAAATGAAAATGGTGGTATATAAAATTTGGGAATAAATATGCAGTAATGATTTCTTGACTTGCATTCAAAATTATAGAACTTTTTGGAAGCATCTTTCAAAATTGTAAAGAGGTATTCCATTTTTGTTTTTGTAATCATTAGGGATCAACACTTCCAGTTTACTAAAACTTGAAACATGTAAAAATACTTTATTAAATATTTTAAAAGTCAGTTCATTTAAAAAGTATTAAATGGTTAATTAATTAATAAGATTTTTGAAACTTAATCATACTCTTCTATATATATATATAATGCCTTGACAGGATTTTGCAAAAAGTTTGCATGTTACATATAAATATTGTGTTTTTCATAATTTTACCAAATATGTTAGCTTCAAAGTGAATCATTGTTTTTATAGAATAAACTTTGATTAAAAGAATATAAAACAAAATATTTTTAACAAAATGGTCAATAACAATCTATTTACAATTAAAAAACTACTTATCCTAAAAACAGAAACAGAATTTATTCATTAAATATTTTTCACATAGCTTTCAAGTTGTAGAATTCGTAGAGGAAACAGGTGATAAAAGTGTGGCAGTTGTCGCATCTAATTGGATGGATGGAAATATGTGTTACTGGCCTCCTTATAAGACGCCTAACAGAATTAGGCGTGCTATTGAAGACTTTGAAGTTCCTAATGAAAATTGGATGAAGGTCTCATGTCGTTGCCTGTCATCTTGTGGTTTGTTATCTTGGTTTTATTAGCTATGATTTGTTCATACTTAAGTTAGTTATATTTTGTAATTACTGTGTTCATCATAAATATTATTACAATTTTGAAAAATTCTGTGTATTTTTAAATTTCATTTAATAAGGAGAGTAATAGTTTTTTTCTTTGTAAGATGTGGATTTTTTTAAGTTTAATTTTAATATTTATAATTTTTCTTTTTAGTAATAAAGTAATAATAAATTAGTAATAGAGTAATAAAGTTCTTATCCAAAAATGAAAAAAGAAGTGCCAGTTTTTTTGTTTTACTAGTTGATCAATGATAAATTTTAAGGAGTAAGCCAAAGCAATATATTAATATAAGTTATGATGCAAATTTTGTAATATATATAACAAAATAATATACAAATATTATATTGAAGAAATATGTGTTGATCTATTTTTTGCAAAGAAAACTGTATTTAAATTTTTGCTGTGATATGTTTTTTAGAAAAAATTCTAGAAAGCTGATTTGGCTTTAAATTTTTCTGGAATTTTTTTCAACATAATTTTAATTTCCTAGCAATTTAAACCAATTGAAATACAAAAAAATAAAGTTTAAAAACATTAAGTTTCTATATAAAAATATTTGACAGGTAAATTAGCATTAACATGGATTTGGAAACTGGAACTTCATTTGAATTCATTTTTCTGATATTTTGTTATTATTTTCAGATGACTATTTTGACTAATAAAGGTGGAACAAGTTCCAGTGATGTTATCAAAAGAATTCTGATGGAACTGATGACAAACAAGTTGTCAAAACAATACAACTGGAAGGGCAGTAGAGGTGTAAAACATCCCTTTTCCACCCTTCAGAATGTTATGAATTTGATAACAGGTTAGCATTTTGTTTTTAAACTTTTTAAAGCTAACTGCTTGTAGAAATAAATTTTAAAAGTAATATAGTGCAATATGAAAACATTAAATTCAAACGTAAAGTTTATGAATTGAATTTAATCAAAATATTTCTAAATCATAATCACTGTAACAAATCATAAGAACATAATATTTCATGTTTCTGAAATAATTTTAATTGCATATTTTTATTATTCTAGGTTTAACGTATGTAATTTAAATTTATATTGTGTTTGTAACTTAAAATTGAGAAAAATTGTTATTTTCTATTTTCATTTATGGATTACTTTTGTATTTTTTAAATGCCAAGTTTACCATTCGATCAAAATGTTAATTATAGTACGTAAATTAAATTTAATAAATTTATTTTCTTTCTAAATTTAAATCTTAATTGTAATATTTTAACAACTTAAAATTTAATTTTTGTGATATTTCCATGTAATGTTAATAATAATTATAAAAATGTTAACCTTACTTTGTTTCTGATGTTACTTTATTTAACATTTATATGAGTAAAATTTGTTTATTTGTAGCTTCTACTCGCCACCATGACAGCCGTATAGCAGATATGGATGTACAGCAGGACATCAAGAAATGGCTGTGTGCTCCTGATAGAGATGGGGGTTTGAAATGGGCTTTGGAAAAAGCCCAGTCTAATGTTAAGATGTTATAAAAATAATAAAGATTTATCTTTTGTGAACATTTTGTTTTTGTGAATAAATTCATAAATATTGAAGTAGATAGTTTAATAAATATTAAAATCAAAAATGCTGTAAAACAGGGACACTTTATCTGAATATATAACTGAATTTTTAATCTTATTACAATAATGTATTTAATACACTTGTTACCAAAAATTTGTAACTCATTTCTTTTATCACTTTTAGCTCTGCAAATATTGCTTTTAGAAATGTTCTAGAATATTCATATTTAAGTCAATTTTTCAACTATAAATGGAAAATATCAATATATATATGTATATAACATTAAGCTAAGACCATGGAATCAAAGTTGTCTGTTCTATATTAAAATATAGAATCAATGTTTTACTTTAAATTTATCAAATGTATCTAGTTGAGAAAAGTTTATACCTATTTTTACAAATATATTAAAACTAATTGAATTTGTATGATTTTAATTTCTAAAACTGAATCTATGTGTGCACACATGTTAAAATATATATCTTATAAAAGCAATAAAAAAATTTAGATTTTTGCAGTTAAATTTCCAAAGTTAAATTTGCTAAGAAAACATTTTGAAAATCATAACAATGAACAATTTCCTAATTTATTTTTTCTAAAATTTGAAATTATTTTTTAAAATAAAATCTTAATGAATATTGTCTGTGTTCTATATTAAAATAATGAATCTATGTTTTATTTTAAATTTATCAAATCTATCTAGTGTAGAAAGGTTCTATAAATAATTTATACCTATTGTTACAGATATATTGAAACTAATTGAATTTGTAGGATTTTAATTTCTAAAACTGAATCTAGGCACGCATGTTAAAATATATATCCCACAAAAGCAATAAAAAATTTAGATTTTTGCATTTAAATTTCCAGTGTAAAACTTGTTAAGAAAACATTAGGAAAATCAACCTGCTAATTTATTTTTTCTAAAACTGGGAATTATTTAAAAAAAATCTTAATATTGTCATTTATTTGATTTTTCATATCAGTGAAAAAAAATTAAAGCAAATCTATAAAACTGATATTATTGAAAGTTAATTTTGTGTTCTGCAATGAAAACTTGAAAATACTGAAATGTCCTATAGTGAAAAAATATTAGATATTGGGTAAAATACATTTCATATTAATTTCACTTACATAACTGTACTATTTAAATTATTACATTTTGAATTTATTAATAAGTAATAAAAAATCCTTTAACACAAATATTTTTATCACTTAAAACACTTATAAATATATTAATATTTAAAATAAGTTTTCCTAAATATTGTCAGGCTTATCAAAAATACACTATTGTTAAATTATTTTTAACGATAGTGTATTTTTTATATTTAAGCCGGAAAACAGCATAGGTACACGAGTAGAATACAAAATTGAATGCCAAATATCATCGATGCACTCACTCCCTTTTCATCGAATTTTAAAAAAGTCATCGGGCCATACGCCATTAACTCATCACACCGTGCACTTCAACTGAACGGGCGGCGACACCGCAGCCGCTCTCTGGCCGAGGTGACAAAAGGTCCACTGTTCCATGCACTTTTGCCGCACAGGGGCCGCTGAGATTCCATCGGTTCAAGTCGTTAACCCAATCACCACCCCAGTGTTGAATTGCTACTAGGGTTGTTTCTGTTGTTGCATAATGTCTTTTCTTCTATTCGTTATCAGACAACTGACGGAATGCGAAAATGAACCGGATCTTTTGGCCTCAAAAAACATGGAGGAAGGAATATAAAAGAAGGTGATATTCATTCAGAAGTATTTATTGTAAAACGTTAAACACATTCTTCTTTATTTAACCTCACTTTAAAATGCCACCACAATAATGTTTTTATATCAACTTCCTTTACTTCGTTTATCTAAATATTATTCTCCGTTACTCATTCGCATGTAGCAGGAAAGCTTACCCTAAATTCAATAGACCTTCAGAGTACTGGTTCATGGTTAAGAATATGCAGCTTCACGTGTAAGAGAACCTCGAGGTCTGAAGATTACTAAACCTCAAGTAGAGTCAGTAATTTAGAAACAAGGACAAAGCAGAGGACCCCTGAATTGGCGTATCAACTCCAGAGGTATCATTTTATATGTGCGACATGGAGATATATGTTAAAAATGTCATGGTCGCAGCCACCATTAACGAACACGACGGTTAAGTCGGAAATCGAATTCACTACTTTCTGATAACTGGAGCGAACACCTTGACCAACCAAGTTACAGTGACCTCATGTTAGTATCTTCTAAAATATTTGCTATTTGACAATAAAAAATCGTTCGCTAAGATAAAGTAATTGGTATTTTCAAATTGTTAAGTTTCATGTTAATTTTCATCTTATATTTTTTAATTAATAATTTATCTAATTGTTTTTTTTCACCTCTTCTCGTCTGCACATATCTAAGAAAAAATAAAATGATCCTTTCATGATTAAATTTATAACATATTTTTGCATATTCTTGTTGACAAAAATTTGTTTATATAGCTATGTCAACCTTTGTCTCAACTTTTTTCTCTGCACTTCATCATGCTTTGGAGACGTTGATTATTCTTTAAAATTTAATGAACGTATAATGATTTATCTTCAATTCTTTTTCATCTATTTTTGAGCAACTGAATAGTTGGTGCTTTTATCTTCAGCTCAATTGTTTATCGCTTCATTTCTCACTTTAAACGAGGATGTTTACTTCAAAGTCGAGAAACCACTTTTAACTGTAGGCTAGCTCTTGTATCCAAAAATCAACAATAAAGAATCAAACTTAATCCTCTAATCTATTTGCAGAATGGAATATGTTTGATAATGATGTAGAGCAGTGTTTCTCAACTGAATTTACTCCAAGGACCGGTAAAATATTTCAGCACGTTCGCGCGGACCGGTAATATTAATAATTTGACCCAATGCACAATTTTTCACAAAGATAAATCATGAAGACATACATAATTTTTAAAGCATTTTGCTTGTTATAATTTACATTTGTATATTCAACTTACTTATATAATATTGCATCGAGAATAAAAGCACCAAAACTTAATTAAAACTCCAAGAAAATTCCAACGTGAATGATATATTTATTTTTTTAATTAATATATTAGCCAAAACAACAATGAGTCGAAATGTGAACAACGTAAGTAGATACCAAATAAGCAAAAAATAATTTACCAAAATAAAGGATACATAAAAACTAAAATTAATGAGATTATTGCTGGTCTTTGTTGCTGTCTAAACTGTCAATCCTAGGCTTTAAACCAGTTACAGCAATACGTAAAGCAGGTGCAAGAGCAAGTCGATTTCTATGTTTCGTCTTAATAACAGTCATAGCCGAAAATGTAGTTTCACACAAATAAGTTGAGGAAAAAGGCAATAAAATCTTCAACGCCTTTGCATGAAGATTGGGGTATTCTGTTGCAGTCTTTATCCAGAATTGATATATATTTATTGATTTGAACTGTGATTTAAGTCCTAGATCTGAAGACAGTTCAATAAGTTCTGTTTCCTGGATTGTAGTGAGATTGTTATCATAATTATCAATAAATGGATTGATTATCCACAGATTACCTGAACGTACATCTTCTTCTGGGGGATAATACTGGTCAAAAGCTATTGATAGTTCTTTTAAATGCTCCAAAATAACTCTGATAACGCTCTTCTGTGCAGTGTGTGACTACAAATCCTTCTGATGCTACGTCTGTTATTATCTTTGCAACACCTGTATGTCTTTCAGTCATAGCAGCAGCGCCATCAGTACACAAACCAATGCATTTTTTCCAGTCAATGGAGTTAGTTTCAATGTAATTATTAACTGCCTTAAATATTTCAGCACTTGTTGTTTGAGATGGTAGTTCGATACAGCACATCAATTCTTCTCTAATATCATTGGTTGCATAGTCAATGTAACGAACATAACATAATAATATGGCATTATTTGAGACGTCAATTGACTCATCCATTTGGACAGCAAACCATTTCGATTTACGTATATCTTGGAGTAGTTGACTTTCTATGTCGTATGATAACTCACATATTCTTCGTCCAATAGTATCATTGGGCAGAGGCAAAGCTTTCATTTTATCTGCAGCAGATTGGCCCAACACTTTAGAACACACGCCTATCAAACATGGTTTGACAAGATCTTCAGCAACTGAGTATGGTTTTTTAGATTTGGCAATACGCAGAGCAACTAGATACGATGCTTTTAAAATCGATTTATCAACCGAGAAACATTTTTTAAAAGCATCCTTTTGAATTTTTATCTCCAAACTTTCTCTCTTGAAAAAATCCAGGGGCTTGCTTTCCAGTTGTGGGTGCTTCGTTTGTAAATGCCGCATGAGCTTGGACGGTTTCATGCTTTCATTGGAGAGAACATTTCTACAAACAACACATTCAGGTTTTGGACAATTTTCTTCTGATTGAGGCCAGAGGATAAAACCATATTTCAAATAATCTGCGATGTAGTGCCTTACAAAGCTTTTTCTTTTTTTGGAAGATTGTGGACTATATTCACTTTCATTTGTATTCGAAGGGGCCGACGACGAACCTGGTTTTTGAAAATCCTTTCTTTGCACGAAATTTAGTAATGTGTGTTTCGTTTCCTTCTTACTCATTCTGGTTATTGATTTTATATACCTAAAGTTACAGAAATAGTAGTTATAGCATAATATTAAATTCAGAAGTTATTAAAAACTTACGCTGTTAAATAGTTTTCACGAATTGCCCAAGTGTGCAGAACAATCAAAATCAAAAACAAAACGTAATCAAGACGCCAGACGCCTTGAACAATGCGATACTGCGATAGTCAGCGTTCATGTAATCAAGGATACGCTGGGCACCAAGGCAGACAGGCGCACCTTAACTGGTGTTCTAAGCAGTGTTGCCAGAACAATTTGATTAAAAGGAATAAGTCCACAGTTCAAAATGTAATAGATTTCATAGAATAGTAAAAAAAGAGTACCGAGGTACCGGCAGTTTGTTTCTTTTAATTTAGGTAAAGGGTAATTTTGTAAATTTCATAAAAACTCAAAATAGTAACAGATTTGGTGAGTAACGTAACAACGTAAAAGGACTGCTGAATAATAATAGATCTATTATAATTATAATAGACTGGCAACGCTGGTGGTACGGCAATTTATGAAACGCGTTTAGGTACATAGTTACCAGTTTGTTGTATTTTTCATCAAAGATTACATTATTTTTTAAACTAGTAAACTATTATTATTGTAATGTAGGTACTGTATCGGTGGTCGGCCTATAAAAGCTGGATATTTCATGGACTGGTAAATATTTCTTGCGGACCGGTGGTTGAGAAACACTAATGTAGAGTATTTTGATGAAAATAAAAATAACATTAAAATGTACATGATTATTATTTTCATTTTCCCTTTACATATTCGTTTATCTGAAACACATTGATATTGCTGTTTCTTACTTCTTGATCGACAGAAGCATTAGATCAAGCTCACGTATCCGTTCATTTTAAAGACGATGAGTCATGAACAGTGTATAATGCAGCTTCAAGAGGTTCAAAGCCTTGAGTCACCAAAGATTGAAGTCTGATTTTGCTGCAAGCCTGTAAAGCATTTAACTGAATAAGTGGGTGGGTTTTCGAAATTTAGTAGCAGGGATGAAAATGAAGACCCCCTTACATGGCCAACTACTCTTAGAAGTATTTCATTTTCACGACACTACGATATATTTTACATTTTATCGTTTCGAACTCAATATTTTCTGATACTGACAACGACTCCTTAACCAACCAGGCCATTGAAGCTTTGAAACCCACTTTAAAATTTATTGCTGCATCTTATATTTACGAAACTTCTGTAGTGTTCAAAGTAGTTTCTTCCAGCATGAATGCATTTCTATGGGGGAATTTTCCAAATTTTATATGCCAATATTTTATATATATATATATATATATATATTAGAATGACACTGTGTATCAACTGTTTTTTACATATTAGAATGCCACAGTGCAGATACCGTATAATCTAGCATGGCAAATTTTGAGTTTTTTTTGGCTACGTAGAAATGTTGCCAAGCTGGTGTATTGTGACGTCTCGCGATGACGTATATACTAGGTTTGCCAAAATAGAATTTTCTTCATAATTCTTATAGGTCTTCATCTTCCATGACGTAATAAAAGCCAGGTTGCCAGTTAAGCAAAAAAATCTGCTTTAAAAAAAAAAAAAAAAAAAAAAAAAAAAAAAAAAACTCAGAATTTGGATTGTTGGATTATACGGCATCTGTGCCGAATGACATAAGATGATATGTATGTTTCATTACAAGTTACAATTTTAAAAATAATACCTTAGCTAGAGAGATCTGAGGCAATAACTCGTCTGGTCTTTGTCTGCTGCTGCTGGAAAACATGTGTTTTCCCAGCTGGACTTGGAGTTTCTTTAGGGGTGGTTTTTCTTTACACATTGGACATCAAAAGTCTTACACTCGCTCCGCAAATAGGCAAGCCACTTGTAGGGTTGAAAAGAATACCATATCTGTCATTAAGTTAGTTAATGATTCTTTACTGATCTGACACAATAATCTTTTCTGTCTTCAGTTAAATTATTAGGAATTCAACGAATAACTATTTTTTACATGCAATTCTACATGAATAATTTTATATAAATACGGTGGATTCAAAGTTAAAGTTCTTCTATATCATTTAATAAAATGAAGAGCATTTAATACAAATGAAAATTAACTTTCTTTTACATTAAATGTAAGAGTGATTACTATTGATTACATTTTTCATACGTCGGATATATTATTCGGGATTATTCCTGATAAATAACTTTCGGCGAGTTATCTTTCTTAATCTTGCAGAAAATTGTGATCACTATGAAATTTTATAATTCCTCTGAACGCAGATGGGCTTTCATTTCCAAATGTTACATGTGTTAATTGCATTCTTTTTATTTATTTCCATTTTAAAATCACGGAATGATAATTTTCAAGCATCTGATCTATTTTCTATCTGTCTAAAGTTTACTGTGTTTCCAAAATATAGAGGTCAAAATTTTCCCGTTATTCATTTATCGGTTTGGTCACTTTTGACGTCTTTCTCCTCATACTGTTCACTCAGCTGACTGTCGATTTGACCATGGATTAAAGTGATGAATCCATGTTTCCTCCATTGTCATATACTGCATGAAAGCATCTTTTATTGCTACGAAACAACTCTAAACATAGCTCTATATCGTCGAAACTGCTGTTTGTTTTCTGAAGCACAATTGTTTGTGCAAAATATTGAAAGCTCTGGCTTTTGAGATTTCTAAGGTATCAGCTATTTCATTCAATTTATAATCACGTATGGACAAAACCATTTTGTAGACTTTTTTTTTTGGCACAGGTACCGTATAATTCATGGTTTCAAATTCTGAATTTTTTTTAGCGACAACTAAATATTGCTAAGATGACGTCATTGTGACGTAATTCCGCGCGAATATGTTGTAATTGCGACGTAATATTATCGTTTTTGAAAAATTCTACGCATCTAAATATTAAATTTAAACCTGATAAATAAAGAGCGTGAATATATGTTATTGAAATAATAAGATTTAAAAAAAAATGAAACATTAGAACAGAAAGTGAAACAGCATCACTAAGTACAAATATTTTCCTTATTCGTATTCGTTTCTGAAATTACTTCTTAAACGAATGCGAATAAGGAAAATATGGGAACTTCGAAAAAGTAAATATGAATTTTAAGAAAATCGGAATACGAATTTTAACGAAAATTCCAGAAGAATCCGAACACGAATACTAATGAAAAATAAAGCAACATTCGGAAAAGAATAAATATACATTATTAAGTACAAATTAAACTGTTAAATATAATATCTAAAAAATTAAATACAGAAACAATAATTTTAAAAATGTATAGACAAATAATATAGTATTTTATAGTAATAATATAAGTTATAAAAATGCCATACATAAACTAAAGAAAGAATAAGTTGACACAATTTTAAACAGTAACTTTAAATTCATCCCAATTAATTTTTCCAACGATTTCTCAAAAAACAATAAATGGGTCCAATTTCTTTTATTCACAGGATTTATGGAATAAATAAAATGCCAAATAAAATTTAAAATCCGTTTGACGATTATGTGTCGGCAATTTACTCTTAACTTTTCTCCATGTGCTTTCAATAGTATTTGTATGACATGCAGTTTCGACCACGAAAGTGACACTGCGATTAACAGTTAAATGTTCATAGCCCTCGCTTCCTAATGAATCATAAGCCTTCCAAGAGTTGGAATAAATGGCTGTCCCTGGCTCAATCCACTGTTTAATAATATTAACTGACGTTTCCCTTGTTCTATCATGTACTGCTACCAAAAATAACTTTCCACTACCTCTCTCGACACCACCAAATACCCACTGACCTTCTGTCGCATGCCCTTTATGATACTTCCTCTTTCCAAATTTTGACTCGTCAATTTCAACAATTTTACCTTCACCACCTATCTTCTCTGAAGATGACTCAACTGAGTAAAGCATTGTTTCATTTATGACCTCCAATCTGCTAAAGCATGTTTGCTAAAAGAATATTCTCTTTGAATATCAGTTGTTTTACTACCACGAACAATTTCGTAAGTCAAAAGAAAAATCTCCTCAATCTTCATTTCATGCAAGAATGAAAAGAACCAACCATACCTTCAAAACTTTTGTTGCAGTAAAAAACATATCCATCTGAGAGGCTTTTTTCTTAGCCGAAATTCTCATTTTACTTCCGCATTTTAAGCACACTAACTCCGATTTCAATACTCCAATTTCACGCAAAAATTCTAGAAGAATTTCCTTTTTCTCACACAATTTAAAAAAAAAAAATGATTAGCCTCTCCATCCTGACCTAAAATTTGCTTACCATTGGAGAAACTGAACGTCAGTCTCCAGAACTAAGAACACCTTGGTATTTTGAAACGATATTATGAGCGATAGACATAATTAATCTTAACAATTTTGACAAATACTGAAAAAATAAATGCAGAACACAAAAATGATTATTTAAAATAATGAAAAAGAGCAATACAACCTGGAATTTAAGTATTCAAAATGTCAAGCAAATTGAAAAACACACTAAAAAAATTCTTACGAAGTTAACTCGCAAAAATTTCTAATAAATTGCGAAATTGGAACAAAATGTTCTAAATCTCGTCGCGATGACGTAAACACTAGGGTTATCCAAACTAAATTTTCACCTTAATTCTTATTGGTCTTCATCTGTATGAAGTAATAATAATCAGGTTACCAGATACAAATGAATATCCACCAAAAAAACCCCACCAAACTCAGAATTTGAGACCATGGATTATACGGCACCTGTGCCTTTTTTTTGAATAGCTGACGAATTTGAGTAGCTCAAGTGTTGATTATCATCCGTGTTAGTACGACCACGTCTCCAAACTACTTTTTTACTATTTTTCTTGTTGAAGCATAATCCGAATAACATTTGTCAAAACCATTACTTTATTTGAACTAAATTAAAGTATAAATCAAGTTATATTAACGCACAAAATTCAGAATTTTCTATTGTTTTGAGAATTTCAAAAATAGCATCATTAAACCACAGTAAGTTAAAAAAGAAACTTTGTCAGAAATCATGGGAAAGTCAGCATTTCTTTAAAAGTCATATATATTGTAAATCGTGGCAGTAGCTTTGTTTCACCAAACGAATTTATTGAGTGAAGCGTTATATATACATAAATAATATGTGATTGTGAAAATATAAATAAACCAAAAATCCGCTAATTCACTTATAAATACACAATAATTGTTCAAAATAGCTCAGCATAGGTATGTAAATATGTGTATAATTGAAATCTACAAAAGAAACTTTGATGGTTACTAATAAAAAATATTCTAAATAGTCATCGAAAATCAGATTTAGTTGATTTTAATAATTTGATATGTGTTTATTAATTTATATATTTTAGAACAATTAGCTGGAAATTTGGAACACCAGATTCTAAACCTATCTTGTTCTTTACTTTAGTTTTTTTAAGAAAACTTTCAGTACAAAAAGAAAAGACTTTTACGATTTTATGTAGCTTATATAAATCTCATTTTCACACAAACTTTGAAAAATATTCATTTTAATTTTAAGTGTACTTTAGCAACTAATAATGAACGTTCAATGTTAATTAATAAAAATATACATTACTAAAATTGATTAGTTTGAGTTAATTTAATAATTAACAAATAAATTTTCAACTTTAAAGTTTTTTTTAAATGCTAACGAAACTATATAGACACATAAAAATTTAAATATTTGATAAAAAACCAAACAATTGCAAGGTGTGCATTCAATATATGACTATAGCAAACGAATTTATTATAATTCAAACAAATATTGCCCTCAGCATTAGTTTAAATTTAATATTTAAGAAATGAATATTTTTCGAAGATGATTTTTTATTTAATATAGAAGCGTTAAGGAATTTTCAATTTATTTCTTTTAAATGGCTACAGGAAATACTCTCTGTTCCTTTTCAGCCGTATGATTATATTTACTACTGTGCATAGTAAATTTTCTTTACGGTTGAGATAAAAAAACCATTGTTTTTACAGTTAGCTAATTATGAATAACTATTCTATTTAGCTTAAGGTAACTATAATAACTTCATGGGACGAATGTATTTTGTATTTGTCAGACTGGTGATGACATAGATTTTAAATCATCTGCCTCAAATCGTTATTCTATTTGCTTATATTACTAATTTGAATTGCTTATGTTACTAATTTGAAAGTTTTTAGAATACCTACGTTCTTTGCAATATTTCATACATTCAGTAAATTCAAAAAATTCGAATAGAATCCTATAAAATGAGAATAAAGAAATAAATATGCACAAAAATATAGTTCTTGTCAAAAACAACTTTGTTTAAAATCAGTTAAGCATTCTAAAGTGGAAATTTTCCAGAATATCGAAAATTATATTTATTTTGTTTCTTTATGTAAAAAAAGTTTGAAAAGAATAAAATTTCGAATAGATGAATTGAATGTCTTAAATTTTTCTAAGGGTTTATATTCTGGTACTATTTATTTTTATCTAACTTTTTATTTTCAGAAATTGATTCATTTATGGATTATTTTTAGTTTGTTATTAAGTGCACAAAACATAATACATTTCTTATCATAACTCAACTACGATTAAAGATTTGTGGTAGGATCTAGTATTAACTATTACGCGCGCGTTTTTTAGTTATTATCAATTTTTATGTTAGTTGAATCTTTTGTGTGTGAAGTCTAATAGATACCAATTTTTATACTTAAAATCTTTTGTACTAAGATATATAATGACCGTTCTTTTACATTATATATCGTTTCCAATAAAATTATGAAATTTAATAATTCTAGACCTAAAATTTTTGTCTTAAAAATATTATTTTATGTATTTAAAAACGGAGAAAGTAAAACAAAAGAAAGGAGAAATGCTAATGTTACAAAAATATATATAGAAAGTTATATTATCACAGTTTAAGAACATATATGTTGTTGGAAAACAAACAAACATTCTAGTTAAGCATTCTAATACGGAAATTTTCCAGAGTATAGAAAGTTATATTTTGCTTATTTATATAAAAATCTCAATGTGTGTATGAAAAGAATAAAATTTTAAATTGATAGAATGAATGTGTTCTTAAATTTTGCACAAGGGTAAGCATTTTTATTATTTAAGAAAAAGTTAAATAATATATATATTATTTAACTTTTCTTCTTAAATAATATATCTTACTTATATATATATATATATATATATATATATATATATATATATATATATATATATATATATATATATATATACAGGGTGATTATAAAAAACTTTGCCAACATCTGCACTTCTAGCGTCCATTCTATTTAACCGATCAAGATGATATTTCAAATATAGTTCTTTTGAGATATGCGCTCGAGATTCTGTGAATGGCAACACAGTGGCCCTCGCGGTTACAGTTATAGTGACAGAAACTCGAAATTTTCGAATGGCAACGCCTACTTTTTATCATCGCAAAATGTTCAGCACATGCGAAAACCCTAAATAGCGTTGAAACGGTACCGATATGTCCGAAAACCGACGTGTTATACACATACAAACAGTTCTTCAAGGCGCACGGAGGAATAATGCATACGACAGAGACAAGACACTGCTCAATGATGAGAACACATAGAGAAAAAAATCTTTATTAATTTCAAACATTTTCCACATGAGTGCCATCACAGGCAATTACGCATTGCATGCGGGAGACGGGGGACAATGTCGCTGCACGCAACATGGCACGAGGGATGTTTCCAATCTCACGCCGTATAGAATCCTTTAAGTCCGACAATGTTTGAGGATTGCACAGATAAACTCTGGATTTGAGATAGCCCCAAAACCAGAAATCCATAGGCGTCAGATCTGGGGATCGCGCAGGCCACGGAAAAGGATAATAGCGTGAGATGATGCGATCACCAAAATGCTGATCCAGGAGCCTTTTAACTGACCTCGCTATATGTGGAGGTGCGCCATCTTGCATCCAAACAATGTCATTGAGTGCATTCAGCCGACGCAACTCTGGTGAGACATAATTTTTTAGCATGGCTGCATACCGAGGGCCCGTTACAGAACATGTTGCAGGGCCAGTCGGGGTCGTTTCCTCAAAGAAGAACGGGCCCAGAACAACTGTAACTGTAATGCCGCACCACGCAGTCACTTTGGCGTCAAATAATGGTACTGGCGCCACAGCATGAGGATTCGTCTCTCCCCAGTGCACACAATTCTTTGTGTTAATGCTGCCATTTAAGGTGAAATGCGCCTCGTCCGTCCATAGTATGCGAAGTGGCCAGTCGGTATCCGCATCATATCGTAACAAAAATGCATTTGCGAAGTCCAGACGTTGTTGTGGGTCACCCGGCTCCAACATCTGGACGCGCTGGAACCGATAGGGAAACATGTGAAGTACCGAGCGCAAGAGCTTGCGGACCGTTGAGTTCGGAATATCCAACACGAGCGCTATGCCTCTTGCGGTTTCTGTGTGTCCTGCAGTCACTGTATGGTGCACTTCCATGACAACGTCCTCAGAAACAGTTGGCCATCCGGAGCGCTGTTTGTCACAGGTGCAGCCTGTATCTTTGAATTTCCGCACTAAATCACGCAGAGCTTGCAGAGTACATGGGCCGCGTCGTTGTCGATGATTGCGGCGATACACACGCAAGGCTTCCGCAGCGTTCATCCCATTTTGGTAATAGAGTTTGATCAATTCACCGCGAACTTTCATAGGAAGACTCATATCGTCGGCATGTGCGAGTTCCCGAATGACGACTTCGCATACCCGCTTGGTATTTTATAGGTTTCCTACGCTGAATATCTGGTGACCGGCGTTCTGTGATTGGTTTCTTGACTGTCACATGCAAATTTATTGTGTGCGCCCAGATCGTGTTTTATTGGCCGGTTTTCAGAACTCTTTTTTGTGTTTGCAGAACACGTCCGTTTTTAGACATATCGGTACCGTTTCAACGCTATTTAGGGTTTTCGCATGTGCTGAACATTTTGCGATGGTAAAAAGTAGACGTTGCCATTCGAAAATTTCGAGTTTCTGTCACTGTAACCGCGAGGGCCACTGTGTTGCCATTCACAGAATCTCGGGCGCATATCTCAAAAGAACTATATTTGAAATATCATCTTGATCGGTTAAATAGAATGGACGCTAGAAGTGCAGATGTTGGCAAAGTTTTTTTATAATCACCCTGTATATATATATACAGTATGTCCACTAAAGTCCCTTGCCACCCTCTTAACTTCGGAACGGCTGCTGCTATATTCATAAAAGTGATGTCTAAGTATAGTAAAGTAGCCATGCACTACTGAATGAAACCACCTACCGCGCCACCTAGTGGAAAACTGTGGAGTTAGCATTCGTATCTCGAAAACGGAACGAGATTGAGAGAAAAAGTGATTTACAAAGTTGTAGAGCATCCTCGATTTTGTAAGATAAGATACCTTGTAAGCATTAATGTGAAGAATACAATGGTTAAAACGCGCATTTGTTTTTTCGTGCTGTGACGTGGCACATCGTACGTGTGTATATTTGAAAAAAAAAAATCGTTTTCTTTCACCGCTAGCCGTGAAAGAAAACGATTTACATTTTCATGATTACATTTTTCACTTTTATTTCGAAATGGGAAGAACCGAAGTATTAAAAATTATTCCAACAATTTGTATGCAGTATGCAAATACGTAAGAAACGTCATGTCTGTTCACTTGAAACAGCTATAAAAGAGACATCTTCTTGGTAATACCCGATTTTGTGGAGAGCCTGCCGTTGTTTAATCTTAAGAATCTATGGTTTCAACATGACGGCGCGCCTGCTCAATAGACATCTCCAGTGAAGCAGTACCTCGTCAAGGAATTTGGCAACCAAATACTAGGGTATGACGGTTTCAAAGAGTAGCCTCCACGTTCTCCTGATCTGACTCCACTGGACTTTTTCCTGCGGGGATACTTGAAACAGCAGGTGTATGAGACTCCTCCACAAAAATTGCAGGACCTTAAACGACACATTATACGGTCGCGTGATCCAACGTGTGCAACGTAATCTTCAAGCGAGGATCCAGATGTGCATTGCACCTGACGGTGAGAAGTTTGAACATCTTAAATAAAGTATATTGTTATAACTATTTGTTTTCCTTTCTTAAATCGTTTTGTCACGTCACAGCACGAAACAACAAATGCGCGTTTTAACCATTGTATTCTTTACATTAATGCCTACAAAATGTTTTTTCGTACTAAATCGAGGATGCTCTACAACTTTCTATAGCACTTTTTCTTTCTATCTCGTTCCGTTTTTGAGATCGAAATGCTAACTCCGCAGTTTTCCACCAGGTGGCGCAGTAGTCTGTCTTATTCAGTAGCGTATGGCTACTTTGCTATAACTAGACACCACTTTTATAAATATAGTAGCAGCAGTTCCGAAGTTAAGAGGGTGTCAAGGGACTTTAGTGGACATACTGTATATATATATTAGTAAAATATATATTATAAATACTAATAGAATATTTTTTTAACTTTTTGTTTCAAGGAATTGATTGATATATGGAATATTACATTTCTAATCATAATTGAATTAAGTTTATAATCATAACTAATTTTAATCGGAACTGATATTATACACTCATGTCCATAAATTAAGGATATTTCAGAATCACACAGAAATTGAACTCTAAAATAAAAATTTCACCTGTAGAATTATAACACACATCTTGACGAATAATATGCAACTTACAAGAAACCACCAGATGGCGCCGATAGAGTTTCACAATGACAAGAGTGTAAGAGAGGGGTACATAAGGAATGGTTGCAAAGAAGTAAAATTGTTCACAATCGTTTTAAAAGTTTTTCAGTGCAATAATCACATAGTTATGGCACAAAGGAAGCATTTGGATGATGTTTTACATGGTAGAATTATCGGCCGTTTGGAATGTGGATGTACCCAGCTAAAAGTATCCGAGGAACTTGGAATTACCCAGAGTGTCATCTCAAGGCTTTGATGATGTCAATGTGATTAGACATTACAGCACAGGTCGCCCCCGAGTTACAACGCCGAATGAGGACCAGAATTTTGCAGTTACTGCCAAAAGAAATAGACGGAGCACAGCATCAGGCCTGTCTCGTCAGCTCTCTTCAGCTACCGGTACGACAGTTTCAAGGCAGACAGTGAACAGACACTTAGGGTACATTGGTCTATATGCTCGTAGGCCTGTCAGATGTGTTCCACTTACCACAACACACTGTCGCCTGCGGTTAGCCTGCAGTAGAGAGCATGCATTGTGGACACCGCAAAATGGTCTTGTGTGATGTTTTCCGACGAATCCAGGTTTAGCTTTCAGTCTGATTCTCCCCGGCCTTTCGTATGGAGAGGGTTAGGTACCCATTACCATCAAGAGAACACCATTTAACGACACCGTTACGGTGGTGCAGGATTATTCGTTTGGGGAGGAATTATTCTGGGTTCCAGAACTAACCTGCATGTTCAGAATGTAACCATGACAGGCCACATCTATCGGGATGTCATTCTGGAACAACTTGTACGTTTGTTTTGGGGCGCCATGTGTGCAGAATTTCTGTTTATGGATGACAATTCCTGTCCTCACCGTGCATACATTGTAGACGAATGCCTTCAATCGGAGGATATCACCCGTATGGACTGGCCAGCATACTCACCGGACTTGAATCCAATAGAACATGTGTGGGACATTCTTGGTCGACGAATTGAAACTCGTGAACCCCCGCCCACATGTCTATCGGAACTTTGGAGAGCATTGCTTGATGAGTGGAGTAATATTTCCCAAGATCAGATCGATAATTTGATACTCAGCATGCCTAGGCGTTGTACAACCTGTATTGCATAGTCCAGGCGGCATACTATGTATTAACCATCATTCCAACCATGTTATATTGGTTTTTGTAAATAGGTTCTTTTTTGAAATTTTGCTCCAAGGAGTAAAAATTGCAATTTTTATTAATGATGTCAAACATATAGCATATTTTTTGCTCTTTAACTTTTTTTAATAGACTTTGGAATTAAGTCACATTTGTTTTGCTTCTGCCTCTTTCTTTGCATGAACTTGCATTATTCTTAATTTATGAACACTAGTGTAGTTTCAGATTTCCTTGCACTGTGACAACTTATTTGACAAGTCTTTATAGAATAAATCAGTAATTTTTTTTTAACTAGGTTAAATACCATATTGATAGTTAACCACCGTGCTAAGAACTTTTACTTTTAAATAAATGTCATTTCTTCCTGAAATTTGAGGAAGCTAAAATTTATCGCTTTCTTTGACTCTCATAAATATTTCAATGAATTATTTTATGTTTTGTTTTTTTGAGTTTTTAGTAAAACCAGCTTCACCCACATGGATTCCAACACATATTTTTCTGCTTTAAATTATGCTTTCATTCAATGTGGAAATATTTCAGAGGAGCTTGAAAATTCCGAATATTTAAGTAAAATTCCTCCTACTTTTTAACAGTAATTTTCAGTTTTTTTATCAAAACAATTGAATAGTATTTTTAATTAAATATTATTTTAATAAAAATATTGTTTAAAAATTTTTTTTTATTTATACAGTATTCTTTGACTTCTAAAATTTTCCTTGATAATTAAAAATATTGATATTTTCACTTACATTTTTTAAAACTAATTATTGAAAATGCAGCTTTAAATTTCTATTACTAAAGATTTTATTTGTAATATAAATTTAATATTCATATATAACAAATTAGTATTAACAGCATTTTGTTTATCATTTGAAATCAGGGATGGAAAAGTGAATATATTTATAGCTTCTTAAAAATTTTTTAAGTATCGCTTTTGCAAAATTTTAGAAAAAAAAAACTTTTTTTTACTATTTTTCATTCTAAGGGAGAATTAAATCTCCCAAGTTAATAAAATTATTTAAAAAAAATGATTTTTCGTTTTTTTAAAAAATTATACTGAATACTCTGATATTTTAAGTGCTAATTTTTCTTTTATTGAGTGGAACTCAAAAATTTATTTTATTACTTAATCACAGAATATGTCGATTTAATATCAGGACTCCATAGAAAAAGAAATTTATTTCAACTGAAAAAGTTTGAATTTATTATTCAAAATAATACGAAAAGAAAACCTATTATACAATGCTGAATCATTAAACGAGTTCAATAAATCATATTTGGTGAAAATAAAAACATTTCACATAAAACTCCGATTTTCCTAGCTCTTTTTTCGTGATTGGAAAACAAGGAAAAAACTCAGGTAAACTAAAGTGCTTAGTTTGTTTCTGATTTTTTTTTAACTATTTGTTTTGGGGTTCATCAAAATATTGCAACAGGGATACTGGATTAAACATAAGAATATTTTCTTTGTTTTGGGATAATTATTCACTTTAGTGATTTAATTTCATGTATTTAGGAAGTTTACTTTTTGAAAAAATCCAAACATTTTTTTATGATTTTCGCTATGTTCCAAATAATTATCTGAAACTGAATTACCTTCATTGTTATGCCATATTTAACTAAAATTGTTTGTTGTTATTGTTTTCCTATGACACTTGGACAAGCCAAGCTCGCTTTTGCCTTTGACAGTGCGAATTAAGTCAATAGGGAGCGTCTTTCATTTGGATCAGAGCACCACGAAGGTGAATGTACGACTTTGCTCTTTTTAAGGTGCCACGTAATTTTGAACCACGGTCAGGTGACGAGGCTACACCTGAGCTGGCACCCTCCTCTTCACATCCACGCCACACCAGCGGAAAGACTTTGGACGTCACAGATTAACGTGGACACGTCCCCAATCCACGGAGTTCCAGCAACCCTGTGAAGGAGAGTACACCGTGGTCACCCTCCCAACCACTGCCCGCGGCAAATGATGCTTCACTTTGCTGATCTTACGGGAAGCGGCGTGAAGCTACTGAGCCACCAGAGCTCAACTAAAATTCTAGTTAAATGAAATGAAATGAATCTAGAAAAATGCTGTTATAATGAATTGCTTATTTTTTTTTAAAGAAATTGTTGATTTATTATGTTTTGTAAATTTAAGTGTCTTATGAATTCAGAATAAATGTATTGAATTTAGAATAATGAATTTCTAAAATGAAATAGATTACTATAATTTGATGTTGTTGTCTTGTGCCAGTTAGGCAGGCATTATGGGGTGCAATGCTCAACTTTTCCAACTGAATCATATTTTGGTGTGCAGTCAGACTTCCTCATTACACTCATGCCATAGGAACCCGTTTATAGGGTAGGCAACCATTCACAACCCATTCATACAAAGAAAGGATAGACAGAGAGAGAAAGAACATCCTTGCCCGAACTAGGATTTGAATCCAGAACCTCCCTATCCGCAGTCAGGCACGCTGACAACAAGTGGAGGGCTGTGATTTTATATTAATTAGTTAGATTCCAGCCTTGGAGAAATATTTGCTGTACATCGGAATTTACATTAAAACTTTAAATCCTAGTCGAATTAGCCCTTGTATGTAAAAAGCGACCGTAAAGCTCCAACAAAACTTATTAATTTGTTTTCCAATGGCGGGTACTTGGGTGACGAGCCTTATGCCACAAGGCCTGAAACTGCTACTCATTTGTTGTTACTCAGAGGGCACCTTTGAACCAGGTAACGGAGGCGAGTAGCGTGGCCCACGCCATACTACCACAAACCCGTTTATAGGGTGGGCCACATTCATACGTCATCACAGAAGAAAGGACAGAGAAACACAGAGAGAACAGAGAAAGACAGTAACATCCATGCCCGAACCAGGATTCACTATTCCACTTTTCCAACTGAATCATATTTTGGTGTGGAGTCAGACTTCCTCAGTACACACATGCCATAGGTACCCGTTTATTGGGTAGGCAACCATTCACAACCCATTCATACAAAGAAAGAACAAAGACAGGATAGACAGAGAGAGAAAGTACATCCAGTCCGAACCGGGATTCGAACCCAGGATCTCCCTATCCACAGTTAGGCACAGTGACCAATAGACAAGTTTTCTATATATATATATATATATATATATATATATATATATATATATATATATATATATATATATATATATATATATATATATATATAAAGTCTTTTGGTAATAATCTAATAATTTAAGTTATAAAACAAGAAAAGAGATTGTGGTGGATTTTAAACTTCTAATAGGACATAAGTGTTTTTCAGAACATCTATACAATATAAAAATATTGTTTTCCAAAGCGTGTCCAATGTGTAATACAGATACCTTGAATTCTGACCACCTCCTAATGTGTGTAAAGGCTTAAATATAGTCCCAGGAAAATGAGGACATCACCAAACTTTATTGGGAAGCAAGAGCTCTAAAGAACTGACAACAAATATAGACTCTTAATTTGGTTTGCTTCTTTTAACTGTTTTTTCTTACGTTTTAATTGTTCTATTTAAATTGTTTTACTGTTTATTTTTACTGTATTTTTTTCTATACCCTTGTGATACGATAACTGTCTTATTTATATGAGGAACTTCCAAATATAAAGACAACTGAAAAAACACTCTGAATCGCAGTTTAACGATTGTCTAACTAAATTACTCCCGTCAACTTTTTATGTTAAACATTACTTTTTTATGAAAGTGTAAATTAAGTAAACAAAAAATGTTAATTCATTTTATTTACAGATGATGAAGAATTAAATTAATGATAATGAAAAATTAAATTAAATATTAATTCTTAAGTGGTATACTAAATGAAATTTTACACCATGATAATTTTTATTCAATTCGATTTATCTGCAGGACAGAATTATTTGTAATGGATTTTGTACCTATGTCCAGAATTATAAATTTTTATTCAATGCATCACTTGTGAATATCCATTTTGCTATCATGTATTTGCTATGGCAACAGAAGCATGTTTTGAAGGATTAAGAACCCTTTAAATTTTATTGAGTTTAATAGATTAGATTTTAATTGCAGACATAATTTTTTTCTGTTGAAAATTAAATTTGAATTTTTTTGAAAAATGTTCAGAGTAAATCTAAAAATTTTAAAATTCAAGATAATGTGCAAACGAATAAAAAACACCATCACTAGAGATCATTATTGAAATCTGAGCACGTGGTATGTTTCGAATTCGAATCATAGATTTCATGCATTATATATATATATATATATATATATATATATATATATATATATATATATATATATATATATATATATATATATATATATATATATATATTCGATTTATAGGTCACTTTTCAATCCTGTATTAATAAATTTTGTCGGCATTTGATCCAGAATCATTAACTTTCTATCCTAGTAATCCACTAAAAATACATTTGTATAAAATTATATTTATTATGTGGTTTAACAAATCCATGTGCTTTACATATAAAATATTTTGCATATACCATAATTATTTACATCCTAACCAAAGATAATTCTAATTATAAAAAACTAAGATCAGGAAACATGTTATATTTTTTTCCGAATATAAGAAAATTAAACTTTTTTATAAAGTATTAAATACGGAAAAGAATGTCAAGAAAAAATCATTTATATTCCATCTAATCCTACAATTTTGATGTAAAAAAAAGTATGAAGTTCAATAAGCAGTTATTTTACGTTTTCACTTACATCTGACCACTTACATCCATACTTTACCACTTACATCTGAATGTTTCGTAACTTGAAGGTTTTTTATTTCCAATCTTGCAAATTGGAGATTAAGGAAATAAAATTACAATGGAAATAAATTGTAATTAGAATGAAAATCATCTAGATAAAGAAAAATTTTAAGTACCTTTTTCTACTGATGTTAGGTGGCTGCAGGGAGAAGTAAGAATTTAATAATTTTACAAGCACAAAGTAAATTTAATATAGAATTCTGTAAAGAAAAACTCATTTGTCTTTGAAGCTTTTTTAATCTTTCTTTCAATAATTTATTATGCAAAAGAGGAAATAATTTTTTAATAAAACTCTATTAACCACATTATATTGATTTCTTATTTTGAACCATAGCAATAAATTTATCAATAAAATAAACAAATAAAAAAGTACACAGAAATAGTTTATTAAAGGTTATTATTAGATGTTTTTTAAAAATTTATTAAAAAATATTAGAATGCGTGATATTTTTCTGGATACTAAAAACTTAAATTCATTTTCTGACATCTTAATTTATATATTTTTATTCCTTCTATGTAATTTGTGTTTGATAATCAATTTAAGGGCAAATATCATTATATTTTAGTTTCAGAAATAAATCTATTATAATCTTTTGATCCTCTTAAACGGTTTAATACATTCCTCTCATGACAATAACTATATATATATATATTTTATTTTATAGGAAAATTATTGGCTTAATCAAATTTTCTTGACATATAAACTTTCTGGGGGATTGTAAATTACAAATTAGTAAATAAAACAGGATTGAAATTGAATGATACTTATATACTATATTGTTATATTAAATAAAATATTATTAATTTCCTTTACCCAGTCATATATATCTAATTAAAGTTTTGAAAATTCACTCTTTAAGTAATTTATTTTTGTATAACTTTGTACTGTTTCTTTCGTAAATCTTTATATATTTTATAATATTCTAAATAATATAGGAGATTCATTTATGAAATATATACTTTACCAATAGTAAAAATCATTTATACTATATTAAATGCTAGAAATTATAAAATTGTTTACTTTGTTAGAAAATTTTAAGCAATTCAATAAATGTTTAGGAAGAAAATAAATTTATTTTAAAATTGTTAATTCATATTCATCAAAAAATTAAGACGTATATTTCTATAAATTAATAAATGTAGGTTTAGAATCATACAATTATTATGTTATGCTTGGAATCATTACAATAATATTAAAAAATATTAGGACTTATTCTAAATTACTAACGCTGTACACTGTTTGCTTGAGAAATGTTGGCAAATTTAGTTGCCAACATTTAAATATTTAGGAAATATTCGTAAAAAAAAAAAAATTAATTCCTATTTCCTAAATGTCCGTGTTTAAATATTTCAAAAGACGTCATTTTATTGTCTTTTAAATTTTATTGCCTTTATTTATTGATGCAGACATGTGAAGCTGAAAGAGAATGAGGTAATATTTATAGACCAATAAAATAGATTTAGATAGAAGAGGTATACTAATAAGACAGATTTTCTAAGGCATTATTACTGCACAAAAATTCTATCATTCATTTCAAATAAACTTTGATTATGGTAGCGTAGTATTTATCAGATATGTATATATATATATATATATATATATATATATATATATATATATATATATATATATATATATATATATATATATATATATATATATATATATATATATAAACTAAGGTTTTTTATAATGCATCGCACATGTAACTAATTAATTTTATTAATATTTTTTTTAATAATTTGTAAGCTCTAATCACAGAAGATATTTTTCTTCACTTAAAATATTTCATATAAAAATTATATTGAATGAAAAATTTGTGAGCTATTGAAATAACAGGTAACATATTTTTGTAGCTTACGTTATTCTAACCGATTGTGAGGGTGGATTAAAAAAATTTCAATAACTTTGTCCATATCAATGAGTTATAGAGTTAAGCTCAAAATTATGTAAAACGGACAACTATTTTTGTATAATTCTAACAGCAAAATGAATTGATTTAAAAAAGTGGAAGCATATTGAGTATTTCAATAAAATCAGTTCTACATTAAAGTGTTTCACAGTAATGTACTTTCAAGGCCTTAACTTATTCTTGAATTATTTTAATTGATAAAAGAAGCTTGGAATCACGAGAAATAAAAATGAAATGAACGTGGTTTGCATTCATTCAGAGAAATTATTCTGAGTCTCACATAATAAAGAAACGAAAACTGAATCACCTTGTATACACGATTTCGGTTTAAGAAAAAGTAAATCGGAATTACTAGAGAAAGGGCTTTAAGAATAGAATGTATTAATATAAAGATATACATATTTCAATATAACTTGGTAGACATGAAGATTTCATTTGTTTTTATGAAATTGTGTTGTTTGTTGAATGTGTTGAGTATGAGGAAGCAAAGATATTCGCTTTTGGATCAGTGTCATAAGCCAGAGGAATGGCTAAGTCTTCTAAATAATCATAGAAAACAAAAAATTATTCCAAGGGAATTAACATTAAAATCAAATATGACTCCATTTATGCTTTAGAGGGAAAATTGTCGCGGTAGTTGAAAAAAATATTGTTTGCCAAAAAGTGGTATGATTTTAAATGGAAAATTTGCATGAAACTAATTTTTATTATGCTGGGAATATAACAAGGATATATGAAGGATTACTGTTTTATCTGCGAACAGGATAGCCGTGGAAAAGAAATATTGTAGTGCAAAAAAGGGACCTCTTTAGAAGTCTCTGTGCCTAAACATAGTTGTATATAGTTATCATGTATAACTATATTTAGGTATAGAGACTTCACTATATTTAGTTATAGTTATAATACATAACTATATTTAGGTGCAGGTAAAAATATTGTTATTCAACTGCTTACATAATTGTTAACATATTTTTTCCACAAATTCATCTCACGCCAAACTCAATTAAAATATTAATAAAAGCACTTTATATTGGGATGGAAAGACATTTAAATTTATCTGAAACTTAATCCCATCGATATCATATGTTAAAATAAAAGAAGGTCTTAGGTCGAAACAATCGAATACTTCAGAAAAGGGTTTAAATACCGTTTAAAATTATTGTCACCAATATAAGAATAGAGACACATGACCTTTCCTTCAAGGAAGGTGTGGATAATTTCCTATGGAATAACAAAACCACAAACTGATAGGGTTAAGTCAAAAATAGTAAATAAATGTAAAATGCTAAAAATTGTTTTTGATTTGATATATGAGCAATAAATCTTCATTTCTGAAGGTTTTACATGAGCAATAAGCATTGAATGAAATAAAAGTTTTTTTTCCAACACACATCTTGTTATTGCGATTCCAATTGGAGTCTCTTTATCTTTTTTAAACGTATGCAACAGTTCTTGAAGATCATTATTGGCTTATAAAAAGAGAGATATAAACCTCGAAAAACTACTATATATATATATATATATATATATATATATATATATATATATATATATATATATATATATATATATATATATATATATATATATGTATGTATGTATGTATTCAGAAAAAGATAAAGCTTTTATGAATAAAATTACTAATAAAAATTTTTAATAAAAAAATTGTATATATTAGTCAAGTGACAAAAATATAAAAATGCGAAAAATTTATGCGTGTGTTGAATTTTTTTATTCTGATGACATAAAGACTGTCAAAGGAATGAAGAATGCGCACCAAAATTTTGTAATTGATTATTATAAGAAGTTTTGATTTACTGAATTTAAAATTTTAATGTTTACTAAAAGAAACATTAGCAAGAGTTCTAGGTTTGTTTAGAAACAAGATTGTTTACAGAGTTTATAATATTTAATAGGATATAATTTATAAATTAATTTTATAAGACATTTATAAACTCAGTGATAAAAACTAATGCAATTAAAGTTAACTAAGAAAAACGTACATCTTTCATATCGAAAATATATTAATTGATTCTTGTTATTAAACGAAATATGTGATTAGGTTGATTGTATAAGTCTAACCTATTATACACAAAAAAATGATATATAAATTACGTGAAATTTTAAGTAAACCTTTCACATTAAAAACAATCATTTTAACTGTGAAATATACTCCATAATTTTTTTACAACATTCTGAAGAAAGTGCAGTTTCATATTTGTATTTATCTTAAGCATAACCATATTTTTACTTAAAAAATTTCATGTGCATTTTTGGAAAAGGTTTTGATGATTTTCTTGATAAAAAACACTTAATAGCTTTTAATTTATTTAAAGTACATCAGAATATTAATTATTTAGATAACTTTAATATATAAGTTTGAAAATTTTTAGTTATGTTTTGATTTTAACCAAAATTTGTTAACTTAAGGAAGCAAACTTTTATATCCTTTTCAAAAAACAAAGACAAAAGCTGAGATGTTTAATGCACACAAATGTGTATTATAATTTTAAATTTACAATTATTTACGAGGGTCATTGGCGTGAGGCTGTTCAAGCCTCCCCCGATCATATCCTTATTTGTCTAAATTTTACAGTTTTTGAGATTTTAAGGGATCTGATTTTATTTTTGGACCTTCTAGAAATTTTTGGTTTTATGGAGATGGTGTAGCTTAGCTATATCATCTGGTATTAGAAACAACAACAGCAATTATTTACACTAGGTTTTTCATACTATCTTTTACACTTTAAAACTTTTTCTAACTAAGGTTCAGAAATTAAAATGCTTACTTTATATAATGTTCCAATAAATTTTCCGTAAAATGAAAATATTGCTTAATTTATATTATACATTCGTAAGAAGTAATTTTTTTAACGTATTACTTAACTATATTTCAGCGTAATTCTAAAATTTGAAACCCCTTTTCCAACAAAGCATTATGTTTGTAGATGGTCATAAGGCATATTTTATAAATAAAAAAAGACAGATTTTAACTTTAAATATAGTAAATGTGTTTATATAAATATATTTATAGAAGCAGTACTTTTTAATGTATATTTCTTACCGAATTTAAGTCAAAACTTAGATCCAATCGGTTAAAAAAAGGATTGACAGTTTTTTTTCTGAAAAATAACATTTTACTAAGAGGCACAGATTAAAGCACGATGTTCTTAAAAATGCAACTTAATTCTTTTAAGAAATCAATAAATGGTATGTATTAAATTATTCCTTAAAATATTTTTTTTAAAACATTCTAACTTCAGCTTCGTCTTGATGCCAAAAAAAAAAAGTTTATTCTATTCTAATGCTTGATCATTTTACTTCCACCTTACTATTTGCTAAAGATTTTTTTTGAAATCTGTTCCCAAATAATGCTAGTAACAAATGTTACATATAAGAAAAAGTTATTTATCATATCACATCATAATATATAACAAATTAAATAGCATGCAAAACTATTCCTTCAAGCTCATTTCAATTGTCAGGTTGTAATTACTCTTTCTGTTCTTAGAGAATTATGCAATTTTAATTCTTCTAAATACAATAGAACTTTATATGATTTGATACAAAATATTATTTTTGATAATGATATTCTTACCATTTTTCTATTCTTCCAGATTATTTTTTTTAAATTTCTCAAGTTGAATATTTTTATTTACATTCCAAAAAATTGTAAAGTCTTATAATATTGTTTAGTTATTCTCCTAAAGTTTAAAAAATTCATTTAAGAATATGATTAACATTTTAAATTACAGATTTTAATGATCAGGAAATTCTTGCCTCTTTTATGCAATGAAAATAATTCGAATAAAACTTGAATGTTTGTAAACATAAAAAGACAATTAAATATATCTGGTTAGAATATTATAATGCAAAAGTAAACAGTATTTCCATAAGTAAATGACAATTGTGAGAAATTAAAGATTGTTTTCTCTAAATATATTAATGATTCGTATTGATATGGTTCGACAGTTAATTTCTTTATTTTTTTAAAATTAAATATTTTGTATCAAGCTTTCAAAAGTCTTCATGTTTAAATGAATTAAACAATTAATAAAATATACTGAATTATTATTTAATGTTAGCAGTTATTAAAGTCCTTATAGCAAAGAAATTGTATGCTGTTGTTTTTATTTTTGAAAAAGTTTGGTTCTGAAGAATATTGAAAAGTAAATAGTAAGATCATGTATGTCGGTAATTTATTTATACATATCAATTGTATCGATACAAGTGAGAGAGTTTCTTTTAAATAAATAACTATAGTGTTTTTCTAAAAAAAGAATAAAATTTAATTGTTTGCACAAAAATCTATTTATATTATTCAAGAAACCGATATTTCATTTTTTGTGGAAGCAATCTATAAATGTCAATTAATCCAGATAAATATACATTTTAAATCGGCATATAATATTTTGGTTAAAATATATACCTACTGTTTATTTTACATCAAGTTTTTATAATTTTTCATTACGTAAATTTTTTTGTTAATGCAACAAACTGTATTCACTATTTCTTAAAAAAAGTTGAAATAAAATATTTTCGTTTGAAGAAAAGATCTATTTTATAACATTTTGTATTTACATAATAAATTTTCATCAACATTTTAATACCTTTAATGTTTTATTGAGAAAACAGAAATATTAAATATTATTAATTCCTTACTAAAAACTAAATATTTTAATTTTAAGAAAAAGAAAAAAAAAAAAAGAAAAACACACTTTTAAAAGATAAAAATACACTAACCGAATTTTTTTCAGCTTTTATCAAAAGTTCCAAAACTAAAGTTTTAAAAATTATTTTATATTAAAAATAAATTTTTAGGATGACTTTATACATGGATAAATAAGTTCTGAAAACTCTGTTTTTAATTAATTTGTTTAGTATTTTTTTCTATATTGAAAACTTCACTTTTAAAATAACAAAATAAATTTTCATATGAATGGCTTACCCATAATTTTTGTGAGAATATAGGAAAAATAAATGATTGTGGAAAAAAACATCAAATATTTAACTTAAAAATTTAAAGTAAAAATTTTCAAGTAATAGAGTAAATATAGCTCTTATCTTGTTTTTAAAAATAATAAATATCCTCTTTCTTAAAGTAATATATTTGAATAAACGTGTTTCCATTAATATTTAAGTAAAAGTTTAATTAATACAAATGAATCATACTTCCAGTATTTAATCCTTAAGTGTTAAAAGCACGATAGGAAAAATGAAATTTTTTTTTATTTTTAAAAAAATAAAGGTAGAATTTGAAAGCGGGACGTAAAATTCCAAATTTAATTCTTTCAAATGATGTTAAATTTCATGAGTTTTCTATTAATTAAAGTAATTTTTTAACAATTTATGCTTACTAATTACTTCATTCATGTTTGCTTCGCATAAGAAATAGTAATTTAAATTTTTTTGAGTAATAAATGATCGTCATATTTAATACAGCAACTTAAAGTTTTTAAAAATATGATGAAATATTATTGAAATTATAGACTAAAGTGGATTTTATTAAAATGTTTTTATTCTCTCTCTCTCTTTCTTGAAACGTTTCCTTTAAGTGTTCTTGAATAAAGTTTAACATTTTTTCGTATTAATTTAGCTGATTTTTATTAAAAGGTAGCTCGGTAAAAGAGATCTTCAAAAATAAGAAAAAAATAATTTCACATAATTTTCGAATATATCGATATTTTGGCTGTTCTTTATTCTTTAAAGTTTTTTCTCATGCAAAGTAGAGAAATTGAAAGTAAACACTTAACTTTGTTCATATGAGATGAATTGTTGAAGTTATAAAGATTAGAATTTTTCTTAACAAACTTTTCATTTTTAAAATGGAATTCTCAAGACATTCATAAGGTCCTTCAATCTCATCGATCTTAAATCTTACGATTCCCTTATAAAAGAATAATAAGAATTTTTTTCATACATTATTCTTTTATAAAGAAATTTAAAGATAAATATTTTTATCAAAGTAAAAGCTGTATTTCTTGCGCAATGAAAAGCACTTAAAAATAGTTTTTTTAAAGAAAACAATCTACCTTATTGCAAAAACACACTTAAATATTATAACTATGACATTAAATTACTAACTTGAATAAGAAGAAATTTATTTTTATATGAAATATTGATGAAAATTATATCTATCTATCTATCTATATATACATACATTATATATATATATATATATATATATATATATATATATATATATATATATACTATATATATATATATATATATATATCATATGCATATATCATATATATATATATATCTATATGTATATATGTATATATATATATATACATATATATATATAACATATATATATATATACATATATATATATACATATATATATACATATACATATATATATATATATATATATATATATATATATATATATATATATATATATATATATATATATATATATATATATATATATATATATATATATATACCTATACATATCGCATATATATATATAGATATATATATATATAAATGTAATTCCTTATTTTTGGGTTGTTAAAATTATGATTCAATGCCGATACTAACATCATAAATATTTACATATTTTATATATTCTATATAAATATAAATAGAATTGTAACTCTTACTTTTATATGCAATTTTTAAGTTAAGGTGATAATGCTTTCTCAAAAACTTTTAGTTATAAAAAACTATATATATAATATATGAGACAGACTGTATAAAAAATTCTGTTTGCAGTACAAAGTTATGAATATGATTGGAAATTTAAGTTTAATTGGCTTTATGAAGAATAAATATTCGAAAATAACTTTTATATTTCTTAATTATACCACAGGATAGTTCGTTTTTCAGTTGCTTTTATGAACTCTATATAAGAAATTTTCTGATTTCTTATTTGAAGGTGTTATGAAGACCCTTATGTTAATTGATTTTCATAACCTTCAGCGTTTAAGTATTCATGTAAAATATCAAGTTAAAAGAAGTGCTAAAAAAGTAAAACAGAATATGTTGAGAGATAGAAATTAAAACGTGATAAAGATAGAAATAAATTAAGATTGATGTGTGCAATTAAAATAACTATAGAACGAAGAAAAAAAATTTTTAATTTAGAAATTTTCTTTAAAAAAAAAAAAAAAAAAAATTTGAAGTCCTTATGATTTCTACATTTTACCAGCCTACAGACCGAGTTTATTGTGAATAATCTATAGTCTTATCTATCCATAAAAAATATAAAAATGTAAATCAATGTCATCAGCGACTGTGAAGGAAAGATTCTTCTGTGAGTGATAGAAATTTTCAAACTGCGACCATTTCTTCCCGTTATCATTTTTTCGAAGCTGGACAATGAACGCTCCCGAAATATGCGAGCGTTGGAAAATTACTCTATTTGTTTCTGCGAGCGGTTGACAGCTGCACCCAGCCATGATGGATGAATTCAACCAGTATTTTCAAAGAAGTGCATTTAGGTGGAAGTATTACGGACAGTAGGAATTTCAGATAGATGTTCTTCTCAATCCCCATAAGAAATAGATGGGTTCTTATTGCCCTTTGTATTCATTCAGCCTTATTCTTATCTCAATAGAAATGAAAAACTCCATTTTTAAATTCTGTAAATTTATACATGTATTATACAAAATGCATTTTTGAGAAACCATTTGAAATAAAATCTTTTTTTTTTTAAGTTATTGAATGTTATTCTATTTAAATAATTTCACATTCGATTAAATGAATTTATAGTTCACATTTTAATTATCGTATGCTTATTTCAGTTTGATTTTACCAAGGGAAAACAGTATCGTGTCTTTGGAGATTCCATTTTTTGATAAGAGAGAGAAAGTGTTTTTCTTTGAAAAGAATTAAGTTGGATGAAATATTTTTCCTATCCGGACTACAAAAATTAATAAAACTACATAGAATTAAAAAAGTACATTTGTTTGAAGTTCTGGTTTAAACCTGAAAAGATGAAATAGGGCAGTTTACTGGATAAAAATGTACACATTACAAAGCATGTTCTAAAAAATTATACTGTACTTAATGAACTGCAAAAATAAATATCAAATTAATGTCGTGAAAATGGAAGCAGAGTTTATATCACATCTTTTTTCTATATGACACACCAAAATAAGCGAAAATACAAATGAATTAAAAAAAGATCACTCATGACTGAAGTTTCAGTTTAAAAATGAAAATGTATTCTAAAATTTAAGAATTGAAATACTCATTACAAATTAATTTAAATAACAATGTCGCAAAGTGATGTTTTAGATCACGAAATGAAGGCTTAAGGCCTCTTTCACTTAATGACTTTTATCGTACGATAAATAGTCGTACAATATTTTATCGTGAGAAGTTATTAAAAAACCACACAATAGACTACTCTCATTCACACTGAACGGGAAACGATATTATGTAACCAGTCCATTGTGTGGTTTTTTAATAACTTATCACATAAAATTTCGGACGATTTTTTATCGTACGATAAAAGTCGTCTAGCATGAAATAGGCCTAAGTATAGATTAGGTAAGAGCAAATTGAATCAGGTATTGCATTTTAGAAAATTAGCTTTAGTTATAAAGTAATCATAAAGTGATTGTTTCTTTCATTCTAGTTAAATGATTTCTTACAACTCTCATTGGCTTAATATATCCGTGACGTCAGATGACATCAGAATCTCGTTACTCATAATTAATTACTACACTTTATTGAGACGGAGTAGTAAATCCAACATGTCGACAGATTTGCACAGCCTGCCTTTAAAAACCATTATTCGAGCGGAAGCAAACAAGACTAAATTCACCATCGAATGCCTGAGAAATTGTCGAAGTTCATTTTGTTAATAAAACGGTTTCTTATATAAAGTTAAAGAATCTGTTTGAAAAGCCGTTTTCCATTGATTCAAGCCAATAAAAAGTTGACAATTGAACAGAAGAAAAAGCAAAATGAAAAAGACACCATAAAACATTGACTTTATAATTAGTTTAAATTAGCTAGAAAGATTTAAATTTTAAAAAAATTTCATTAATTAATAGAATTATAAATTAATAATTGCAATATTTGTAAGCAGTCTCGGAGTTAGTAGGCTATGGATTGGAGTAGAATAGGGTACCACTTGTTTTGGCGATACATATTGGCGAAAAACTTTAATTTCTGATAATCCTGGTAACTCTTTTTATAGCTTTTGTGTAGCGGCCATCTTGTTTGTCACATCTTGGCCCCTATATCGGCGTAAAAAAATCACCAAAGAATCAAGAGGTACTCGATTGTAATCTTTCACCATAGGGTATATTCCCCCAATTTGCGACTTTTACACTTTTTTTTATCGCCAAGTAAATTGGACTCTGTTGTCACTTAAATAAAACCATATATATGATGTTAAAGTGACTCAAAATATAAGAAAAATAAATCCAGCAAAATAATCAGAAAAAACAACAAAAACTCAAGTTGGCAACACCAAAGGGGAAACCGGCAAAACTATAATCAAAAACAAAAGAAGCCAAATTTGGTGAGAAATCCCTTGGGGAGATATATCATACTTATACCACAATCATTTTTAATTTAAAGACTTGCTTACGTCAATACCAAACATTTTAAACTTTAAAAATTTTTTTAAATATTGAAATTGGATTTTTTTTATCCGTGTGCTAATATGTTTCTTATTGTTGGCTCATAATGCAAAGTGTAATACGCTGCAATGGTTAAAAGTATTACTTTTATAAAAATTGTAGAAAAATAGTATTAATCTTTATTTATTTATTTTTAAAAAATTATACTATGGGAATATAGAAAGATGTGAATTTCCTATACTGTAAGTATTTTCTCTCTATTTCAAGTCATTAACATAGATAGCAATTTCAATTTTATAAACTACTGCTATAAACTAGTTTAACAATAAAGAAATGTATTAAGGTCATTACAAGTCTCATTTATAGCATCTTTTATGTGGTATCAAACAACAACAACATAAAAGATGCTAGGAGAATTAAATTAAAAATTTTTTTTAAAATTTATTAACACAGTAAAAACTTTTTATAAATAACATACAGTTTTCTATAAACTATGGTAACAGTTGTTGCATGATTTAACAATAGTTTAATGTTTTAAATTTTAATGGTAATAACTATCTTGAAAGCAGGCATAACACAAAATTACTCAAAATGCAAATTAGAAGACCAAAAAATTTTAATTAAGCTTGAACATAATTAAAATAATTGGTACTTACGTATTAACTCGTCGATTTTTTACGCTATTAAAATATACCGTCGTGTTTGGCAAATTTTAATAATTTTTTTTTCAAAAAAGGAAAAAAAAGCAATAATTAATTTTTATTTTCATTGTTGTAATTCAAAAAATAAATAAATAACAGTAACTAATTAAATAAATTTGATATATAGGACTTATTTTTAATTTATATGGTGTTAAATCGCAGCATTAAACGACACATATTTTTTCACAGATATGGTCTACAGAAAATGCGCAAATATCAAATAATAGAGCTGAAGTTTCTGGTTTTCAAAAATTTGAATTTAGAGCTTTCATTTTTCATATTTACACAGCTGCTTTGTAACCAGATGCAAAACGTAAAATTTAGAAAGTAAAATTTAACTGCGTTGTCAGACACAATAAATTGTTTAAAATAATGAATAATATCTGGCAATAACACTTTTACTGCAAAGTTGTATGCTGCGAATATGTAAGAAACAGTACAATTTTCATAAATTTTGTTATTTTAAATTCAAATAATTTAAAATAAAATCTTATATATATTTATTTTGATCATAAGCACAGCAGTTCCTTTAACTTAATCCTGGAACCGATAGTTGAAAAAAATACTAATTTCATGATGAAAAATCTCATTATTATCTCTCCAATTCCGGCTCTAAGATAAGCAATCCATTCTTGCTTATAAAAAATTTCTCATAAATATGTCGCCATCTTTTATCAACAATTTTTAAATGAAATCAACAATAATTGTTTTAAGAAAATTTTGAATTACTTCTAAGACTTGATTAATAATGTAATACGAAAAGCAAATACTTCTATCCATTACAAATGTAGGCACAGATGCCGTATAATCCAGAATACTAAACTCTGAGTTTCGTGAGTTTTTTGGCGAATTTTCTTATGTATCTGACAACCTGGTCTTTATTACGCCATAGATATGGATACTTATAAGAATTATGCAGAAAATTCCATTTTGGCAACCTTAGTATTTATGCCATCACGCACGTAACAATATATCATCATCTTGGCAACATTTCTGCATCGCTAAAAAAACTCTGAAATTGGCATCCTGGATTATACGGCACCTGTGCCCAAACGTATAACAGGTTTGTTTCTATTTTGTATCCAAAATTATACCGGATTTCAATAATATCAAAAAAATAAATAAATAAATAAATAAATAAAAATTTGTGATTTAGATCGCGTTCTGATCATAATAGAAATGAAGACAAAGGAGACTCGAGCAATAATAATTCAACCGCATGCATCTGTTTCTCTTAATTTATTATTTTCAAAAGTTTTACTGCTTAAATTATTCTGAGAGCCATTTTAATGTATGTATTAAGAAGCATTATAGAAATTTTTTTATATATAGCAATATTTAATCATGGATACTGTCGAATTTTCGAGAATTTGTCGTTTTCATGACGAAACCATGTGTTTTCTTCTTAAAAGTCATATTCTTTACTTCCTTATTTGAATTCGAGGCACAAATGCCGTATAATCCAGGATGTCAAATCCTGAATTTTTTTGGCGATTAAGAAATGTTGCCAAGATGACGTATCGTGACGTGCGCGATGACGTATATACTAAGGTTGCCAAAATAAAATTTTTTGCAAAATTCTTATAGGTCTCCATATGTATGACATAATAATAACGAGGTTGCCAGATACATAAGGAAATCTGACAAAAAATCGCCAATCTCAGAATTTGGCATCATGGATTATACAGTACTTGTGCCAAATTCGAAAATAAAAATATCTACATTTTATTAGTTTTATTTACTTTTATATTATTATTCTAAAACACAAAGTTTTTAAAATTAAATATAAATTAAAATAGTTTTAAGGAAATATATACAGTGAGCATAATTTTATAATTAAATTTACATCAAAGAAATATTGATGTTAATTTTTTATTTTAAATACTAAGTGATCAGTTGGGGAAAACCTTAAAAGTGAAGGAAAATGAAGAATTGGAGAAAGAAATCTGAGGAGAAAATATCGTGGGGCTTTAGAGTAAAGAAAATCAAAATCCATTAAGTATTGTAGAGTTGAATGAAAAGAAGAAAAATTTATCAATGATTTAAACTGAAAAATATCAAATTTCTGTGAAAAAAAATGCGAAATTCAATGCATTCAAAAAAGATTTCATTATTGATTAAAATTTAAATACATTAAATTACATAATTAAAAATTTATATTACTGGGTTATATAATGACTGAATTACATCGGCTTTCAAAAGTATTTGAAAGAAGGTGTAAAATTTTAATTATTATTATTGTTTTGGTATCTTTATTTAAAATACGAATTGATGAGTTTTAAGTTTAATGAAATGTCGTAATCTTTCTTTAGATGAATAATTTCAAATATTTTGTTAAATATTTAACTGAGGTTAAGCAAATATTATATCTCATAAGTTGTGAATTTTGGAGTTTTAATAAGAGAGGGAAAAATGAATGAGTAACTTCCCTTTTTTCCTCGCGGATTAACATTTTAACAGTACTACACAGTCAAACAACAAATTACAATATATTCTAACAGCATCAAATTACAAAACTATAGAATTTTAATTTGAATTTCGTAACATATGATTCTTTGACTCACAATTTCGTTTCACTCAGATGTTGAGAAAAGGAGTTTCTTATAACCAATCATTATTTTGCTTCTAGGAATAATGAATATAAATTAATTCATTTTAATGTATCAATTATAAATATTTATGATAATAATAATATAATAACTCTTGGTCTATTGTTTAGAATATTTTTTAATTGTTTACTTTTAATGGTTGTTGTGGTAAAAGTTTGCAATCAAGTACCATTTAATTTTTTGGAGATTTTTTTGTCACCAAGATAGTCAAAGATTTGACTAATAAGATAACTATACCGGAAATTAAATTTTATCACCAGATTTTTCTATAAAACAAGGGGTACCCAATTTTACACCGAATTTGCTTATTTATTGCATATTCGATTTTATAGAGGATACTGGATTTATTTTTCCAAAGAGTAACATAAGAAATAAAAATTTATTTGCATTTTTTACTTGAAAGTTACTGGTTATGTTCTGAATAACTTTTAAATACATTCCAATTAAATAGAATGAGGGATAAGCTATTAGTATATAAGTAATTGAATTGTTTGTACTGAAATATTAGCTACTTTTTAGTTAATAATAAATTTTTTTGCTAAATTGAAAGTTGTATCAACTATCTTTTACAAAATAGTTGTGGTTCAACACATTTTTCAGCACAACACATCAAAGATTTGATAAAGAATTTCAAATATATAAATTTTATTTAATCTCTTATAAAATCGTAACTAAAAATATCAGTTCTAAGCAAACAACTCACTTCGTAAGTGATAGAAAGACGAAATATTTCAAATAAACGTGTCATATCATTTATATATGTTGACACTTTTAATCTGTTTTTCAGATATACTTAGGTAAAGTACTTTTCAAAATTGATTTATATACTGCAACAAACTATTTACTCTTCTGATAAAAATCTGCGAGAAGGTGTTGATGGACGAGCTAAAAGTTTACTTATTTTATATTTTTCTGTACTACAATATTTATGAGGTTATCCATATAGACTTTCGTTTCGAGGTCCAATTTTTATCTTCACACGAGTGTATAATAAACCTCTTTACGTGTTATGCTTTCCATTCAAAAGAATATATATATATATATATATATATATATATATATATATATATATATATATATATATATATATATATATATATATATATATATATATATATATATATATATATATATATATATATATATATATATATATATATATATATATATATATATATATATATATATATATATATATATATATATATATATATATATGTATATATATATATATATATATATATTTATATATATATATATATATATATGAGTTATTACATAGAATTACCTTTATATTATATATCTACCACACCACACATGTTATATGACATAAAATTTAAATATTTAAATTTAACTAAAATCTTGCCAGATTTTTTTAAATTATTAGATTTATGCAAACGAGAAAAATCTCGGGTAATAATAAAAATTGTTTTATCACACTTTATTTAATTAACATAATTAATTTGATTTGCAGGTTTTCTTGTTCAAAACAACAACATATTTGAAAATTTAGATGGATTTACTCAATTGAAATTAATTTCTACAAAATAATGCTAGTTTTACAATATTTTAAAAATAAAACATAGTAGTGTTAATGTTCAATAATAATTAGAGTTTTCATTTTTTAGAGGGAGACTTCATTACACAGTAATTACCTTGCAATAGTTCACTTAGGATTTTTCTAGAGCGATTCATCACCCGAGTTTCAATTCATTTTTTAAATTATTACTTTAATTTTCTAATGTTGTTGTTCTTTGGTACTCAATTGCTTCAAATGATATGACAGGAAGAGTTCTCAATTTACATCAAGGGAATGTAACAAAGTAGTCAAGTTCCAAACATTACAGATATGTCTTCCATGTAAGAGAATTCTCCAAACTTATCAAGAACTTTTATATAAGCATTACAGGAGAAATCTAGCTTCAACAGAAAAATTCCAAGGGGATCATGCATTTCCAGAAGAAGAGCTTAAAAAGGATATAGAGAGACAAAAACAAAAGGAAAATGAAACTTAATGGAAAAAGTTGACAATTATATGCTATAGTTTTCAATAAAAATTAAGCTAAATTATCCAAAATATAAAAATTATAACTAAAGTTTTTAAAAAATATTTATTTATGACTTTAAAATATATTTATTTATGATTTTAATATACATATATTTTGACTTTTAAAATATCTTTTATTATGACTTTTTTAAGACTTTCGGACTGATATCTTAAAAAAAACCCATTTAAAATTAACCGTTTTAAAAGGTATATGATTTTGTTACATATTTAGTATAATATTTTACGTTTAATATAGTAAATGCTTTTGTTTCTTATTGCTTGAATATTTGTTAATATTTTTCAATATCGGGTTATCATGATCAAGATTTTATACATCAGAACTATTTTCATATAAAAATGGTAAAATTATGTTAAAAATAATCTTTTGATTTCTTTATGTTATTAGCTATTACGTTTATTTTTATAAAGAATAAATCTGAACTTTAAGCTGAAAAATTTATTAATGTAATTGTATGATATGCATTTTTGGTACAAATAGTATTAAAACTCTATAATCTCTTTTACTTACATTAATGTGCAATTTTTAAAATTCTGCACAACATTGGTTTTTTTATATGGTTACCTTTTCAGACACGAAGCTGTTATTGGCTGTAAAGTAACACATTGGTAAAGTCCATTTACTTTTGGACACTTCTATTTAGGGTTTCTTTGGTGATTTAGGTTTTCTTTCCAATTGAAAGTGAGTGTAATAAACATTTTAGGAAATTTCTGCACGCTATATCCAACGTATAAAATTTTGGAGTATTTTATTATACTCATAAAATGATTTCAGATTTTTGAGCAAATCCAATTCTTATTTATATAATCTTTTGGGGAACACAATTCCTGCTAAAATCTCATAAGTTTTTCTAGAGATTATGCAGAATTAATATTAAGGGCAAATAATAATAAAAAACTTATTTAAGAACTATTATAATAATTAATTTGGAAATTTAATAATTTTAATGAATTAATTTAAAACTAATTCGTCAGTTAATATGCTAATATTATTTCAAAACATTCAAGATTATTTAATTTTTCTGGATAGATAAGTTGTTCATTATTGATATCAAAGTTAATATTTAATTTTACCTGATAAAAAAAACTATAAAATTATTTAAACAGTAATAGAATACATTTTTAAAATGTTGATTGTAAAATAAATAAGTGGATTTTTCTTTTTTAGAAACATCGAATTTTAAGAAACGAAATAAAAAATAAAATATAATATACTCAAATAGTTAATCGTCTCTGATAGGACATTTTCGTATAAAATTAAAACGCAAGTTTTCAATTTCTAAAAATGATTGAATTAACTGTATTTTAAAAGGTAATATTATTTATATTTCATATTCAAACTTTCTACATTATTTTACAGCTTTCAAAATTAAAAAAAACAAAAAAACTGACATTTAAAATATTCTATTTGATAACATTAATAATGTAAATCATTCGAATCTTTTGTGGAAGGATTTTAAGTAATTTTATTATACTTTTTCTCTCAGTTTGAATTAAAATACTTTTAAGAATCAAGATTCAAATAGTTTAATCTTAAATGTTAAAATTTATGTGGTATGAAATTTATTTGATTCCTAGGAATCCATTCTTATCTCTTAGCATATGTATTCCTCTGAATTAAAAAAATATATTGTCAGTTTATTTTTATTTTTCTCCTTTTTTCTTTTAGATGATTCATAATTATTCACTCCATTAACCAATGATATTTATAGTATTAATTAGTATCAGAAAAGTACGTACACCCAATTTTATTTTGTTATTCATAATTTTTTCTGAAAAATAATTCCCATTTGCAGTTAAAACATTTATTCAAGAACAGAAAGAATTGTTGTTAAGTTTCTTTTTCGTCATCTGTAGTTTATTCTGTCTAGAACAAGGATTACACCAACAAAGTTACTTATTCTATCGACAACAAAGATGTTTTTGAACAACTTCTTTTTCGTATACAAATAAATTTCAAAAACATATAGGTAAAATTGCATTATTTATTCTGCTTTTTATTTTGCTCGAAATTTTGAAAATTTATGCTTGAAAAAGAGAAAATATCCCATAATCTATGAAATTAAATATCATGGTTTCTTTTCCACAACATTAAGCATGCATTTGAGAAATATATTTTAAAAAATATGAAATTTTACTAGATATAGCTATTTTGACAGAGTAAACTCGAGCGAATTTGGATTTTGTGATGCTTATTACCAAAATTCTTGGAGTGAAATATTTAATAATGCAATGTAAATTTTTATTTTATATATTTGATTCTTTATTCATGTAAAGTTCTTTTTTTATTTAAAGAAAAATAGGGACGAAAAGTTCCGAGAATAATGATCCAACAAGAATTTTGCTTCGAAGTCTGCATTGCAATAGTGGAGAAGTATTATTAGAGGCGAGATTCAATAGGCGTTACAACATCGGATATACAAATGTATCCCACAGTAAGAACTAACATGTTGCCCACACTTCAATGTGTCTTTCCTGGAAAATTAGTGGAACTTGCTTAATTTCAAGAAATAAACTGGATGTTAAGAGATTTATAATGACTACAAATAGTCAATGGACAGAAAATAATAAAATTGTCAGTGACATAAATATATATTTGAAATATTTTATTTACAGATAGGATAAAATGAATGATAATAAAATATTTAACAAAATATTATAGAATTTTAAATTAAAATTCAGATCTATTTATTGCTTAGCATATTTTGTTTGGATGGAGCACCTTTACAGTTGACAAAATTAAAAGATTTATAAATTCAAGAAATGTGTATAATGATCATTGATTATAATCAGGAATATACTAAAAACTAAATATATTAATAATATAGAAAAATGGAATTGAGGAAATAAAGCGTGTTATTAAATAAAACTTCACCCAAGAGTTAAAAAAACGGTGATTTTATTGCACAGTAAATTCCTAATTATAATGGTTATCTCACGTATAAATTTCAGATGAAGAAAATGTTAATTTTTCTTTTTTGCTTCTAATGAACAGGTTAATAATGCGGAAAAAATTTATTTCTACGGTGAAAAAGAAGAATGACAAATATTATACGAGTATATTAAATTATATTTTAAATGTTAAATACATCATATCAATTACAAAAGTTAAGAAATAGAATAGATTTCAAAATTTTTTGTTTTTTCAGTTTTTAAGGTGATATACTAAAAAATTTTAAAATAAGAATTTTCTATATGTTATAATTAAAAATCAAACACATTTGCAATAATACAAACGTAAAAAACAGAAACTTGATATATTATAATTACCATTTTAATACAAAAATCAGTTAATTTAAATGTGCCCATATTTTGTTTGGTTGAATCGTCTTTATAGTTGACAATTTAAAAAGATTTATAAATTCAAGAGATGAATAATATGCCGTATATACTTAATAAGTTCGGCATTTTATCCAAAATTTTTCCACTTTAATGGTAATTCGGCCAGGTTTTATTGTTTAAAAGAGACTTTGATTCACTTTCAGTATCATTATCAAAGGAAAGGGGAATTAAATCTTTTAATATTAAAAATCAAAGTGCTGATCATTCAGTCATTAGATCTGTTTTAATATAAAATAATGATAAGATTTAAAAAGTGGTGTATTCTATTACTAAAAAGCTATCATATCATCAAATTTTAACATACACAATTTCTTAAAAATACATTCTACTGCGTATCATAAATACAAATTGCGATGAATTTTCCTTGTAAATCCTGGGTCATAAAATATTTGAGATTCATTTTGAATAAATCAACTGTAATTTTCTTATAATCCATTAAATGTAATTAAAAATAATTTAATTTCATACGAAATGTAAATTATTTAAAAATATAACTTGGTAAAAGTTACGGAGGATTCTTTAACAATGACCACTGAATTCCTCAACTATGTTCCCTGCTTTGAATTGCCAACCTTCTTTTAAGATGGTCGGTCTAAGAATACGTTTCCTTCCGAGAGAAATTCATCAGCATTTTAAAGTTTTGGCCCATGTGTCTCATGATAGATGTAGAGATTCTTGATCGATGGCTTCTGGAAATGCTTTTAGAGAACCGGATGTGTTTAAAAACCTTAGTAAAAGCACCAGAGAGTGTTCATTTGCATTGTAGAGAAACGAGTTTTTTTGTGCCAAAATTATATTCTTATCGTAACTGAACTTATTTTTTAAAACTACTTTTTTAATTCGCAATTCATTTATATATCTGTATTTATGTGATGTATATTATATGCCGATCAACGTAAAAGTCATGTATTTTAAACAATAAGTCATTTCATAGTATTACCTGAAAGTGTTTTCCATTTCCCATTATTTAATACTAGTTGCACTTATTAATATAAGTTTAAATTATAAATATCCTATTAACATATACTTTATTTAATAAAAATCAAAAACATCAAGCGAAAGATTATTGAATCTAAAATATATGGTAGGTGGCAATGTAATTATAATGATTGGACTTGAATTCTTACAGTATTAATAACTGTTTGACTGTTAACTGGCAACGGACAAAAAGAATGACGATAACAGAGAGATAAAACTCTTATTTGACTTAAAGTTGGGTAAAAAGTTTCCTGAAGGAGGCCTATTCTTGCATTAATGTCTTTCTTTGGTTATGAATCCCAGATCATCACCAGTATTACACATTCATACACATACATAGTTAATAATAATTTCAGGCATTGCATATTCGGAAAGCATTTAGCAAAAATATACTTAAAAAAGAGCATAGTCAAGCCCTTTCTAGAATTATATATTTAATCAGCAAATTTTTCAAAAAATTTCTTAATTTGTGAAATATCATATTTGCTAACCAGGTTATTTTCTTATAATATCAATGGTTAAAAAAATAAACATACTTCTTTGTTGAAAAGTTTTGCTTTTTTTTCATGAATTCTATTAAATGTAAGAAAATGCTCTGACTTCCAATTATTGATAGAAATCAACTATAAATTTTTGAGATGTCTAGTGAATTAATATATATATATATATGCCATATATAGATATATATAGTATAAATATTTATATACGTACTGATATATATATATATATATATATATATATATATATATATATATATATATATATATATATATATATATATATATATATATATATATATATATATATATATATATATATATATATATATATAAGCACACATTGAAGAAAGCTCATTAAAATGTCTGCAAACATAAAAAGGAATATCGTGAAATACATTATTTTAAAAATGTTTTAATGTTATTTCTAAAAAAGGCAGTGGGAATAGAAAACATGTTTCCTTTTTTTTACTAATGAGGCATTTTATTTTTGTTATAATCATTAAAAAGTAGACAGTAAGTGACAGCTATATGAAAAAAAAATATCTAATGGTTTTTATAATTCCTTTTTTCGTGACCGATTAGCAATGGAAAAAATAGTCCGCAGTATTAAAAGACATATTTAGCTGTCTAAGCATTTTTTTCAAATCTGCTGATAAAAGGGTTCAGCTAGCTATTCGAAGAAGAATCTAAATGCTACTGCATTATGGATGCACTTGGAAGTATTCGAAAATGATATTTTCTTCTTAATGCTTTTAGTAATATTTAATGAAAAAATAGCTAGTTTATAATAACATGTCACTTCAAAAGATATATATATATATATATGTATATATATATATATATATATATATATATATATATATATATATATATATATATATATATATGTAATCAAAGTCTCACATTTTAATTTAGTTCTTTTACTGTATAACAGAATTACCAAAATCAAAACTTTTGTGATATGTATGAATATCAGAAAATTATTTTATTTTATAATGAGGATTTCTTTCTTTTTTAATAATTGCTTTTGAGATTTAATATCCTAAAATTGTCCAACCAATAATCAGATGTTTAATATTTCAATTCTATAATTAAAATTAGAAATGTTTCGCTATTTTAAAAATATTTAATTGTTTAAAGAACATTTTAACTTTTTTAGTTATAAAAAAATTCTGTAATATATAAGGATACGAAAACATTATTATAACGATATTTTCTTTATTTTATATATATTTTCAAATATAATAATGTATCTTCTTATATTTGAAAATATAAGAATATATAAGAAGATATATAATATAAGAAGATATATTATTATATTATCAAAACACTTTGTATAAACTTTAAGAGAATATGCTTTTTTTACTTTCAGAGAAAAAAATATTATAAAACTTTATTTTTCACTTGAATTTTATCTAACTCACCCTTAAGATGATTATAAGAAAAAATGTTTAATTGAACACATAATCCTTAAAAATTGAGCAATTTAAATAAACATTTTATGATTTATTTTAAATTGGTATTTATGGTACCAAGGAAATAAATTAGTTTTCTTTTTAGTTTGATTATTATGTTCTTTAAGTTTCATATTAGGAAGAAATTGTATTCAAAAAGTTTCTTAGTTTTTAAAATACTTAAATATGTCTTAAGAGGAAGTTTAATTGACTGAACCGATTTCAGTCTATTATTATTATAAGATTCCAAATATTTACATATAGAGTAAAATTTTTTAAAAGGAAGCAAATTGATCTTCTATCTATTTTTTAAACCATAAGTCACGAGTTAATTTATTCGTGAATTGTCTATAATATTAATATCACGCATTTTAAAGTAAAAATATTTAATAATTTGCTTATGAAAATATTATATTGAATATTTTTCGTTTTGTAAAATAATATTCCATAAGGGAAAGCTTAGTTTATGTCTACAAATGCAGTTTAAATTTCTGGTTGTACGGTACAAGTTCAAACAGTATAATTACTTAATATAACAATAAAAGCTAATATTTCACTAACAGTAAATAAAAAAATGCAACAAATCTACTTATTAATAAGAGTTTTTATCTGGAATATTTGAAATTTAATTGACATTAATTTCTCTATTTTAATTTCTACTTAGTTGAATTAACAATATGTTGATGTTTTCCATTATAAATATATGAGCCAAAACTTTGTGGCTGATAAAATAATTAATAATATAAATTACAGTCGAATATGACTACGTAAAACATGTTTTTATCAGAAAAAGAATTATGCAGAAAAAATAAAACTGACATATTTTAAAAATCATTGTATCTTAATTTTTTAAATATTTTTATTATGATTTTGAACAAAAAATAATCCTTGTTAACAGGATATAGAGTATGTATAAAAATTTAATCATAAGGGAATAAAACGTAAAAACTAAATATAAAACTTCTTAAAATTTACTTTTTATTGTTTTTTAAGGGAAAATTAAAGTTGATTAAAAGAAATATAATTGATTTGTTTCCCAAAAGTAATGACTCATATTTTCTTAATGACGCAAACTACTCGACACTGAATGCAAATAGTAAAACTACTTTTTTTACTTTCTTTACTTAATGAAAAAAAATTTTTAAATTTATAATAATTACTTCTTTTGTAAAGACCAAATTATGCAAATTCTAATTTAAATCAGAATTAGTTCAAAATTTTTTTTATATTAAATTTCAGATTTCTTTTTATCTTCATTATTTGAAATATATTTAATGAGATTCACTAGCAGTGTTAATTGATTTTTATGAATTTTTTTTTACAAAATCAAATGTCACCCTGCAGTTGTTGAATTGTGACTCAGTATGATGATGATGTTCCTTACAATGGATGAAGGGATTTTTCACAGTTGTTTTTATATTTTCTCTGTGCTAATATATTAACTTAACAGGACATTTTCAATTCTATTATATCAGTTAAAAAGTTTTAAGATTAAATAAAATATTTTGAATTTTGTTTAACAAGATTTCTTACTTTTATGTTGCATTTAAATTCTTCACTTAAGCTCTATAAAAATATTTATATTAAAAAATAAAAGCTAAATAACGAATAGTGTTCTAAAATCTGTACACTAAATGAAAATTAAAACTAATGAGAGAAAAAAGGGTAATGAATTATAAGAAAAAATAATATGAATAGAATTTTTGGGATATTTAATACACTATTTGAATTAATTTTGAAAAATAAATTGTTTTAAATAATTAAACTTTACACTTAATTATAATTATGACGCTAAAACTTGCTATCACAATAGATAACAATAATGTGGGGTTCCAGCTACATCTATCATCATAATATGAAATAAATTTTTCTACTCTTAAGCGGACTTATGCATTTGCAAAATATTCTCTTGCAGTGAAAATGAATGTAAATCTAATGAGCAGAATACAATTATCACATTTTAATGTATTGAAACAGCATTAAAAATACTTTGAGTAAAATATTTTAAATATACATTTTACAAAAGACAAAAGTTATTCATATTTTTTAAAGGTATTATTCACCTTTATTTTAATGCCTATGGAAAAATACGAGATATATTTTATTGCAATACTTTTGAAAGCAATTTTGTAAAAGGTTTGTACTATTAAACATTTCAAGTGGCTTTAGAGTTAAAAATTTCTCTTTCAGGCTTCAATAAGAAAAGTTTCATAATGAGCTGAATTTGTTCAAACTTTATTTGTTTTTCAAATTGGTTTTTACAGAAACATTTGGCAACAGCAAAATGGTTACCAAATAAAAAATTACTATATTAAGAAAAATATATATTATTTTAATTCAACTCAAGAACACAATTTATAAAAATCTAGAAGAAAAGGAGAGAAATTTTATTATTTAATGTAAAAAACAAATTTAGTTCATATGACTTCTTTTTTATAGTATCATTATTTAACTTATTTTAGATTATTTGTTTGGTGGATAAATGTGCTTTTTTTAATAATAGGAGTTATTCAACTGGTCATTAAATAAGAAATAAATTACTTGGTGAATTTTTTTAAAATACATTTCCTATTACTAACACATTTTGTTAAAAAAGTCATATAAGTGTTTTGCGAACATACTAAACAATGAAATTAAAAGGAAAACTGCTTTAAAAATTCTACTTTAAGTAAAAGTATTTGTGACAAAAAATTCTTAAAGATATTCAAAGTAAGTTTGTGCAAATAATGAATCATGTTTAAAAATATATTCGTTGCCAGGAGGTTCAAAAAAACGATTACATAATAAAAACTTTTTAAAAAAATCTATTTTAAAAACTGTAATAACAACAATTTAAATTGAGTTTATATAATGATATTTGTTGATATGCATGAACATTACATACTTAATTAAAATAAAAAAATAAACTTTATCAATACATTGCTGTAACAAGGATTTAAGTATTACTAAAATTCGTGAAATAGCATTGAGTAAGTTTAGGCATTTGATCTAATTTTAAGTACACATTATTGACCTCTAAAAAGTGACACCCTAAAGGAAGCATGCAAATCACGGGGAATTTACATAATCATAATGCCTTTTGGCGATGTCACTAGAATTGCTCATATTTACATCTTAGGAGATCTGAGAGATCTAAAAGCCGTAAAGGGAGAAAGGATTACGATTTCAAGAACGGTTATTGTTTCATCATGGGTATTTTTGCTGTTATTGTAGCAACATACTTCTCTAAACCTAGCTCTGAGTTGGGTTTTACAAGTTAGATAAAAGCAGTCTTTTTGATTTGAAACAAACACCATGCAGAAAATCCCAATACATGGCTTGCCACCATTTCTCATTTATAAGACATTGCGACACACACAATTTTAACGTGCCTCAGCTACCTTTAGAGAATACAACGGATCTTCGGTTAAGCCGGGGTTCGAATTCACTACCATCCGATAACGAACGACGCCCAAACTAACTAAGCCACCGCTGATTTGGCGTTTTTTTGTGTAAACTGTTTAACTACGCATTGAAGATAGCATCAAGTGCCTTTCGAGCAAGTTTCTGTGTTCTACCGAAAAATAATAGTAACCTACTGTAAAAGATTGGGGATTACCCTTCAAAGAAGCTGAGATCACGTTGGAAGAACAGATCATGTTACATCACTGCACGTTATTTTGGAAATGGATGTGATGGATCACTAAACCACATCACTAATCTAAGCACACCAGATTCAGTCTGTTGTTCATGTTAGCTTGTACCATTCGACGTCGTTTGTAACTGGGGAAATATCCACAAGTCATCGACTGTTTCGCTGACCCTATATTCAAACCGCAAGCACTTGATCAGCCGATGATGAGCAACGGAAAGCAACGACTTTATCTTTAGTGGCAAATTTCGTTTATGCATGCAATATTTCTCACTTAACAGTGAGAAAGACATACTGTCTGTGCCTATTGGTTATTGAATTACGAGTTCCACCATAACGTATATTTATTTAGAAACTATTTTCAAAAGTAGGTGTTCATGCATCTAACTTTGGAGTACAAAGTCGAAATATTCAAAATATTATGATAATAGGATTGGAAATAACAGAGTGATAGCCTTTTGAAATGTTGCCTTATGTTTTGTAACTCTGATACTGCACGCAATGTCATGGTTTAAGGTAATGTTGGATTTACTTCGCAAATTCTTTAGTACGCATTAGTGATATACTGAAGAGGTAGCCTGCATCTCTTAAGTATTGGAGCCTGTGGTTCCATCATACTTTCAGTGCCTGCCATCATTCATATTTTAATAAGACAATGCTTGACAATAAATGATACGCAATATTCTAGAGAAGATTGAATTGCTTTCTTGGATGCATGCTATATATTAATTCCTCAAGTATAGATCCCTTGCTTTGCTACGACTTATCAACATTGGCAATATAGTGAGGCCACATGGACTGCCATACACTTCCATACAACAATAATACACAGTAATACTCTATGGTTTTATGTATAGGCATAATGAAGCGGTTATAACTATTAATGACGGTAACATAAGCTACTGATTTTGCCATCACATAATGCTTCAAAAGAAGCTGTAAATTCAATCATTTGAACTTTGTATAACGTTTACATGTCAAATATATTTTGCTGTAATATTTTTGGTTTATCTTGATATGTCATTTTGGGTGGATTACAATGAAGTTGAAACTTTTGGTTAAAAACTGTATGCTGATAAAAGATTTCCAAACAATAAAAAATCACGAAAAATAAAAAAAATGTGATACTATGCATGCAACTTTGGTGCATTTAAAAAAGATAAGTAAATTGACGTTAATATTAATTGCTAATTAATTATTATTAAATTGATAGTTTATTACTCCCAGTTTCATGCCCTTAAGACTTTTAGCAACTGGACCCATAAGCGTAACTGGACCTATAAGCATTTCAATTGATAATTCAAATTACCTCCTATTCACGAGACTGCAATGTGGACTACAAATATTTTTAAACAACTTAAGAATAAGGAGAAGTAACAGTATTAATTTTCTCGGTGTACTCCTGGATGAAAAGTTTAATTGGTCAGCACATATCAAACAGCAAGGTGTCAAAGCCTTTCACATTCACCAGAAATTACTTAGAATAGCTGGCTCAATCTGAGGATTATCCCAAAAACAGCGCATTATACTGTACAAAACAGTGGCAGAAAGAATTCTAGCCCGTGGTGCAACACTCTGAGGAGCCAATCTTCGGGTCAAAAATCAGCTACTACTAAACAAAATACAGAGAAAGTTTCTGCTTAATATAACTGGGGTCTACAAAACAACATCGACTGCAACTTTACAAGTCATTACTGGAATACCCCCTCTTTATCCCACCATCAATACTGAGGCAAAAATAAAACAAGTAATTAAGACCACAAGCAGTAACATTATGGAGGCAAGAGTAGCTACACTTTCAATACATCCAGGAATATTCAGAGTTGATACGATTGTCAATCCTAACACGGAGTACGACCCCCTACCCTGATTAAGCAGGTCTGCCATATTTTCACTGACGGCTCCAAGATGGGTGGAGGTGTAGGAGCCGTGTTTGTCACAACACTGAGGGATATCATCATCCACAATGAAAGTTACAAACTGAATGCCAATTGCTCAGTCTTCCAGACTGAGCTCTTCGCAATTAAGCAGGCTATTGAGTGGGCCAGAAACCAAGAACAGAATTGCCTCGTCTGGTCAGATAGTAAAGCAAGTCTTTATGCGCTTTGCAATCCGAAAGCCATCAGTCCTTTAGCCAGGCAAATTCAAGAGGAACTTAACAACCAACAAAACATCTCCCTCTGTTGGATAAAGGCTCATGTAGGATTTGAAGGGAACGAAATGGCAGACCGCCTAGCAAAAACTGCTGCTTCTTCAGATGAATCGGAAATCTATCTCCCTCTTCCTAGGTCTCATTTCAAAAGGATCAGGAAAATTGTATTAATTTAGGATTGGCAAACTCTGTGGGATCAGAATACCACCGGATGCCCAGTACACTCCATCCTCCCAAAAGTGAATTTGAACCAACAGTGCTGGCCAAGACAAATAGCGATTTTTGTAACGGGACATGGCCCATTTCCAAATTATCTGCATAGAATAGGAGTGCAACCTACCGAGAGCTATGCATGTGGAAAAGAAGGTACTCCAATTCATTACGCTACAACATGCCCCATCACGAGTTCCTGGCACTTTACTACGCCCAGTGACAATTTGAAAAGTGTCTGGCTCAAAAACATCACCATCAACAAGGCTGCAAAGCTAAAAATTATTAATCTTATAAGCTTTCTCCTTGAATATAGGGACTTAATAATTCCAGAGGAATAGGAGGATAATGATACCCGTGACGGTGATAGACTTCACCTGGAAGAAGATGAGCCGTAAAATCCGCATACTCCATCTCTCTCATCTTCTACATTTATACATTTCCCTCTATACCAGTAACATTTCGTCTGTTTTTCATCTCCTTGTATATAATTCATTATTATTTGTTTACTATTTTCTCACCATCATTTCAGCGCTCTCATTTAATTACTTAATCACAATTAAAAACATCATGTTGTATTTACCTATTTTAATGTATTATGTATAACTTATCTAAAATTTTTGTATATATAGCTTAGAATTTCATATGCCCTTACTTACTTTGAGCCGATACACCCAACTATCAAATCCATACTAAATGCATTAATTATTCATTAATCATTATTACCTCATTAATTTGCAGTAAGTGCAGGTATACGTATTCAATTCTGTTTTATCATTTTTAATTTCCTTTTATTCCATTTAATTTCTTTATTTCTTATATGCATGCAATTTGATTTGTATTTTATATGCCTGTCTCACCACATCCTGCCATGTATTTTGTCTGATACCTATTTTGAATGCTTCTTACGTGTCCACGTGTTAACTCCCAATTTGATTTAAATAGTATACTTTACAAACCCTCTTTACTGTGTAAAAGTAATAATTTCCAGTGTCTCCATATGATTGCAAGCATAATTATATTGTCTTGTATGTACTGTGTTCCGTTTTCTTTTCTCTCCAGCGGGTCCACCAAATCTGATAAAACCCTTTCAGAGCTAGGTACAGGGACCTCTGCTGGTGTTTACTTTACTTCCAATTTCATTAAATAAAAATTCAATACAGAAACAAACAATATAACATTCATTTTCAATTTAATAAAAATTAAGAAAATTATTAAATAAAATCCAGAATAAATGCTAAGTGATTTTATTTTCTTGTTTAAATGATTAAGGACTTTTTTTTACAGAATTTACAAATTATTCTTAAATTTAAGTGCTGAAACAATGTTTTGAACTAAATGAAGAATATTAACAGAATTTAATATATTTTACGCATGATGAAAGGAATTACAAATATTGCAAATTAAAATTACTCTGTAAGCATTAAAGAGTATGATTAAATTAATTGTAGCAAGTTTTTATAATTGACAAAATTAATTATCAATAACAAAGGGGGCAATAATACCTTTTTTCTAGATTTCTCGTGTCGTGAAATGTTTTTATTACATTAATATAAAGTAAATTTTCTATTCCTAAAACTTGAATGCACATTTCTTACAATATTATGAAAAAGTAGTTGAAAATTAAGCAAAATGATGACATTTTAAAATGAAATTCAAACTGACACAACTTTTTCAAGAAAACATAGTATCAAAATATTATTGATATATTAATGGTTTCAAACACTAAAGAACTAAAAGCTTCATTTATTCTTTAAAAACTTCACTATAAAAATATATTCTGAGAAGAAAGTTTTGGGTAAAGAAATATTCTAAATAAGATAATATAAAGCCGAAGAATATTCTTAATAATAAAGAACATTTTTAATGGAAATTTCAAAAATGATTAACGAAAAATAAGTAAAAATTTAAATTCTTTTCATTATATATTAAGGAAAAACTAATTTAGTAGATTTTTCATCAAAATAAAAAGAAATGTCATAAATCATTTTGTTGGCTGTCGCTGAATAAATTGTTTTTATTGTTCTTTTAAGTAGGAAAAAAGGAACTTTAATAACTTCTTGGCTTGAAAAGAAATCTTTTTGATAGAAGTTACTTCTCTTATTCTTTTTATTTTTGTGCAGAGTTTTGATAGATCTTATATATAAGAGCAGAGGTGCTTCAAATGTTAATACAATGAATTAATTAAAAATTAATTTTAAATGCTTTAAGTTTTATTAATTGCAAGTAAATTTTAACTGATAAAATCTAATAAATATCAAGCTGTGCACAATTCAACTTAAATACATTAAATGTGTTCGGTTTTTTTTTTATTAATTTTGTTAGGAGTTTTATTTTATTTTCCCCAGTTCTTGTGTTTGGTGTTCTTAACTAAATTTATATCACTTTGGTTTCGCTTATAACTTTTATTATCATTTCTAAAACTTAAATGTAATTGAAACAACTATATACATACTATATTAAAAACTTGCTAAACAATACGCGTAATTAATAAGGATAATTGTAAGATAATGATATCTTCTAAGATATATTTTCAATAATTCTTTAAATTGAAAATATTTTATTTAAAATTCAATTTATTACAAATTTTACAAACATTTTCAGAACATCAAATGTCAAATAAATTTAAATGGTTTCGTTGTCTTGTGTAGATGAAATTCCTTTTGATAGAGTTGGATTTTTGAATTAAATAAATGACGAAAATATTACATCAAATCAGGTAGATTTTTAGACTATATATATATATATTTTGGTTCAAACTTTAATAATATTTTTATTTTCAAACTAGAAACACATTACATAATAATTCATTTTCCCCTATAAAATAAAGTTTTTGAAAGAGAATTCTATTCTGAGAATAAATTTTTTTATTAAAGAGAATTACTGATTCATCACAGAAATTATTTTTTGATCGATTATTTATTAAAGTACAATTTTTAATTATAATATTTATAACATTGTGGTCTTTTGGAGTATTTCAAAAACACATTACACATTAATTCTCGTTAGCATAGAAAATAATTTTAAGAAATTACTTTAGTAAAAAGAATTTTTCTTAAAAAAAGAATTTTGTTCTGGGAATGAATTTATCTGTTAAAATAATGTAATTGATTTATCATAGAATTTATTTTTTGATTGATTATTTAATAATATACAGTTTCTGATTTATTTCTTATGGATATAGTTTGGTATATTTAAAATAAAAAAAATTATATGAATATTTAAATTTTTTTTCATTGTAGTAAAAACAGAAGTAAATGTTAGTTTATTTTTATTTTATAATGTATTATGAGGTTTTCTCTATTTCCAGGGTGAAAATACAAATAATTAAGGGCTTAATTTACTATTAATAAATGCGAATGAAAAAAATATTAAATATCAATATGTATATATTGCGTTATAATTTTTATTTCAAGTTTTACTGATACAATAAATGATGACAATATCCCTATTTAGAAGCCAAAATTAATGTTTTTTTTGAATAATATTAGTTAATTGACATTTAAAAGTATTAAATTGATCTATGGTTAATATAAGTGAATGATTAGTTGTGTGTGTTATTAATGTATACTCTTTAAGGAATGCATTTAAGTGTATATAAGAGAATCTAATTTTTTGTGGTATAAAAATAGAAAAAAAGTTTAAATCAGTATTGAGACTCTTTAGTAAAGATCCTTGAAAAGAAACCAATTTGCACAGCCTATTTTTTTAAATTTCAAAATTACCGGACTGTAGAATATTTTCTTAAGATATAATTGACTTACGGTTGAGTAAATAATATTAACTGAAGCAGATAATGTTAGAAAATTGAAGAACTCTTGCTGAGTTCGGATTTTTATAAGCTAAGTGGCTTATTCAGGAAAAAAAATATTCCCGTATAAAAGAAAGAATCTCAAGGGCTTAACACAACAATTTACTATTTTATAGATTTTCTCTTATTTAAAAATAAATAAAGGTCTAGATAATTTTGAAATTTGAAAAATATATAAGTTAAAATATTTTACAATTATGCATCCATAAAAAGAATAAAAAAGATTAATATAAGCAAAATTTTGTATCGCTTAATATATGCAAAAGCAATTCATAATTTTATTCCCTTAAATAAAACTAAAGGGCATGTTTTGGTTAAAAAGAAAAATAATTATTGAGAAATTTATTATTGTAAATATTTATAGTAACATATTTATCATATTGATTTTTCTTTTTTTGAAATTATTAAAAGTAGATACTTTAAAACATTTTCATTAAATTTTTTCTGCTTAAAGGAACGTTTTATCAAAAATGTGAGAGCGCAATCTTGACAATTTAATTTCTCATGATTCAAATTCTTACAAAAGTTTCAGATCTTGCGATAAAAATTTACTGATAAATTCTTTCTCCTTTATTGAATTTAATTTTCAAAACTCAAACCTTTCTACATAAAGTTTTAATCACTTTTTTTTAACAATTTAAAAATTTTAAAACTAGTTTAATATCAAATTTAACAAAATATAAATTATACACTATTATAGAATAAAAAATGTCGCTCTTATCAACGAGAATTTAAATTTAATTTGAAGTGTAAAATGTTAAAGGTATCTCTTCTCAAATTGTATCTCAAATAACTTATCTCAAATTGTAGCAGCTCTATAAGAATTATTTGGAAATTGAATTAATTTTTTCTGTAAACGGTTAATTATAATGATATAAAAGGATCTTTTTAAATATCAGTGGAGAGAGTATTAAAAACTGTTGGCATTAGTATGTGAGCTGAAGTAAAAAGAAAGTAGTTTTAAAGTTGATAAAATATGATACGAAGTTATTAATATAGAGATATATACAAGTTATGGAAAGATCTATATCATTTTAAAGATATAAATGCAATCAAGGCATGATTTCTTAATCATTAATATCATAAGTTGTAATATAATGGCAATACAACGTTTTTTTGATAGGAGGGAACTCATAACTGCTATTTGTATGCTTAATATTTGGATTATTTTATTATTCATAAAACACAAAATGTTTTAAACATTTGAACTTAATTATATTTATGATTTGATGAGATAAAATTATGCTTTTATCTAATAAATGTTTCACAGAATAATTTTAGCATGAATCTAAATTAAAACAAAATTGATGCTTATCTTTGAGATATATTCTTAATGAAATTTTATTATTCTAAGTAATATTTCCATGAGCTTTATACAATTATTTTAATTTATTTAACAATATACCATGGGAGTTATATTAGAACGGTATTGCTTAAATAATAATTTAGATTGAGAAATTTATTTTAGTGTGCAAAATAATGTTTTCATCTGATATTAGATGTAAGAGATGAGGCTATAAATAATGTCGCTTGACAGGCCAATTCTTAATTGCTTCAATATGAGATGTGATAGTTAGTAGACAGATTGTACTTTATGTTCCTGAAGATAAAAGAGAATGGATTATGTTTGTTTATTTCTCAAAAGGTCATTTGATCTATGCAGAAATGTTTTCTAAGTTTACAAATGAAAAAAATTAACAAGTTTGAACACGAATTTACGTGTATGCAAGTTTTATAATTTAATGTATTTTTATGCAATACAAATCTGAGATATTGACATGATATATATCTGATATATATATATATATATATATATATATATATATATATATATATATATATATATATATATATATATATATATATATATATATATATATATATATATGTACATTAGAGCAGAGAAATATTTTCATTCCCATTTTGAAATTATATTTTAAATATGTCCATATATGAATAATTCTGCATGCTATTTTTCATAATTCGCTTGAGAGCGTAGGAGTGTGGGTTTGATTCCCACCGTGACCCTGGGTGTTTTCTTCGTTATTCTTCTGTGGTTGTACATCTGTCTTTGTGCTATTTGTTCTAATATCGACGAAGACTTACAAGCGGATCTTAAGAATCAAACATACAAGTCTGAATACATGTAATGTAATAAATGAATAATTTTCATAATAGTATTAAAATGTTTTTATGGTTGATTTATTATTTCACGCAAATTAGTTGAATAGAATTTCGCTAATTAATATTATTTATATTAATTAATAAATAAATGTAAAATGCACTGATTGATTAATTATAGCTCTATTATTTGTTGATCTTAGATTATGTAAATAATCAATTAAATTTTAATACAGTATTATTATTAAACAGTTAATACTAGATTTAAGGTTGTATTCATCAACCAATAATACAGAGTTAACTCGTGAGTCTGATTACCCACAGCCAATATCGCCAAACCTTATTCATCGTCACCCAAAGAGCTATACTCCGATATTATACCCTGAGTGAACTCATCGAGTTTGAAGAGTTAAACTTTCTTGTAAATAAAGATTGTGGATATTGTGAGTGTAATTTGATTCTGCGTCGTCTGATTATTACTGAAATTTTTCTGTATCATGTATAACAAATTTTTATTGCCTGATTTAAAGTAAGTACAGGAATAACGAATGCAAATCTTACATAAAAATATGATTATAAATTTATCTAGTTTATAAACTGAAGAAGAACTATAAAAATGAAGTTGCATATCACTAATTTAATTTTTTGCATATCAAGTTTTAAAATGCAAAATGCTATATTTCTACTGTTTGACACTACAACTTTCATTTTAAAATAATCAAGCCTGATATTTTAAAATAAGTCTTAAATTCATAAATTCTAATGAAAAATTGATAACAAAATTTTATTCTTTTTGAGTAATTCTTTAAATTTACTTCCTTAATAAACATGCCCTTTAGTTATTGCCCTTAAATTAATATACCGTAATGGTGTCCATGCAATAATTTGAATTTTAACTCTTAATTTTAAATACAAAACAATAAATTCACAGAAGTAGTAAGCTTTTAATTTTATTATGGGAATCAATGATGTAAAGATGATTATTGTATTACTAATTTATGTTGAATTTTCTGCATCTTGGTTAATGTTTTTAATAATAGAAACTATTGCTTAAAATATACATTTAAGAAACTAAATTATTCAGATTATTACAAAAATATTTTTCTTTGGGCATTCAATGATTTTCATGCATTGAAAATTATTTGGCAGAAATAATAACGCTTTTTATATAATCCATGATTATTCAATTTCATTTTATTTCAATAAATTACGTATATTAAAGTTTTGTTATTTTTTGACAAACATTCTATTTACTTTGTATTTCTGTTTTTAAGAGATCAGAAACTTGACGGCTAGACATTTTCATGAGTCAAATATGATCATAAAGTGAGAAATAGTCACCAAATGGCTTCTAATTGAAAGGTAATTATCATTCTCTTTACTGAATATATTTAATTTAAACTAAACTCTAAACTCTACGGCATGACAGCTCATGTGGGCCAAGACCTACAGCACCCATCTCTGTTTTCCTGACTTAGAGGGCCTGGGGTGCGAAGCATATGTACCGATTAGCCTAACGCTTATGTACCGATTAGGTTGTCAGCCTAACGCGAAACCTCCTGTGTTTAGTTCCCAAGCATGTTTGGTACTCAGTTTATCGACCCACTGAACGGATGAAAGGCTGAATTGACCTTGCCCAGCCTGAGGATCGAACCTCGGACCTGTGCCTTGAGAGTGTGAAACGTTACCACTAAGCCAACGGGCTTCTCAATTTAATTTAGTATTTTAAAATGTATGAAGTGCCTGCACTTTTCTAAATCATCAATATTTTCATTATAATAGTGATGTATTTACCCTAGATTTCATTTATTCCATAATAAATGAAGAAAAATTGTCATTAGGTATTATGTTTCATTACAAAATGTTGAAATATTCTGTGCTGAATGATATTTTTATTTGTATATTATATAAACTATAAAGTTTTGTGGGTCCTTGCAAATTTTTATCAACCATTTTTGTAAGGAGAAAAGTATGTCATCAAAATTTTGCTTTAACGTTGCACGCTGCAATTTAGTGAGTATACCAAATGATCTAATTCCTAAACATTATGTTACATTAAATTTATCAAAGATTTTTAGATAAATAATCAATTGGTTAATTTGTTATTTTGTTTACATTTGTTATTTATTTGCTTAAATTTTTTTAGAATTATTTCTTTGTTTCACTTTATTTCTTTATATAAAGTTACAGTTCATGTAAAATTATTGAAGTATAACATATTTAGATCTTAAAAGGAAGTCAAAATTTTATTCTCAAGACTTTTGTTAACTTTTATTTATAACTTGAGTATTTGTTGATGTTTTATGAAACTAAATATGGTACATGATATGACATGTAATTTTTCCTTAATAATGATTCTTGAGATTAATGTGATAGAAGATTTTAAATTGATTAATAAACAAATCTATTTATTGAATTTACGCTGATAACATTGTGTAAAACACTTAGTTCTTAAAACTATTTTTATTGGTTTTATTTTGCACAAAGACAAGACTTCCTATTTGTTATTTAGATAACATCTTATTCTTGATAATATTTTGTTTTTAAATAAAGCGTGTAAGTGGTTAAATAGTCCCGATAAAATTATCTTTTTCATATTATCAAAAACAAAAGTTCGGTAAAGCAAGAAACTTATTTCTTCCCATGTTACATTACTTCAAGCTATCTGAAGTTAATCTAGTTTAAATAGTTTGCATAAATAGTGTTTTTCTATCTATGTAAAGCAAAAAAAAATTACTTTTTTATTTAAATTTAAAATGTGGATTTGCCAGAACAAAATAAAAATATAATGTAACAATTGTTTTAATGCTCTGTAACTGATACTTCTCTTATCAAAGACATATTTAAAAATTATTTAGCATAATTTTTATAGTATTTTAGAAAGCTATTGTCAAGCCCTGTTTTTTTATCCCCCGAAGATTAACAGTTCTATAACAAGACTAATGTGAACTTTTCAGTTTTTAGGCTTCAAAATATCAAAAATATTATTTGGGAATTTGTTTCTTTTCTTGTGACATTTTTGTAAGCTATATGTTGTCAATTTGGATTAAACGAGAAGAATATTTCGCTATATATAACAAAAATAATTAGGAGTCTGCTTAAGTTTGATGAATCGTTAGGACAAAATAAAAAATATTTTAAAGCTGTTTGATGTCATGTACTGATTCCTTTCATTAACAGCTATTGAAAATTATTCAACAATATTTTCCTGGCATCATTTTTGTAAAGTTATTACAAAATCCATTTGTAATTGTGTTGCATAAAATAAAACTTTAAAAATAAAGTTGTATAAAACAATGGAAACTAACTCATTGGCTATATGCAAAATGACTGATGATTGAATAAACATATATGAATAAAAATTTGATAATAAATATAGGCATAGGTGCCGTATAATCCAGGGTCTCAAATTTGAATTTTTTTGGCGACTATGAAATGTTGCCAAGATGACATAATTGTGATGTAATGCCGCACGAATATGTTGTAATTTTGACATAAAGATTATTTAAAGTAATGAAAAAGAGCAATATAACTTGGAATTTAAGCATCCAAAACGTCAAGCAAATTGTAAAACACACTAAAAATTCTTATGAAGTTTCCTCACAAAAATTTCTAATAAAATGCGAAAATGGAACAAAATATTCTAAATCTCGTCACGATGACGTAAACACTAGCGTTATCAGAATTGAATTTTCAGCATAATTCTTATTGGTCTTCATCTATATGACGTAATAAAAACCAGGTTGCCTGATAAAGAAAATTCGCCAAAAAAATCACCCAACTCAGAATTTGGCACCTTGGATTATAAGGCACTTGTGTCCTTAATAGATAATTGATATTTATATAAAAATAGAAAAAAATCTCATAACTTGGAAAATTCATGAATTTGAAGTTTATATAATCCTGACACCCATAACTATTCAAAATATATTTAGTGATTTTTACTTTCTTAGTTTATTTTGTTCAATATATAAAATAGTTATCCTTTTTTAAAATTCATGAATTTTTAAAATTTTGTATAACAATTTTAAACATTTATTAAATAACTCATAGTCGCGATTGCCAGTATAATATATAAAATTAGCCAGAGGAATTTCCTGTTATATTAGACTTCCACTTTTGCATATGTAACTATGAAACTATTACTGTATGGAAAAATTTACAGTTCACTTTTAAAGTGTTTTACTTTTTAATAATAGATAAATATATTTCATTGTTTGAAATTATATCATCATAAAACCACTGACAATTAAATACACCAGATCGTTATTTAGAAATATGTTTTAAATTAAGCATACAATAGACATGTACAAATATAAAATTTTCTTAAATCATGTTATGAAACGGGCGTCTTATAAATAGAATTTATGATGACTCTCATAAATAATCCATTCCAAGCCTTATTGGAATGAAATGGAAAATCTTTTTGTAGATAACTATTAATGAAATAAAAAATTATTTTACTTAATTAGTTTTGAAATCAAATAAATGATAAAAAACAGATTTCTAATTCTTGGTACTACTACGATTCCAGTTTTATTTTTTATGAATTAAACTTTACATATTTATTATGCTCGATGTAGATATTCTTTTGAATGATAAACATTGGATCTTCATCATCATCATTCATGGCGCGTTGGCCCAGGATGGGCCAAGGCCTTCTGAACAAGTTTCTTCCAGCCACCTCTACTGGCAGTCAAACTCCTTCAATTTTTTGTTCCAAGGACCCTACAGTCTTCTTCGACTGCACCCACCCATCTCAGCTTTGGTCTTCTTCTTCTTCTTACGCTGATGGGTTTTACAAAAAAATTTCCCTTAGTGTTTTATTGTCTTTCATTCTAATAACATGTCCAACCCAATTGAGACGGCTCACTTTAATGTGATGTACAACGTCTGGCTCCTTGTACATTCGATAGATTTCTGTATTGTATCTTCTGTGCTAGACACCGTTTTCCTTCGTACCTCCAAAGATACTTCTTAAAATCCTGCGTTCAAATAGGCCCAACAGCCTCTCCTCTCTTACATTCAAAGTCCAAGTTTCTGAGGCATAGGTCAAAACGGGACGGATAAGTGTTCTATAGATCTGTAACTTAGTTTTTCGTGATAGAAATTTAGTTTTTAATACATGTTTAAGACCAAAAAAGTCTTTGTTAGCTACAATTAAGAGTCTTCTTACCTCTGGGAGAATGTCATTATTTTTGTTAACCATTGAGCAAAGATAGATAAATTCATCAACTGTTTCAAATTTATAATCACCAATGAGTAGATGAGTTTGGGTAAATTGGGTTCTAGTTACAGAGAAATATTTAGTTTTAACTTGATTAACAACAAGCCCTGCCGGCCTGGCCTCCCTCTCAATAGCCTCAAAGGTTTCTATTAAGTATTTTTTACTTCTGGCTACCAGTGCAATGTCATCTGCAAAAGCCCACACTTGAACAGATTTTTCCAAATGTTTTCGGAAATATTGGATCTTAGGGCATGTAAAAGTGAACACAAACAAATCATCGCAGACATTACCCAAGATGCGACTCAAACCGACAGCCAAACAGAATACTTCTTACTATCAATGCATTGTAACACTAGAGTAGCGTATCTCTCACTTTGCTTTAGTTTGTGAATGAAAATTGGCTAGTCTAACTAAAGTTAACTCTGTGTTTGAATGTGAACCAGCTGAAGTAAATTCTTGTAATATTTTCCTGATACAATCAAGTATTGATTCATATACAAATTAAATTTATCATTGCAAGAGCTTCTAAAATTTGGATATATTTTAATTATTATATGTTTTAGAATAACATAAAGAATAACTTACAATTTTGGAAAACTAAGGCTAGAGCAACAAAATTTTGAAAAATTGAAAAGTTACTCTTACTTAACGAAAATTCAATGGATTGAATTGCACAATGGAACCTCAATTGTCTGAAAATGAAAAACATTTTTCAGGATTTTTCATAACTTTCCTTTTGGATGATAAATATAGCAATAAATATAAGGTAATAAACACAAAATATATGTAAAAAAAAAAAAAAAAAAAAAAAAAAAAAAAAAAACAGTTGAAGCAACTAATTTTTATTGACAAAGTATTAGCTTCAATTTTTTTATGCTATTTATTATAAAAAATTTTTTTTGCTTTCTTTCATCATGCGGATAAAATATTTTATTTAATGTCATACTATATATTAACTCGCCATATTATATTTCCATTGTAATTCTTGGCCTTGTGTCATACGATGAGATAAAATTAAATATGAAGAAGACACTGTGTTAAGTAATTATTAAAGTAGATTATTACCCGTAAGTCAGTTAAGTCATGCCGAAGTAAGTGAAATACTTATCACATAAAACAAAATTCATCTAAAAAAGCAGGGAAAAAAGTCAATACACAGAATATTAAGTTAGAATATATGAATGAAAAATTAGAATAAGTTTAAATTTAATATTTTTATACACATAAATACAATGAAATATAAAATATACAGCAACATATTCTTAAATGCAATGTCCAGCAATTAAATAATAAGATATGTGAAATAATATAACAATAATAACAAAGAACAACAACCCAGTGAAATATTTCACACAGACATGTTATTAAAATACATTCTTTTGTAAATTTAGTAATATTTAGTATATTTATATGCAATGGTTAAAAACGCTTGTTCTATGTCCTCGTAAAGAGAAGAATACCTGATCTTTTATATACCTTTATGACAAAGTATCTTTTCAACAACAGGTGTTTTATAAAAAAAAGTCACGAGAAGTAAAATAGATTTAAAGAGCAGGATGGATAAATTAAAACATTCATTCGGTTTTTTTAAAAAAAGTATTTAAATCACTAACATTCATTGAGAGGGGTAACACAACAGATGAAATATGTACTTGATGTTATTGTATTCGAGTTTCGCATTGAAATACTCCCATTTTAACAATGCAACTGACGTGGTGTCATTTGAGGAAACATTCATGATGAATGACTCCTTTGATGTGTGAAATAAGGACTTACAAATTTGCTTTTGTAGAACCGAATACTCAGAATAAAGCTATTGATTTCCTTTGAATCATTGTTTCAGCGGATGACAAATGTTCAGGAATGTTTGGACATAACACATTTGTTTCCCCAATCATTCACCTTTTTCTGTCAGCTCAGCTTTCAGTGTTTATTTTCTGTTTTCAAAATAGTAGTTGCTATGTCATTTTTCTGGAGCTGAAGAAGATATATAACACAGTAGGATATCGCTTATTTAGGATATGTCATAAGAAGGCGTGATTTTTAAATTACGTGTTTCGTTTCATGGATATTAAAAAATATATTTTAAATAATGTATATGAAATGATGTTCTTCTCTGATACCACGGAGCTTGTTTTATTATTTAATTAACAGAATGTGTGTGTTTTTAATATTAATTTCATAGTATAAATGTTCTTGTAGAAAACGAAAGATATCAAGATACTAATATCGAAAGATATTAAAATACTAATATCGATTTATAAATATTAAATGTTCTGTAAATTAGAAAAAAATTCAAAATAAAATTATAAACTAAGAAAAGTAAAAAATAGAAAAGTGAATAATTTTTAAATTATTAATTAACTTACCATAAAATATTTTAATTAAATAATTCTTTTTGAAATGACTTGAAGAATTTTTTATAAGTGATATTATACATAATTTAATACATTGATTTTATTTTTGCGTACATAGCGTGAGTAACAGCATTAACTATTAATAATTAAATGCTATTTTCAACAAAGAAAAAATTGCTACCAGTATAATTTGAAGAAATCTGAAATAGTTAAAAGGAATGTTAATTTTTATAAGCAAAATATTTTAAATTGATATCTATTGTTAATTTTTTTATTTATAAAAAATAAACTTAAAGTGTTTTGATTACTTGATTTATTATAAGGCATCATATTTTTCCTTTGCATAAATTTAATTGGTATTTTAATGAGTTTATTGGAAAAGTACTGCCTATACAATTTTGAATTCAATATCTGTTAAAATAGTATTTTTAATTTATATGAATTTACAAAATTATTTAATAGTTTTTTTTAAGTTTTAAATATAGTTACTCAAGCATTTCAAATTGAAATGCGTCTAAAAATGCATATGCAAAAAAGAAAAAATGATATAGTTTATTTAAAACATTTTAAAACAAAACACACTTAAATTTTTGTTATAGATGATGTTAGAGAGAGAGAGAGAAAATTTTTGGGATTTATATTACTTTAAATAAACTGAACGATGTTCACAATCCATTTATTCATTCTCTTCTTTTGATATTACATACATGTATAAAAACAAAATATAAAACATTTATTTAAGTTTTTAATTGGAAATTAAATTACTTTTTGTATTTTTTTATAGACTAGTGAATTATTTAAAATTTTTTATAATTTAATCTGATATATTTTAGGTTGTAATCTTCATTTAATAATTCTTTTCACAAATATCATAAAAATATTTGTAAATCTTTTTTATGTAATTCGTTGTTTTTTAAACCAGTTAGTTGTTCAAAGAAATGGCTTTTAATGATTTGTCAAGTTGTTTATTCTCTATTTGTTAATTATTTTCTTCTTGAAGAATTTAATTTATTACTGATCTATTTAAACTAAACTAAACTAAACTCTTTGGCACGATAGCCCATTTAGGCTAAGACCTACAGTGCCCATTTCTGTTTTCTTGAATGAGAGACCTAGGGGGTGAAGCATATGTTCAGATTAAGTGGTCAGTCTAACGCGAAAACCTCAATGTTTAGTTCCCAAACATGCTTTTGATACTCAGTTTATCGACCCACTGAAGAGATTAAAGGGTGATCAACCTTGCCCAGCTCGGACCTGTACCTTTTAAGCCTACTGTTCCATTTAATGTTGCTTAAAATTCAAAACAGATATGGAATTGAAAGCTTACTCTAATCATCGAACTTTTCAACCTGATGAAAGATTCGGAATTGGAAGCTTATATAAAAGTTCTTCACCAGTATAAATCTTAATATAAAAGATTTATAAATTTTCTAAATCACAATTTTTTTAGGAACATATTACTTTATATCCATTTTTAACAAAATTACTCATTAAAAGTGTATTTAGTTAATTTTACGATCAAGAACTATAATTTTAAATTATGTTTTATATTTTTAAGGAATTGTTATTTATGTGTATTATTTAACTAAAAGTAAGCAAAGATTATCATAATGTAGAAATCTTTGTTGAATGCGTTAATTTCTTCAAAAGTGTTTGTAAGTAAATCTTGAATTGTTCAACTTAATTTGCATTCACGTATATTAATATTTAAGGCGCAAAAATCGGTGTTACTGCATTGACTTCTCAATCTTAAGCAAAAAATGTGAAAATAAATTAAATAAGTTTGATGTATTTCAAAAGTTTTGTAACTTCATTTTAATACAAAACCACTTCGAGAAAAATCTATGTGAAAGAATGGTGTTGATATCATTTTACATTAATACGATACAGTTAAAAAACAACTATTCTGATTCAATCTAAGGCTATTAGAAGATATCTGAAAATTCACTCTTCGTATAACCATTCGAGAAAGCCTACATATGTTGCTATTCTATTCTTCCATCTGAATTCATATGACCAGATCACTGAAACTGTTGATATTGACGAAAATCGATTCAAGAAGTGAACAATTATGGATATCTTTCCTGTCCAGTCCAAGATGTTCTGAGGTAATTCCTGTTTTTGCCGACATTTCGTCAAAGATTAAACCTCAAACCTTTCAAATACCCACTGGTAAATCGGGACAAATATGTGTGGGTCTACCTGTCACTTCAGGTCTTTTGCTTTGCACCAATTGTGAGGTGGAATTATTAAACATTTTTCTTGATTCTGGACTTTTTCCCTTCGATAATATCTCTAAATATGTGAGCCTTGAGTGAAAGGGACAGGATGGTGAGGTCCCTCCTTTCAAGAATGTTTATCAATTCATTTCCTTAAAAAGTGTATGTACTGTTGAAAAAGAAATTTTACTTTTTATAGGGTAGATAAATTGGTTTTTATCTCTTATATGCACCCAGTTTTTAGGGTGTTAAATTGAACTACAGATATGATATAGAATCAAGAGGTTTCCGTAGATATTTTCGCTCATGATACCCTTAAATCTTATGTTGATTGCAATTAATTCACTTCGAAATATTAAACAAGAATCTGGGTTGTGTTGTTTTGTAGAATTTATCTTCGAGGTGTTTCAAGATTCCCCAGTTGCAAGATTGGACAGCTACTGTTAGATATCCATTTCGGGATTCATCGTAGTCTAATAATTGAGCAACGTCTTTCAGAGAGTCGAATATCTTATATTCGACTTAAAAATCTACTACTTTACTCGTGAACTCACACTGTACTTTCATTTGGGACAGATGAAAATGGCTCTCTATCTTTGAAAATTCTTCTAGGAAGACAGTTTATGAATAATCAAAACATCCACTCCGGACTCACTGTGGTAGAGTAATAGGTTAAAGCTCTTCGATATGAGAAATTCCAAGCTCGATCTCAGTTATTGTTGAATAAACGAAAATGGAAGACCTACTAAAATTATGCCAATAGTGACAGCATTACATCTCGATGTATTTTGCAGTCTGAACTCCATCTTCATTGAGTTCCACGTATATTTCTCTTAGTTAAAAAAAGAAATATTAATGCTTAAAAATTCAGTGATGCCCTATTACATTCTATTTTACTCAGCATGCAGGCGTATCTCTCTATATTTCTATCTGTTAAGTGGAAAATGTTTTTCATTGCTCGTTTGTGCATTTTTCTTTATCAAGCAATGATTTAAAAAACATGATCTTTTCCTTGTTACAATTTTTATTTCAATGAGAATTGGATGCTTTCAGGAAGCTAGTTTTTAAATTCCAAGACTCATCAACTCGTGTAGAGTAATGGTAAGAACTATTCTACGAAATCAATTGACATTGTTATTTATGCAACTCTTTGTTAATATTGCAAATAAAATGAGACCTTTGTTGTTGTTTATGCTGCTCATTCTTAATTATGTGCAAATTTGTAAGTCTAAAATCATAAAATTAATTTATTTTATGGATTACACAAAATGTAAATAAGGTGATAGTTTTTTGCATTTCTATGTTAGAATCAATATAATGAGTATTATCATCAAACTTCGTCAGCGTTTGCTTTTTGAGTTCTCATCAATCTTTTGGTTGTTGCTTAACTTCTAAATAATTGTAGCATACCCTGGGCTTAAATTTATTTACTTAATTTTATACTTTTCTAGAAAGTTTAAGTTGTTAAAATTTCAACAATAGCTTAAATTTCATATTCTAATAGTTATTAATTTCAAATGATAAGTATATTGAAGAAAATTTTTGTTTCCAATTTTATCTGAAACTTTTTTGACATCATAATAAAATATTAGAATTATAAACTAAATAAATTAAAAAATATCATGAACTTAAATTATGTTAAAATAGATGAATTTTGTTTCCCTTTAATATGGAAAGAGCAGCAACCTGTAGTATTGCTATAAAGTTCATTATATATACATTGCTATATATACAGCAGTATTGCTATAAAGTTCAATTAGTAGACCTAATGACAAATGCTTAAATGAATTGTTAATATTATTTTTAATTTTAATTGCCAACTCTATTTCAAAATAACATTTAAAAAGGATTTGACTTGAAATTAGCTTTTATTGGATTTATTTTCTAAATATTATATAAGGAAAAGGTTTTAAGTTAAAAGTGTTTATTTGATTTTCAGATTATTCTAAATAATTTTTATCGATAAAAAAGAGAAAAATTAAGCATTTTTTTGAAAAAGGGAATTTAAAAGTAAAACATGAAGAAGTAAATTACATTGAAACAAATGTTTTAAAATTTTTTATATTCATTAAATATATATTATGTGTCTCAAAAGCCCATTAATTACAAGAAACTTATTTAAATGTTTAAAATTACTTTTCTCATTTTTTATGTAACTCATTGTATATTATTAAAAAAAATTCCTTTGGACATATTAGACAGTAAATTTATAGCAACATTTGCATTAAATAATATCCATGTTAAAATTCATCTCTATATTTAAATATTTAATGCATATAAATATAAAACTATATTGAAACTATGTAATATACTTTTTACAATTATTCCTAAAAAACTGTTTTCAGTTGTACTTTTTTTAGATTCATTCTTTATCAAAATATTTTCTAATCTTTTATTATGATGTGATGCAAATATAAATTTATCTGAAAAATGCTATTGGAATTCATCCTATAGTCAGTGTAAATCTATAAATTCGATTGATGAAAAACCGGAAACGATTGTTGAATGTCATATGATTCGAACGTTTCCTTTAATGAAAATTCAAGCCTTGCAAAAACAAGCATTGAAACCTAAAGTAATTAAAAGAAAGTTAGAATTTCAAATTGGTTTGCTGATATACAAAAATTGATATACAAATTGGTTAGCCATTTGTTCTTAGTAAAGCATAATAAAATAATAAAGAACTAAGTTCTAATTATGCATACTATTTTTTTTTAGTCTCCATATTATACCATTACCAAAGTATTTTGAAAAATTGTCTAAGAAGGGTGGTTTCTGTCATGAAATAAAGAACAAAGAAGTATTTGTGTTACAGCGCTGAATTCTCGTAACAAGAAATTCATAAAAATATTGGAGTTAAATTAATTCAATGAATTAGTTTGAAATATAAACTTAAAGCTTCCTTTGAAATCCTACAGAAGTTTCAAATAAACTAATTTAGAAAATATTCATGGAATACGAAAGAAAAAAATTAAAAAAAAAACTAAAATATTCATTTCTAAATCTTTCTACCGCCAATTTTTGCTATGTTTACATAATTTTTTCAGAAATAGGCGTAGAGAATCTTACTTTTACTTAACATCCCACATACATTAGAAATCAAGAATAGTTAAGAACCCCAGAAGTTTTCATTAGTTATATTAATTAAATTTAATGCCCTTTGAGAAAATTAATTATTTGGTTGACCTATCAGATTTTTAATAAGTGAATTTCATGATTCTTATCAATGCAAATATCTTACCCTTAGAGATTTCAAGTAGATTCTCATTTCGCATTTAATATGATTAAATTAAAAATCGAAAATTTTGCAATTTGCTTTTAAGGCATCTTTATGTCATTTCAACTCTTTTTCTTAGCATCAACAGCTGCTAAAAATAAATCATAGCTGTCAGCTATAATTAAGTTTTTCATAAACATTTTATGATTTAGCTATATTAAAAATAAAAAGAAAGGAGCAATCAAATTTGATAAATTGTTTTTCCTTCATTAATTTAAAAGTGTATGATTAAAACATAACAATATTTGCTTTTTGTTATTTTTAGTAATAAATTCAGTTATCAGAATTAAGTTTTGTCTCAAATTTTTCATATAGAATTAGATACAAGTTTTTGTTTTCTGTAGAGACACTATTCAGAAACTTGTATTATTCTATTTTTTGTTAATTTAAACTTGCATCGCTCGACAAAAGCAGTCTTACAATTTGCTAATAAAGGATTCTTTATAAATCTAATTTTGTTTACCATTTGTATGTATATTAAAGTAGCCCTGTGGCGTAGTAATAGAGTTCCTGTTCCCAAGGCACATCTACGAGGTTCGATTCTCAGGCTGGGCAAGGTCGACTCAGTCTTTCATTCCTTCAATGGCTCCATAAAAATGAGTACCAAGCATGCTTGAGAACTAAACACTGGGCGTTTTGCGTTAGACTGGCCTCTGAATCAGCGTGTGTTTCGCACTCCAGGGCCCTTGCTCATGAAAACAGAAATGGGCACTGTAGGCCTTGGCCCTCATATGGGTTGACGTGCCACTAAGTTTGAGAAAATAATTTAGCTTTAAAAACTTTATCTACCACTTTTAAGAGCATTTCGTTTTCTCTTTAGAAGTTTTGTTCATATAGATAAATTCTTAGTTTATTTACTACCGAATTTTGCATTGAATTGAGTGGAGAACGATTACACGAATACAAGGAAACTTACATCTGAATGATGGTTTCTGGCTATGACTTCAATCATAAAATATGTTTTAGATCAAAATTTCTATTTGTAATTAACTTAGTCATAATTAACGTAATTTTGAGCAATCTGTAAAGTTGCTTCTACTGTAATGCTCACCATTCTAGAATTCTACTTGCTTCAAGAAAGAAATATAAAGTTACTTCCTCTTTTTTTTTAAATTATCCCTTACACTAATACTTACTGTTATAAGCAATTTTTCCGCATAAATTGAATTTGAATTTAAAAATTAAGTAAAAATTCGCTTCTAATTATATTAAACATAAATTCGAAGTGTAATTTTATTTAAAAACAGCGTTATTTACTATAATATTTTATTTTTGAAAAATAATTGTTTTTTTTAACTGCCGGGAACATTTATCTTTCTCAATCAATGGTCTTTCGAAAGTTCCTCGAAAAACGAAATGGCAGGAGTGCTTTGAATGATCCAATAGCCTGGCAATTAAGAGAATTTTCGAGCATTTTACATTTTATTCGCTATGTTTTTATCCGATCAAAACATGAAAACTCGTTTCATAGTGCAAAACAGCATTTTAAACAAAACGGAATAATTAACAAATATCATTCAAAAACACTAAAAACCATTATTTCTCTAAGTTTTCATTTTGCCTCTAGAATTATACATACTTTTCCCACTGGTAGCCTCGGATAATGAAAACTGATAGAACTAACTTGTCAAGTATTCACACAAACCAATTAATTAAAACGAATTCACATTCTTTCAATTAGGAGGACTGTTTACGTAAGGTATAATCGAAATAATATAACATGCCAGAAATATTCAATGACGGTTTCATTTTAAAGATTATTACTTTGATTATTTTTTCGATCTCTTTATGCTCCAAACCTTAAGATTAAAATTAAGTTGAAATCCCAAGGAGCATTGATACTCTTGATAGGCTTCTATTATTTTAAATTAGTTTATTCCTGTATGGTTAAGCATATAAATTAAAGCTCCGGCATGTCCATCATCCAGAATATTAATTAAAGTGAACCGAGTCTCTGAAATAGTGTTATTCTTCTGGGAAACATGACTTAAATATTGATGAACTTGTGTTATAACTCAGAGTGCCTCCTAACAGGAAACTCATAATAAATTAGAGATAAAATTAATTCAATTAATTAATTTCGCATTTACATCGAATTTGCTTTCAGTGATTATAAACTTTGAATTGATGGTTTTAAACTATGTTTATTATATAAAGGGGAATATTTATCATAAAAGCAACAAACTTAAGTTGTTATAATTCTAATGCGTTCTTAAGATTAAGTATTTTTCTATTTTATAACTTCTCATCGGACATACAGTGTTTGGTTACCTCTCGAAAGGGCACAGAGAAATTCCAAGAATATATTTATGAATATTAATTAATAAATTTACTGGTAAAATTTTAAAGATTTTATCTTGGTATATACAAAGCAGTCTCTTTTTGAAAGTTATTCTTTGTCTATTATTTGGGTCTGTTTGCATGAATATTTCATGCTATTTATTATAATTTAATTATTTATATATTATGTGTAATCATGTAATTATATTTTATTTCTACTTTTATACATCTGAAAAATATCTGTTTTCATCCATCAATTTCAGTGATTTAACATTAGTTTTTGACTAACCAGACAATAAAATTCTTTAAATAAAGATGCTATGACAAACAATTGCTTCAAAAGCCCAGAATATGCTATCACTGTTATAAATTATTTTTCTCATAATGTAATTTTTCTAAAAAGAAACAATAAGTTTTTTCTATACATTTTAGTTAAGATGATCATAATTTATTCAATATATTTTCGCTAATTCTTTATAGTTTTCATCAAGAGTATTTTTCACAAATTTGCAAAAGAATTGCCTTAAAAGATTTTCTAATAATGAATTCTTTGATCACTTAAAGCATCTTGCTATAACCTTTTAACTATTTAAAAGTTTTGAAAATATTTTTAGCATGTACGCAAAATTTTTTACTGTGTTATATAAGATGACATGATAGAAAATAAATGAGCATTGTAGTATTTATTTGCAATCACATCAGTTGTGTGATAAGTAGTTCAGAGTGGGTAGGACAACTTATCATTCTTTTAACTGGTAACTGTTGTTTTATTGACATTTTAACATCAATGAAACTGTATCATTGATACACATTTTAATTGATAAATTCCAATATATGAATAATGAATCTAATAAGGAATGATGTATTTATGTTTCTATTCCATGAAAATGTATCACATTGTAATAAATATGTAATAAGTGTAATTTTTTCAAAATGTAGAAAACTTTGGAAAACAATTTTAAATAAATAAAAGCTTAGCTCCTTTTTATTTAAATTCAATATTAAAAAACTATTTGGTGTATTATTTATCTTTATGAATATTTAAAGAAACTTTTTGTTGCATTATTTATCTTCATAAATATTTTAATCAATTGTAATTTTTATGATTATACAGTTCTTTGCTCACACATTGCAATTTTAACAAGATCTTCATTACCTCAATTGTAGTCTCAGTTTGAGCTAATACTGGGAAAGAAAGAAATTTGCAAATAAAACGTCAAATAATAGAAGTTTTGTCATACAAACAATAGAAATATAAAAGTCATGCATAGGATTAATTGTTTTGAGGTTAATTCTCAACTTGATGCGTAAAATATAAACTGCTTATTCTTAATATAAGCATCTAATTTTATGAAGTTTTTAAAATTGTTATATTATTTTAATATTTGATTTACTATGAATTTTATAAGCAAAGGAAGAAAGACAAGTCTTCATTAAAATTAAATTTGAAAGATAAGTTTAATTTTAAGTTCAATAAAACTATTTTAATATTTTTTTCTTAATATTCTGTTAAAAGGTAACATTTTAAATTAAATATGATGAAAACTAAATCTGATATAAAATATGGAGCTATTTTTTTCAAGTTTGGCAAGAGTATAAAATTATACTCGTAATACAACTCTAAGCATAGTTTTGGAGGCATGTCGAACCTTAAATTTTCCTGATTTTAGATGAATTTTCTTCATTTTTATATCAAATAATATGCAGTAATTGACAAGCATAATGTAATACTACTTTTGATTGATATTTATGATTTTAATTTAATTTAAATTTTATTTGATGTTCATGATGATTTTTAATTCTTTTTAGAAATAAGTGAATATTTTAATTAAAAATTTTATTTTAATGCATTTCGCTTAAAAATTATACCTAAAATGTATGACTTGCTTTTATTAGCAAATAAATAAATAGGTTAAATCTTCTATAGAAAAATGTTCTTATTTTATAATGAAATTCTTAACCTTGAATATTATTTATTATTTGAGTATTTATATAATAGTTTAACAAATATATAATATTTTACAGTTTTAAGACGATTTAAATTTATTGATTTATGTCATGTCAGAAAGATAAAAAGATAAATAGAATCCAAAAGTAATACAATTTTATTTCAAAATTGTAATATAATTTTATTTCAAAATTGTATCCCTCACAATTTTGTTTCAAAATTATATTACTTTCAATTTTATTTCAAAATTGTGCTGCTCATAGGATTCTTTCAAGAATAATTTAATTTTGAATAAACATGTATGTAAGAAGTTTTAACAAAGCCCAATGTAAAGAAGAGAATTTTCAAAAACGTTTTAAATGCTGAAATTTTTCATCCCATTCAGTTAATCAAAATGTATGATAAGAGATTACAGGATACATAAGTGAACATGTTGTTTCTGAAATAAAATGTAGAATACAAAGCGATTGGAGATGGGATTATTCCCAAAATAAAACTACAATCTACAACTGTCACCATTCTTTCCTATTATCTTTTCTTTTCAAATGCACAATGGAAATTCGCGAATTTTATATGCGGTTTGAGATTATGTCGTTTGTTTCTCTCTAAAAGATGTAAAGAACAATGACTGATGATTTTCATGGATGTTTCTAAGGAAACATAGTTATTTTAGAGATATTTGCTTTATGAAAGCAAAGATAACAATTTGTTTCTATTCACAAGATAAGATTGATTATTTTATTGCTTTTTCCGTTCCTTGTATTTCTCATTTTTTATCAGAATAAAAGCTCTGAATTTAAAGGCATTTTCTTTCTATGAAGAAAGTTTTAAGCTATAAAATAGAATATATAAACTTGTATATGCATTCATAATAATAAATACATTAATTTCAAATTATACACACACAAGTATGTTAATTTCAGTAACAAAAATCAAGTTTAATAATTTAATCTAAAATATAAAATATAACAGGGGTGAAATAAAAAGTAATGTTAAACTACTGCAAAATAAATATATATAAAAGGAATTAATTTGGAATAAAATACGGAATAGTTACTAGGTTATATAATTTTTTTCTCTATTTTTTAGTGAAGGGATAAAAGTCCATTGCTAATATTTTTGTTAAACATATAATTTGTGAAATAAGTTTTAATATTATATTTGTACTGTTCTTGGTATCTCAAATGCTATCAATAATATTCTACTGGTGAATTTAAAAAGCTAATTCTTAATATAAATTAACAATAATTTTATTTATCTAAAATGGAACACTAATTATAAGTTATTAATTATAGAGTACTCATAAATATATTAATAAGCCCATCATAGAACTTTGAATTAGTTTTTATAAAGCATTCATAAAAATTATAAAAGAAAATACTAAAAAAGTATTAAAAAATAAAGTAGAATAAAACGCACTAAAATGGTAGATTTAGAAACAATATAAAATAGAAGAGAAGACTTAGGTACTATCAAATTTATCTTTAATAACTAATAATCAATGTTGCTTCCATGTAAACTAATGTTTAAATAAATTAATATGTTAGGATTAATATTTTAAGGTATCCCCCTACGTGCAAAAGTTCATTTTCGACTTTCTTAATTTCTTTATTTTTGAAACTAATACTCATTGTGAATATAGAACTTTTGAACTTCCAAAACTGATTTTTTGCTTTATTGAATGTCAAATAGAGAAATTAAGCTACAGAACTTTTAAAATACTTCACAGCTTTTGAGAAACAAAATAGGAAGTTACTAATTTAAAATAAAGAAGTGGTAAAGAAAAGTGAAATTTTGTTTTTGTTATTTTTTTTTAAATTTCCGTCTTTATATAATATACTGATTAATAGCTATAGTATAAGGCAGTTATTTGGCTCATACTTTCAGAAAGAAATGGCATCATCATTGCTATCACAAATGAGACTATCATTTTAAACTGATTTTTTCAAAACTTTGTTTTTCACAAAATCTTCAAACCGATATCACAATAATCTATAGAAGATGCGTCAACAATAAACAAGCACAAGTTAAATAAATATTGTACAATGTGATCAATTTTCAATTTATTACAATGATTATTTAAGTTATATAAGTTTATATAATATTTTGAGTTATAATAAAGAAGTGTTAATAATTTTAATTAACGTTTTAAAGCAAAAAAAATTGTAATGAAAAAGTTATGTGGTATTTTGCAAAAGAATCTGAGCTGGCATGATTATGCGATTTGATGGTAACTATATTGATATTTTTTACTTGATTAAATTATCTTTATTTTCGGTATTTTCAGTTGAGTTTCATGATTTATCATACTTTAATTTAAGACAAATTTTTTAATTAAATATAAATTTAAAGATTTAATTTCACACATCATATATGTTAAAATGATTACAAATCTAAGAATGTGCCACAGTACATTTTTAATACTCGTTATATAATGATTGTTAACATTGTGAGATAATTAAAATCACAAGTTTTAAATATCCTGGTGTGTATAATTTCCAATGATATTAATTAGAAATTAATAGCGTTGTGTCATTCTGTACTTAAAGTAGTACATTAAACTTTAATTTAATCACATAAAATGTCTAAAATTTTAAATCAAACTCTTAGATGAAGTACATATATATTCAATGTTTTCTTGATGCATTAATAGCTTATTAAAAATGAAACTTAATTGAGTAAAAGTTAAGTAATCTCATATAATTTCCTTATATATATAAAACAATTTTACATTAAATAGTTTCAGATACACAAATAATCAATTATTTGTATTACTGAACTTACTTTAATTAAATAGTTTCAATTGTATAAATGATTAATTTCGTAGCTATAGAAATTAACGAAAATCAAAGAATAAGATCAATAACATAAACGTACAGTTTAGTTCAAAATATTCTCAAATATTTAGATACTCAAAATAATAGCATAGAATAATATCTTAGAAAAGAAATCTCAGCATTTCTCCTCGTGGAGGAAAAAGGCACAGTTATAGTGACGGGATTTTTGTGATCCAATATAATACTAAATATGTCTGAAAAAATATTCAGTTGGAATGTAAATTCTACCGGTTATCCACTATTTCCAAATGAAATATATAAATATATGTATTACAAATTCTTAATTATATGTTTTAAGAACTAAAATCTATTAATGTATAATATAATCTAAATTTATTAAACTTAGACTGGATAATGAAATCATATCGTTTTTCTGACTAATCTTGATTCTGTACACAATGTCTTAATGGCCAAATTTACATTTAAGAGTATTCTAAGAAAGAACGTAGTAGAAAACATTTGTTAATGTTTTGTTAGTAAGAGAAGCTACTTGGAAAACGTCACAAATATCTTTTGTCAGCAAAGCTCTACCCTTTTGAATAGTAAACATTGCATTGTTGACTTGTAGTGCCCTTGGCCCTGGTTTCTGTATAGGCTTCCGTAATCATATATTTTAGCAAAACAAAGCATGATCATTTGTTGTTCATATAATCCAATCTTTTTTGAAGCTGAATTTATTCAACTATTGACCTGTTCATAACTTTCTCCTGGTTTCTCAGCAACTGAAAGTGTTTTCAGAATGGTTGTTGAGAGAATGGTATGCCATCATTAGACAACAGCTGTAGTTTATGAATTATCATTTAATGTGGAAGATGATCATAAACTGATGTATCAGTAGATGATGCCATCCAACTTCACGAACAGTCTGACAGAAGTCGCTTATAATAATAGAGGAAACTACTTTATATATCGATTTTTCAAACTTGTACCTCCAAATTTCCTGAAAATTCAGTGATTTGTTTTATTCTTCATAAAATATTTGATCCTGAAAAAAATCCTTCTATTATAGGCATTCCTTTGTCTAACAACAATTTCAATGGTTAGCATTCGATTCAAAAAGAAAAAAACAAAGGTCTAATTTTTTTGAACAAGAATAGCAATATAATTTACAATATATTTATTAAAATTTAAAAAATTTGGCTGATATTATTTTAAAACTTGAATATAATATTGTGAGTTATAATATTTTGACAATTTAATTATGAAACTAGAGATTTGAAAGTGATTCGGTGCAGTCATTAAATATAGATATCGTTTTGGAAATTTTATCATTTTGTTTTCCTTTTCTTCTTAAGTATGTTTCGATATTTTGAATAGTTTTTTTAAAACCTCACAAAATTTAGTTTCCATAGAAATGAAAAGAAAATACCGTATTTTTCTTCTAACCAACATACTTTGGAAATGGCTAGAGATCCAGCGGAGTTGCCATGATGTTTTATGCTAGACTTAGTTTCTCCTATTCCCCTTTCGTTTGGTAGATTAGTTCCTTTCATCCTGTAAATTGAAAATCTAGTTCTATTCATCCTTTGAATGAAAATAGATTCAAATTTTGATTTAAGTGAATTTATATTTCAAAGGATAAGTAAAGTGAAACGCTGAATTTTTTAATGAAATATTTCTTTTCAGAGACATTTAAAATTAAATATTGTGCTTTATATTTATCTAAATTTAAATTAATACTAATTTAGAATCGAGAGAGAAACTCAGACTATGATTTATGGTGTTCAATTACCGGAGACTTGGTATATTAACTGTCGCAGCTATCCCTAAGTTTCTTTGCTGTTATGAAGAGGAATGTGCCAGCTCAGATGTAAACCTCGTCCCTTGAATATAATTCAAAATTAAGGGATTATTGCCTGTATTTAGGAAATTTTTTGTTGGCAGAAATAGGTAACAAAATCGTGTTGCAAAATAACACACAGAGAGCATAATTCAGATTAAGTAAGTTCTTAATTTGTTTTCTAACTAATAAACGAAAGCTCACTTTCATTAATAATTTCATATATCTGATAGTTATACTTATTATGAAAACAACAAATTCTATCTGACTATTGATATTTTCATTACAGTTGCTGCAAAATCGAGTTAAAGTCATAACACCTTTACTGTTCAACTGTTCAAGGCGAAATAATTTTTTCCTTACAATTCAATATATATATATATATATATATATATATATATATATATATATATATATATATATATATATATATATATATATATATATATATATATATATATATATATATGTATATATATAATTTATTGGACTAGAAATAAAGTAATTGAAGTCTCATATTTTTACCACTTTGTGCAAAATATAATTTACTTTCTTATTAAATCAATAACTTCAAGTTTGATGGGATAGCTTTATTTGCTTATTATTAAGTCTGAATAAAAAATTTAAATAACTGAGAAGTTATTGTTCTATTTATATTTTTGAGTAGTTTTTCAAATAATATCAATTATATAATCCTTAATAGAAATAATTTATGTGAGAAATATTTATAAATAAATTTTAATTTAATTCTTCATTTCAGATAATTTTCAGCTTCCAGTTTTTGAATTTTGATTTATAATTTATAATATATTTTTTTTATACTGAATTTTATCGCATTTAGTTCAGCGAAATTTTTATCTGATGAATTTATTCATGTATAATATTACCAATTTTATTTGAGTTTTACTTTTTTAATTAACTTCATGTTGAAAATAAGAGAAAGAACTTTTATTTCTATTTGTATTTATATGTATTTTTATTGGAAATTTATCTCTTGTAGATTAAGTAAAATGAACCAACGCAGAAAATATTGTAAGCTTTTATTCTAATTACACATATCCATGTTTAATCTGATAGTAATAATGATACCTCTCTCAACTTTCAGATAATCAAATAACATTAAATTTGATTTTTCAACTCAGTAAATGAATTTAAATCAAATATAGACTATGTTTAAGTATTAATAACCAAATTCTGGATTTAATTTTTATTGAGTGAAAACTGGTTTTCTGAATTTCAAAAGTTTTTAGATAAGGAAAAATTTTTTTATGAATATAAAAAATTTAAAAGGTTTCAATTTATATTTATCAAATAAAGACGCTTCTGTTCCATATGTAATATATTCAATGAAACATAAGTAATAATTCAAAAAATATATTTTCTTCATAAAAGGGGAAAAATATTTTTTAAACACTTGAGAGTTTGAAAGGGATTTATAAGGTTAAATTTGAAATTAGTAATATTTCTTATCTTTCTTCTTCTTCTTAGAGTTGGGTTTGTGTGTCATTGGGCACCTCTGCTTTTATCAGCATTTTGACCATTAACTCCAAACCCAATGTTTCCTAGTTCCAGTTGCTCGGGTCACCCACTTTATTAATAAAGTCCGATAACCCTTTAATGGAGTCTAGGTGTAACTCTCTAGTATGGATGATGCCTAAAGAAGTTAATCTAGGGAGGGCAAGAGCTTAGCATTCGTAAATGATATGCTCTGCCGTTTTCTTTTGCGTATGACATTTCCAGCAGATAGGGTCTTACTGAAACAGTCCCATCTGGTCAGAAAGTCAGTCATGTTAGGGATAGCTTCCTGACTTTCACCAGAAGAAGATGGTTTGGAGGTCATTTCTACCTCAAGTGAAGGATTCATTGCTGCCCCTTTCAGATTGCCTCTGAGTTCCATTGTCTTTTTCAGCAAGGTCTACTTCAGAGGCTTCACCTGCAAATGCAGAAAGGTTTGTTAATTCTTGTGTCTTTTCAGCCACAAGATAACAATTAATAAGCTCAAATAATACAAGTCCACAAATCATTGCCTGAGTTACTGGGCAAGGCAAATTACTCTAGAAGTTCACCAGGCAACTAGAGGCTCCGTTAAGACACCATTACCGCGGTGCCAAATAACCCTAGGCAAGAGTCGCAAAACAACAGGGTTTACGGGAGCTGGTTCACGGCCTCTGATTCTATATTCAAGGCTATCCTGTCATTCCTACTGGACATTCGGCTATCCACCACCTGCCGACGCGCCTGGTGGCTGCTCAAGCCCCAGGAAGGTACGCCTACTCCCTGGTTCCAGGTTTCTTATCTTTACTATTGAAAGCAACATTGATTTAATTTTTTTTTGCAATTTTATTTACTTTTCGAAACATAATATTCCTACGTATCCTTTTAAAAAGTATGAAAAAATTTAATTTTAAATTAGATGTTTCAAACCGCTAGATAATTTTCCATTTAAATTCTAATATTCTTAAAAATTAATTAAAAATATTTAAAAAAATTATTTTAAGATTATTATATTCTTAATATAAAATATGATATTCTTAATAAAATTTTAAAATCAATATTGCTTTCAATAGCATAAATTCTTTTTAAATTACATGTTAAATTATTTAAATTTATATGTTATTAAAGATATTTTAGATACGTTTAAACTCTGTATTGTAAATGAATGCTCGTGATGTTTATTAGATAAAGAAAAATTTGCAAGCAAAATTAAAAAATGAACAGTAATAAATCAATTGCTTATTTTCTTAATTTATTTTTTGTATTGCTATTTATTATTTTTATTTTCCTACATAAAATATTGCTAAATTATTTCAGTAAAGCCATTTTAAACGTTTCTTAAGTACCTTGGAAGTAGTTCATGCAAAAGAATGAAAAAAATGCATTCTTTAGAAAGAAAAAAAAATTTTTTATAAAAATGATTGCAAAATTTCAAAGAGTTTGTGTAATCAAGGGAAACATGCTATTTATAACCGTTTTTAATATATGTATAAACTATTGTTATTTTTCTTAAATTTTTCTTTGATTTTATTTTGTAGTTAAGTTAAATTGCATCATTCAGTTTATAATAGAACTTTATATTGATATTAGAGTATTAAATTAAAAAAATCGCAACACAATGTGATTCAAAGAAGGGCTCAAAAATTATTTCTCATAATTTTATGCATATGATTAGCAATTTACTATCCCTCTCTTTACCAAATTCTCATATTACAAACATGCATAGTATTTGATGATTGAAAATTACTATCCAAAAAAACAGTCTCATTGAATCATTTTATTTTTATTAAAGTTTTATGTTCATATTATAAAAATCATGACATTTAAAATGAAGTGCCTAAAGATTCAAATGATATGTCCATTTCTAATATATTGTTGGTTCAAGGTTTTTGAAGATCATAAAGTCTACGAGAAATGAATACATCAAAATGGTTTATATGACAAGAATTGCACAATTACGGACATAAAAGTAACTTGTCATTTATTTGAGTAAATATAATATAAATTAGAAGGCATTTAATTTAGATAAGAAGAAGAGTTTGATTAACAAAGCCTATGTAATGGGACATGGTCTGAAGTTGCAAATCTTAATAAAATGTCTCATTCTCAAAGTGTATGTTGAACAAATATTCTAATCTGCGAATATTTAAAAAAAATATTTTGGAACGATGAAATGGGTCGTAGAGAAGAAAACACAACCAAATATTTAAATGTATATCCAAAAACAGAAGAATATGGTATGCAGCAAGTTAAAGGGAAAATTATAAGAACGTATTTATTATTTTCTCATCATTAGAGATTTAAAACTTATAAAGGAATATTTTACACTTTTTAAGCGATAAAAATATTGATAGTATAAAACAATATTTACTACTTATATACATTTTTAAACTTGGCAATACAGATTAATAATGTTCTGAAAAAAGCAAGAAAAGTAAATACAGAATTAATAGATATAAAGAAACTGATTCAACGAGAACAGCACCAAAATAAAATCTGTGTAGAGAGTACCTACAAAATAATTGTCTTGAACAATGGATGTTTACTGAATTTTTGTTGAAATATGTTTAACTTTTTTAGCATATATTATTAACTTTAACTAATGAAAATCTGTGCATTTATTAGACATATAAAAATATGTTGCAGTAGTAGTAAATATGATAGGGCTTATTTACAACTTCCATGTTTGAATTATTAATTAAAACTAAATTTTATATTTAAAAGAAAGTTTGTCTTGACTTTATATACTCTATTTTATGAATTTAATTTCAATTTAGAATTTATTAGCTAATATAATTTTAAACGAGAAATTTTAGAAGTAGTTTATGCAAATGACGTGATAGATTGGCTGTCACCTACTTGTCAATCATGAATATTCGTGACATTCAAGAGAGCTAAAATATTGAACTCAATCTGAAGACCTAATTAATTTTGAAAACTGCTGTAGAAGGAAATATTTTTGTAGATAAGTTAACAACCGTAGAATAAATTATTTAGTACTAAGGCAAAATTATGGAGCAATTATGGATAAGCCATACGCAATTCAGTTACATAAATGATTATTAATAGACTTTTATCAAAGGAAAGTTGACAGTAAAATGATTAAGGACTACCATACGATGAAAATACATTAATTATTATAATAAAAGTGGATATTATAAGCGACAGGAAGTTAAAGCAAAATTTCTTTTCATCTAGGAGAAAGGAGATTTTCATAAAAAGCAAAAGTGGAATATATCATCTAATTTTAATGAGTCAACAAATAATATGGATACGATAGCAAATAGAAATGATTATTATATATTTAAGTTAATTTATTATTACATGTTAAAGAATCGGCAATACAAGCATGAATTAAAATACAAACTTAGAAAAGATGGTAAAGTTCATAAAAACTATTTGATAGAAACGTCATACAATATCATAATGCAATTTATAAAAATAATAAAAAAACTCCTCCAAATCAAACCTGAGATATTTTAATGAAGGATCGGAGATTAGTAATCATAAGAAAATAAAGAAGAATGATAATCCTTTACTTTTTGAATTAAATATGCAAATAGCAACTGATTATAGATAATATATTGCAAATATTTTGAATATAGATAACAATCTGTGCGTGGGCAATAAAATAAATAGAGAAAGTCAAAAAATAATCCTTTGTATATATAATGAAAATTAAAATTTAGCACATCTTAACATAATTCAGAAAAGCAATACAAAAAAAGATAGCATATTTTCTGATGTTTCTTACATCAATTATATATATTATTGTTTACTATTACATTGTATAACCATTTAGATAACTATGGGTCTTATACAACACGAACTTTTTTTCCTCTTATCACATAACATGCATTGTGTTGTCACAATATATATATATATATATATATATATATATATATATATATATATATATATATATATATATATATATATATATATATATATATATATATATATATATATATATATATATATATATATATATATATATATATATATATATATATATATGTATATATATATATATATATATATATATATATATATATATATATATATATATATATATATATATATATATATATATATATATATATATATATATATATATATATATATATATATATATATATATATATATATATATATATATATATATATATATATATATATATATATATATATATATTCTTTTTAATCAAATGAATGTAGAAATTTATGGTGATTTTAATAAGAACCAGGATTTCATAAAGTAATAGTTTAATTTTAAAAAAGATATAAATATGTAAATTTTGGGAAAGAGACTTGTTTACAATATACAGCGAGTTAATAACAAACTATCTCAGTGAAAAATTGCACCGTAACAGGCAATCTAATCAAAACAAGTTCTTTAAAAGTCTGGAGCTAATTTAAAAATCTGTGAAATGTATCTGCTATAATTTAGCATTCTAAAGAGACTTCAATTAACATGTTTCACGAATTCATAGTTTGTATTCCCATTTCATATCAATTTTGTTAAAAATTAGCTTAAATCATCCCCCTCGTTTTCTTTAACTTCATTTTCTTAAAAATTTTCAGGTGTTATATTTACTGGAGAAGTTTTGTGTATAAATGCCTACTAAGATAATGAAAACTACTCTATGAATGCTTGATATTTGTATATTGTCCGTTGAAGAATACAGTGTAATTGAAAATAATTTTTTTCACATATAAGCAAATTATTTTGCCTTTAACTTTTTGTTGCATTAAAATATTGACTTTATAGTAAGTTTATATAGTATAATATCATATCCCTAAGACAATTTGAGAGGATAACGTGATGACGCTGAAGTTATATATGTGACTAAGCAATAATTTTTTTATATTAAATATTTCATGATTATGGGATCTTAAGTTATAATTACATATCATATAAAAGGAAAAGTTACCATAGTTGTTTTAACTACGGATTGAAAGTTAACCTAAAAGATTAATACTTCTGATAGAAATTTACATTTGCAAATGACAAAAATCAGCCAAATATCAACTCATCAAACCAGTGTGTAAAAGGCAAGAATTTTCTTGGCTATATTTAATTTTTTTGTGCATAATTTGCTTATCTTTTGCAATTATTTTTCAAGTAAAATGATATTTTATTATTTATGTACGAGGAGACCATTATTTTTAATTTATTACTTATTAAATTATCTGTTGAAACTTTAACGTTTATAATTTCGTTACTTTTGAAATTATTGAATCGCACTAAAAGTATTTAAGTTAATGACTTAAAAGCTTATTTGTGATAAAAAAATCATCTTAAGCAATTCTTTTAAAATGAGAAAGTAAGACAAACAACATGGAGAGATGACTTCCAGGATGAAAAGTATCCAATAAAAAATACCAGCAGATAAAGTACAACAACTTTGGACGGTCATGGCTTGTATTAGAAAATGTGTACATAGCTTCTAGGGAAAATTTATAATTGAAGAAACTATACGACATGATTTTAAAAAGAGAAACGATAATACGATAAAAATAATGATATTTTCAATAATTTTCTTTGTGCAAAACACCATTTTTCATCATAATATTGTCTCACATATAGATTTGCTAAAAATAAATCGAAAATGTTATTGAATGTTCGGAAATATTCTTTAGTTATGGAGTTTTTAAACTTTTGTAACCTGAAATACTCTTTTTTGTGTTTTAATGCGAGAGGAAAATGTAAACATATACGCTGCAATAGGCAAAAGCAATGTCCCTTCAAAATTCTATAAAAATAAATAACTACTGTTTTTTTTTTTTTAAAAACTTACTTTGAGGAAATGTAGAAACAAATTTTACTGATACCGTAAATATGTATTTCTACTGCCAGTGGTTGCTCAGAGTCGATGATTTTAAAAAGAGAAAAAGAACTCCTTGCTTGAAAAGCGAGGAGTTGTTTTCCTTTTTTTAAAAGTTTTCAAGCGAAGAGTTCTTTTACTCTTTTTAAAACGAGAAGAGTTCTTGTAAGGAATAATGCAACGCTTAAATTAAGTACATCACAGCATGTTTACAAATCAGCATTAATTATGGTTTATATTAGTTATAAATAGCGTAATAAAATTTCGTACTGAAATATAATTCCTAAGTTAATTAACTATCAACATATTGACATAAATTTCATTTCATTCCGTATAACTATTCTTAAGTCATATGAATCTGATTCATGATAATTAATCTGATTATTAATTCAGATAAATCTGATTCATGATGATTAATCTGATTCTTAATTCAGATAAATCTGATTCAAGATTAATCTGATAAATGCTGAACAAATGTTTGGGAGGCAAATAGAATAATTATTTTATTTATATAGAGAACGTAAAGTTAAAGAAATATATAATACTAGTACTTGATACTTAAAAATTTCATTCTAAAAAAGACAATTTTTAAAGAAAAATTGTAAAGAAAATTATGGTTGAATAAAATTAATTGCATTTTTTTCAAATAAACCAATTGAAAAATTTTCAAATATTCAAGATCTTCATTCTGAAAACCTAAAGATAAATATGTTTCTCTAAGCTATTTTTTTCATAAATAGAAGTTTAACTTCTCGTTAAATGAATGAAAACAGTAAAAACTTCTTTTTAATTATCTTTTTTATCTATTCTACTTCTATTGCTTTCAAGATACAATTGATTCTTAAAAAAATCTTTAAAACATTTTTATTGGATGGATGGATTAGCTAGAGCATATAAACTAATAATTAATTAGATATTTTAATTAAGAATAACATAAATACTTAATACTTAGAAATATAAATCCTTATTTTATTTGCATGCTCAATTTTTTGTCCTTTATTGAACTGAGAAGGGCTGTATAGAATTGAATGAAACAGATTATTAGTCTGTAGTTAAATGAAAATATATAAACTATATTTCTTTTCGTAACTTTGATTACAGGTTTACAATTAATTTAAACCAAAATTATTGCTGATTTAAATTCACCATAAATATTGTTATATTTCTCACAGCACAAGTTTTGAACAATAATCGTAAATATCATCAAAAATATTTTGTAAATATTGCTATTTTCCAAGTCATAAATTTTCCTGAATGTAAGACACACGTTTTTCATTGGATCTCATCACCTGCTAGTAAAATCATAAAACGATGTAAGTAAATAGATTCAAATGTTTTAGTATAAGTCTGATAGTTAAATTTATTTATAAAGTCGGAATAATTATTCCAAAAAATTTCTTTTGACGTAAATTGCAATTAAATTATGAAATGAATGCTCAGTCACCAAAAGCATATTGTTGATATGACCTTTAAATTTTCTTAGTTGTAATTTGTAAATAATGTTGATGGTGGCTAATTTAATAAATCCTATTGATAGTATGTTGCTTTCGCAAAAGAATTATAAATCATTATAACTTTATGGTATCAAATCTTTTTTAATTTTTTATGATTTTTCATTGTTTTAACATAAATTTATATATTAAACTCAAAAGAACATTTTTGTTAGTTACTTATAATCTCCCACTCCATTTTAATTGCATTATTGATGCAGTAGATAACTGTTTTATCTTAACTGGTTATTTTTACAAATGCTATGATAAAGTAAGTTTGAATTATCACCTTTATTAACAAGTAGAATATATAAAGACCATCAAAATCAAATGATTTTTGAAAACTGTTTGACCCTTGATTTCAAAAACACAATTTTCAGAGGAAGTTTTAATAAATTATAAGTTTTTCATTAAATTTTAAGTTAGCTAAACATAATATAAAAGTATAAAAAAGAGAAATATAATTAAAATCACCACTTGAAATTAGCTTAAACAAGTAAACAAATTTCCTTTTTTTCGATTAGTATTTTATTTTGAAAACATTTTTGCATTAAATCCAAAAATTTTATTGATTGTTGTACTTTTTCAAAAAAATATTACATGCTTAAAATTTTCTGGCTTATTTCAGCTGAATTATTATGCAGAAAAAAACTTTCAAAATGTCTAAGAAGCGAAACGTAAAATATAACAAAAGTTGGATGTATGTGTAAACTACAAAAGAATTAAATTCAAAATAATTCTGAAAGATAGAAACGTATAGCTTCTGTGATTTCAATTCCCCGTATTTTTCTTTTAAACGGACAATGAAAACTTGATTTTTTTATGTGTTTGAGGACTACATCATTTTTTCTAGTCGACAACTTCTGAAACTCATGATCGATGGCATTAAGCAATACTATAGGGAAAATACAACCAGGCGGAAATTTTTTGCTTTGTGAAAGCAAAGATAACACATCATCTTTATTCCCTTGATGTGACTAAAAGGTTTTATTACATTTTACGTTCCCTATGAATTCCATTCTGACAACGAAAAGAAATCAAGAATTTTTTTACAAACATTTATTTCGATAAAGTGGAAATGTATACGTTAGAATAGAAGCTTCGAAGCATAATAAATTTTTTTCAGCCTATAATAAATGAAATTCGATTTAAAGTCACAGATTTAGATTTTAAATAACTCAAGTTATTGCAATAAAAAAGTTTCGGATAAATATTGTCATAATGGTTATTCATATTCTTCAAGAGTATCACTTAAGAAATGTTAAGAATGTTAACAGAAAATATTTTAATAAATTAAATACCACGGAGATTTTAATTAATGTAGTAAATAGTTATTCATAAAATTGATGGAAAATATTCCTAAAAAATTATTAGAACATTTTATATTGAGTTTTTATGCCAGTTTACTAACAGATGATTATCATTGAAAAGTTTGTTAAAATATCTTTTTTCCTTCCAATTTTAATGCATAATTTTTACTGCATTCTTGAAGTACTTGTTTTTTAGGATAATATAAAATAAATAAGTTTATGAAAGAATAAAAGTATCTATATAGTGCTTATTTCTATTTTAAAAATTAAATTAAGTAATGAAGAAAAATTAAATTATAAGCTCATAAATAAAAAAAATTATAAAATCACATTTAAATTTTATTTTTATTGAATTGAAATCAATTTCATAAAACAGAATTGCAAGATACAATTTTATAAGAATATTTTGACTTCTAATTTTTAGTTTCAGCCAAAGTACTAATGTTGTTTTATTTTTTAATTTTAATTGATCTTTCATACACACTATAAATGTGTAATATAGAAAAATGTGTTGTTGCGTTTGTAGTTATTAAAATGTTTTTCATTGCATAAAATATTCAATTTCTAGAATTTTTAAATTAGTGCATAGTTGTAGACAATAATAAATTATAAATACATAAAAAGAAAAAAGGCAAATATACATTAAGGATCATATCACAACAGAAAAGGAATCTATAGTCATTGAAATAAATTACCTAACTTTTTTGGAACTTTTGCATTGAGAATTTCTTAAAAGTTTCATTATCAATGTCATTGCCTAGGAAAAAAATATATCTTTCAAAAGGTTAAATTATATTTGAGATTAATCAATTCTGATGCATTGCTTCTTTGCCCTCAAATTTCCGTAGGTAGTTTCATAGCTTGAACTTATTTGTTATTCCTTACTTTGGTTGTACTATCTACAGCAATTCTTAACATCACATTCTTAATTTCTATTCAAAGCATTAAAATTTTGATTTACAATTTTTAAATTAATTTTCTTTTATATTGAAGAAATGATATGTTATCTAGACTATAAAAAATTCAAAATAAAAAAATGGGAAAATTGATTTTGATTTAGTAAATTTATTTTGGTTTTTGGTCAGGAAATTCACCCTTAATATATCGCATAAAAGAGGAAAAAAAACCCCACACAATTTAAAATATATGTGCAATTTAAAGTAAGGTAATGCTTTTTTAAATAGATTAAGTTACTAAATATAAATATAAAAATATTTAATTATACATTAATAATCAACCCTGTTGTGCCTTAAAAACACTTAAATTTTGGTTAAAAATAATTTTAAGATTGTATTTATTTCTACAAATATCTAGATATTTGGTTGGGATAATAAATATTTGGTTGGGAGTAAATAATTAGAAAAATTTTATCTCTTCGTAAATTTCTTAATCCTTAATAAAGAATTGCTTTCCTGATATTGTATTCTTAATATATTTACACACATAAATATACTAAGACATTACATCTAATACATTCTTAATATATTTGCAGCTAAATTTTAGGTTATTGAATTTTGGAGAACGTATCAAAGTTGTTGATATCTCTTGGATATTCTCATATATTTCAAACGTAATTTAATAATCAGTCGCAGTCCAAGGTTTCATATGCCCTTTCGGAAGAGTTTACTGTGTTTCTGTTTTAGTATATATGTATTTTCGTCAATATTTTCTGATTAAGGTTGATGCATAACTCAGGACATAAATAATTTTATTTATCTTGATAACAACATTTTTATATTTTTATCTTCAACACCTTGATGTATATTTTAAGTAAAAGAAATTTATTTAAACTATACATTTAGATATAGAAAATAAAAATACAAAAATTTATACATATTTTTCAATATTTTTTATGATGGTTTAAATAATAAGATATTGAATATATATATATATATATATATATATATATATATATATATATATATATATATATATATATATATATATATATATATATATATATATATATATACAAATTTTCAAGTATATTGGCAAATTTATTTTTAAACTACTATGAAAAATCATTTATTATACAAATGCCTTTTGCTTACAGATATATTGACGATTTAGTAATTTTTAATTGCCTAGAATTCGATAAAATTTACAATAATATATATCCTAAGGAATTAAAATTAATTAAAACTAATATTGATAATTTAAAACTGAATTTCTAGATATTTCAATTACTATAAAAGAAAACCACACATTTACTGACATATATGATAAAACTAATAATTTTAATTTCAAAGTTAATAAACTAATTTTCTGGAATTCAAACATTTCAATTAAAATTTATAAAAATATTATTTTTAATCAACTTAATAGAATATACAATATATGTAATAATTTAAATAATATCAATAAACAAAAAAATAGACTACAAAATATTTTAACTCATAATGGCATTCCAACTAAATTTATTAAACATTATTTGGCTAGTAGAGCATTGCTTATAAGAATGAAGTAAGGCGTAGTTTTATACTACAGAAGGGTCACCCAAGCCTTGAAGGTCTTATAAGAAGCTTGAAATGCCGATAGTGTTTACACTTAGTCACTAATTTATGTATTTGGTGAGGTTCTTGCAGATTTGGATTTGTAATTAGATATGATTTAAATTTGATTATTATATATTAAATGTATTTTGGCAACATTGGATTTTGACTTATATATTTTAGATTAAATTCTACTTACATATTTTGGATTAAATTCTACTTCTTTTATTCTTGTTTGATACTTTGGTTTGAATTTTGGTATGGCTTTGGGGTGTAATGGCTTCTTTAAGACTATGTCTTGGGCCATTGCAGAAAAGCCATAATTGTGCCAATGTGATCAACACCCCCTGATGAAGCTGGCCATATTGGTATTTTATTCCATTTCTATCTATCTATTTTTCTTTTAAATTTCTTTCAAGTATTTTCAATGTATTTCTTTCAAGTATTTTCAATGTAATTCTTTTCAATGTATTATTTTCCATTTAATATTTTCAATATATTGTTTTCCATTTAATATTCTACATTTGGCATTTAATATTTTCAATGTACCATTCTCCATTTGGCATTTTTCATTGTATATTGTTTCATTATATTCATTGCATTATATAAAATATACTATTAACTATATCTTAGTAATACTATTCTAGCTGCTTTTGCGCTAAATGCATTGCAAAACTTAAACATTTTTATATATTCTTGTGCTTTTAGTTCTATATCTTTTAATTTACCTCATGATCTTCGAATATTAAAGAATAAAAATACATAAATATTTAAACTAAACATTTGAAAATCACACTTCAATAATTAGCATCAATAAGAACAGCATCAACATTGATAATTACTGAGTAATTTGTATAATTTTACAACAGATTTTCCTAGTGTGCATTGATATAATTCATTGATTATTTTTTCATCAGTTAGTAAAGGAAACTTCCACTTAGATTATAAATACGCCGTCAATAAAGTATTGAATCCTATGATTGTTTGAAAACAGTTTGTCTCATAAAAATAAAATTTAATGTAACAAAGCTACTGTGATTGTGTTCTTACCTGAAAAACTATATATGCAGTAAAGAAGCTATTAAAAGGGATAATGCTTGTGAAGGAATTTACATGACAAATATTTTTCCAAGAATATATAGTTTACCTTCTCAATGCTTATGAAAGATAGCACAGAAAATATAACAAGTTTAAATTACAAAATATAATAAGGTATTTTGTAATTTAAACTTATTATAACAAACTGAATATTGGCATATAAATTGATTAACTAAAATAAAGCCCATAAAAGTCAATATTGTTTAATTTAAACGAGAAAGAAAAGAAAATGTTAAAGTTTTATAAAACATACCCTCTTGGAAAAAGTGACATTCAACTGCTTCTTTCAAAATTTTACACTAATACATATGTCACAAAATCTTTAATTTTATCATGGAACAAAAAGAAATAGCATATGGAATTCAATAATATAATTTAATTTAATTGGAGTTAATTAATTGTTTTAAGGTGGAAATTATTTAAAAAGTCATGTAGCAAACTTTTGTAAGAATCATTTATAAAAAGTATCATATAAATGCAGTTTTACAAAAATGTTATTTCAACATAAAGAGTAATCTTTTATTTTTCGAAGTAAGTATCAGAAGATAAATTATATATGTAAGTGGATAAGAATTCTGTGTGACATCTAACTAGAGAGATCGGAAAACTATTTGCCAAAGTTCTTACAGGAATAACTGAATATGTCTCAAGCATACTGGGGCCCAAACGAAATGATAGAAGGATGTAACCTTATTAATTATTTGTTACGAATACCAGCTCTTATCCACAAGTGTTGCAATCATTCATTTATTTCGTCTATAGATTGTCTCTTGAGAATACGAGCATATTTAATAATGTTATCAAATAAACATTAGAAAGGTTTGATTGAAACTATTTCCCATCTAATTTAATGAAATAAGATTTTATATTCTTGCAATATCTGAGAATTATTTTTATGTTTGATTTTTTTCTTTAGTATCCATTAATTTCAATATTTTATAAATAGGTAATTTTATCTTTTATATTTCGTACTAATCTATTAAATTATTAGAGAATTATTCTCGTATATGTTTTTTATAATTTAAGTTATAAGCTTTTGTTAATTGTTAAATGTTATTGAAATTACATAATATTCGTATTAATCAAGTATCGTTTTATTTCTTAGAAAAATAGCGTTTATCAGAGATCAAATCTTACATTTATTTTAGATTTTTGAGATTTAATTAAAAGGTTCAATCTGTTTTTTTTTTAGAAAATTTTGTATTATCTGTTTTCTAAAACTGCCATCTTAACTTTCTATTCATTTATGAAGTAGTTTTGAATTGGCAAGAATGCCACTATTAACAGTAAAATTCTGGAATAATGCTTATGTAAACGCTTATAAACTATAAGTAAAATGTGTTAATTTATTTATAAAATTAAATTCAAAATTTGAATTAAACTTTAAAAATTATGAATTTAACGAAATATTTAGGTACAATTACTTAATTTCAGAATTTTAATATGCACCTTGGATAGCATAACTAATTAAAACTTTATATTTCTAACTGGGACAAAAAGTTGTAAAAAATTTGGTTGAAAGTGATATTTAATTAAGTTTAAATTACATTGTAAGCATATTAAAAAAGAATGGATGTAGATGCTTATTTTTTCCTATCCGAAAATAATTATTTAAAATATAGTATAATAACAAATATTAGAATTTGAAAGTGTAATAGCAAAATTCATTTTTTGGTCTTGCACTGATAAATTAATATTTGTTTATCAGTTTATTCATTATCGTCACAAAGACGATGTAAATGATGCCTGTACCTGCAAAATTTTCTTATTTTTAACGCTTTTGGATTAGAAATATTAAAAACAAAAATATATTTTCTGTTTTTAATTTATAGTGTTCATTTTTTGTGGAAATAATGATGGCTAGCATTTTCTTTTTAGATTAATAATCATTTTGCAATTATAAATCTTAATATCGTATACTTTATAATCTTTGAATCATAGTACAGAAATATTTCCTTTTCAAAAACACCTATTGAATCCTTCAATTAACAACTTATTCATAGGACAAATTCAAGAAAAAGAATAAATTTAAGTATAACAGAAGATCTATTCAAGTAGCAAAATGTTGCCAAACACTTTTATTCTAATTTGTGTTTTTTTAATTGTTTATGGAAATTATCTTTTCGATCTATTAGGATCTTTTCTATTTATTCATCTATTAGGATTATCTATTAGAGCTAGGATTATATCTTTTCTATAAAACATGTAAGAACTTTCTGCACATATTAGTACAAACAAATATAAAAATTTTATTCATAATTATTTTTAGAAGAGTTTCATATATATATAAATAACAATAATATATTAATAATAAATATAATTAATTATATAAATAATGTAGTTACAATATTTAAATCTGTTTAAGAGTTCACTTTCTTAAATATATTGAAATATTAAGTGTTTTAATAAATATTTATGATGAGAAACTCGTAAACTTTTCTAATAATAATTATATATAATTTACATAATATAAGCATTTTGATAAAAATTACAGAAAAAAAAGTGTGGAAAACATTTTTTGCATTTTGTTTGCACACAAAAAATTTGTTACAGCCATCCATAATTTATGAGTTCTGAGAATATCTGCTCAAGTTATTAAATAAAGTCTATGAATTAAACAGCGGAAAATGAACTTAAATTTTATCTTTTTCTTCTGAGAAAAATAATTAAAGCTTAAATACGTAAACAATTTTTTATTTTATAATTTAAAACTTTCTGATGTGTTTGTTCTATTGGCTTCCAATTCAGAATTTTAGAGGTATTTTTAAAAACAATATCTCTGTAAATTTGCCTTTATAAAGAAAAGCTTAACTATTAACACATGTATTTATTACAATTTTATAAGTATTATTTTTTTAATTTATGGGAATCTTAAAATATGTTTCATTGTTTAGCTATTAAAATAAATATAATATTTATTTAAAAGTGGTAAACAATTTGTAAGTTATTTTTTGGTAAATTTGAGAAAGGATTTTTGAAACTAATGCTTACAGTTTCATTCTTTTGCTATAAGAAACTTAAAGGAATGTAATGAGCAGTTAAATATGAGATATACAAATGCCACTAACAACAGTGTTTTAATTTAAATTAAGTAATTCAGCATCATCATCTGAAATAGGAACATTTTAATAAACTTGTTTGTAAAATACTATATGTTAAATTATTAAATGATAATATTATACATTTTCTCAGAAAAATTTACAGATTTCGATACAGATTGATCTCAATTGTCTCAAAAAATTATTCTTATACACGTTTATTTTTTCATATAGTTATCAGCTACATTTTTCTTTAAAAATATTATATAGAAATTATAAAATTAAAAATAATTTAACTCCTTTTTCTTGATGAATATCTTTATAGAATATAAATATCTTAATAGTATTTAATTTCCTTTTAAGGTTCTTTATCTCACAATTGACTAAAAAGAAAATTTTTCACTAAGGAAAAGTTTAAAAAGTTATAGTTTATTGAAAAATTAAATTTTATTTTTAAAAATAAATTTAAAACATAAAAATCCATCTTTAAAGACAACTCAAGGAAATTTTAAATTTCATATAGCTACTTATACAAATATTGTTTCTCAATATTTTTAATGCCATTTTTAAGGAATAAAATGTGTGGCATTCAAATAAGTATATTGTTAAAGATATATAATTGTGTTTTGCGGAATTATTTATTCAACAAAAATCCTCGATGCTTTTCTGTGCAATAAATCATGATTTCATTTTTGTCAAGTAATGAGAATTAATATATTTAGAATAATTAAAAAAATGATATATTCGATGTGAAAGTAAAACAAATGTTTTGAATTTACACAGTCTTATTTTTTAAGGTAGAATTAAATGTATTACATTAAAAATAAGCATGAAATTTTAAATTAAAAAGCTATGAAAATTTAAATTGATGAAATCTTCTATTTGATACCTTTTGTTAATAGTTTGCATATAGTATTAATTAAAAATCAAGAAGTTTAGATAATTTAATTTTTAACAGACAAAACAGCATTAAGATAATTTACAAAATTATTTTGATACATCTATAACATGCTTTAAAAGTATAGAATTTAGGTAAATAATGCATTCTACATTTACGTAAAATATATAAAATATTAAAACAATACAAAATGTTTGTATAAAATGGAATGTTTTAGGAGTAAGTGTAAATTTTATTATAAAAAACTGATATTCATAATTTGTTCTTATTCGAATTGTATAATAAGATTACATGAGATTGATTAGCTTGTCATTTTGTACAGTTAGTTTTACTTATAAATCATTATAAATTTATAGTGATGAGAAAAATATTTTTTTATATAATTTTTCATTAACATGCATTTTTTTCCTATGGAAGACTTAATGGTTCATCTTTTAGAAGGTGTTTGGCAGATCACGATTACGCGGTAAAGTGTTTTCGCAGACAGAGGAAAATTGATTAAAGTTAACAGTATTTATTTACCATTACGCTGAAATTATTATTATTACAAAAGCAAAATAATTATTTTTCTAAGTTTAATTATTAAAACTTAGAAATATTTAAAATTAAGAAATACCATTATAAATAAAGTATTTACATCTCAGACAATATATTTTTCTAATGGATTACTATTGAAACTTTGAAAAAAAATTAGCTGGCATCAAAAGTTCCTGGAATATATGAGGCTAAAATGGCATCTTTGGTTAAAAAGTACAAAAAAAATCTTATCGCTCTAGGAAATCCTTTGGCTTGAAGAACTGAAGCAATAAAAAATTCTATTTAAATTTATATAATCGTGAATACAAAACATGAATAGCTCCAAATGAAGCTCTGTTTTAACTGTCATCTACAACAAAATACAATATATTTTATATGAAAACTATCACAATAATGCTGTTGTTTTGCAGAATGTTAGTTGGCCACTAGGTGTTGTTGGTTGGATATGTCCTTCCAAGGTTTGACAAAACTATTTTTTGTGGGAAAATAGGCAAAATTTCATGCTAAAGACTATTAGAATAAAGTTCTGAAGCACATAATCAAACAAAGTAAATGTTTTTACCCTCAAGGTATTTTGCTGTTTACCTTAGCCATAATTCAAAATCAGCCATATAATTTATGAAAGATAAAATCTTCTTTCTCTTAATAAATAGCTACCATCATCTCCTGGCTATGCTACTTATGAGAATAATTTTTTTATAAAAGTACTTAAAAAACAATCAAATGGATGTGAAGTAGAAACACTTCAAGGGCTTTTACAAGCCATCAAAGAGGAAGTTAGAAAAATAGTCGATGAAGCTCTTTTGGCTTGTCCTAAGAATTTGCGTAATGCACACAATGATAAAGGAAACCACATTAAAATTTCATGTAAATAACTTAATTCAATAAAAAATTATAGTGCTTTGAAATTCGTCATGTTATTTTTGAATGAACCTAATTTGACAAATGATTGGAAAAAAGATTTTTAATTAGAACAGAAATAAAAGAGAAGGAATACAACACTAGAGAGAAAAATCGACGATCTTCATTGACTTATCGCTTTCATTTCTCCAACTTATACTATTGTATGTTTTATTTCTTCCCATGTGTTAATTAATTGAAAAACTTTTTAGTGTATATTTTGGAGGTTTTCTTGTTAAGTATGATATTCGGTAATGAAAATTTGTGATTATTTTATGTCGATGTGATTTTTTAGTTGTAGTCCCTTTGATGCTTTTAATTAAAAAAATTAATAATTTATTTCCTAATATTATAAGAAAAAGATTGATTTTAAGAAAAAGCGTACAAATAATGATGAAAAGTGATAGTATTAGAAGGGTATGAAAAAGATTATGTAATTGCAAATAATAGTGGGAAGCCTCAGTGCTTAGCATACTTGCAAATTGTTTCTGTACCACAGAAAAACATCTTAAACCATTACTAAACAACGCATGGAAAAATATATGGAACATATAAGAGAGAAATTCGAAACATGTATTGATTATAAAATTTAAAAATAAAATAACAAATAATCATATTTAATAAAATCTTTCAAAGCCAATTTACTCTTCATGTATAATACAAATTATTGTTGAAGTGTACACTTTATATTTATTAAAATATGAATATTATTATGACTATACATCAAAACATAATTTTTGAGATTATCATTAGCTGAATTTCATATAATAAATTTGCATAAAAGTTTTAATAGCTACAAAATTTCAAAGAATAACGATTTGAAAAATGCTTATATAAATGGGAAACAGATCTTAAAATTATTATTAATGCATCCAAATGAAAAGTGTATGAATTTAAACTCACTTCCATATAAACCTGCTATGCTAAAAAACATTTCCAAGTAAATATCGATTTTTATGTGAGTACGAAGCAAATATCGAAAAACCTGCGAAGCAGTAAAATCTATCAATTTTTTAATGAGTAATGAAGCGTTATCTTCAGTTTCGCGAAGAAAAAAAAACATCTACCTAAATGTGTATCTAAAAAACATTGTTTAAAACTAGCAATTCTCAATTTCTGCAGTTGTGAGTAAAAAAAATTCGTTATCTACAAACACAAAATTCAAGAGTTTTCATTAGTCAGTTAAAAGAAATCATTACACATAGTGCAATGAGGTGAATTGTAGATTTGAATACTTTTTAAAACAAAATTCCAGGTTTTATCTTCGTAAGTTTTTTTTTATTTTATGAACGCTATATTTGCTTAAACAACATGTAATTTCCTACATACATTTGTATTTTGGTGAAATAAATGGGATAAAAGTAAGTTTATCATATTTGTCCGTGAAACATTCAACAAAGATTTATTGATTAAATATTTTCAAAAGATTAAAAAAAAAAGCGAATTTGTCATGAACTCGAGTTATTTGGCACTTTTTTATTCATGAAAGGAAAACGGAATACTTTTCAATGCATACAAGTGCCTTTGTTTATTTTGAAGTATCAGACCTAAATATTAAACACGCGAGATCTTTGATTTATTAAGATTTTTTCTTAAAGTAAAACTGAAATTTCTTCGTAAATGATTGTGGGAAGTTTATAATAAAATGATACTAAAAATAAATTATATAAATTATAAATATAATAAAATTACCTTTTATAAAATTTTATGCTAATTTTTCTAGGCTTTTGCTTTCAAAATTAAACCAGTGATTAATTTAGAGGAAGTTATACTTATCTTCGTATTTTTAAAGCAATATATATACAATCTAATGTACTAATTAGCCGACAGTTAAATTATTAATTAATAATTCTTGTGAATATTATCCTTACTGAATTTGTTTTACATTATTTAACATGAAATACAATATGTATGAGGAAGGGTTTATTTAAAACTTTGTTGTAAAATTAGATTCCCTGGCTGTGTTTTATATTCAAATTTTGCTTCTAATTAAGAAACTAAAATACATGTTTCTTATTTTCTTAAACGTGCTTTTTACGTGCACATCTGTCCAAATAGACGCGAAAAACCTTTTTGGATTTCTTCACTATAGGGATGTTTATATTTCCCTCAATTTTCTGAAAGGTAGGATGTTTGTTATATTAAAAAAATTAGAACTACTAATAAATATTAGAGAGGTAACTCTTATAATGTTTTGAGGAACACATTTAAATGTCTTAGACATGATCACAGGATACATTTTAATTAAATATCTATTGGGTTAGCAACTCAGTTCCCGCCGTTTCTATAAATCGGAAAAATCTGTATGACAATAAACAATTTTTTTCACGAAGTTGTACATCATTCGGAAGAGAATATATTGTGCTATCTAAATATATATTTCGTTGTTAACAAGATACATTTTCTAGTTATTTACAGATCATTAACATGAAATGTCAAGTTGAGAAAAATGAGCACTTTCGACACCTCCTTCTTTTTGCCTTTAATCAAGGTTCTAAGGTCGCAGAAGCTACTCGCAACATTTGTGCTGTGTGTGGAATGGGCTCTATAGCTGAAAGAATATTTGTTAATAGCCAACTGACATCTGATTTGGTCAAGTTTTGCATAAAGTCAGTAAAAATATATATTTTCTTCAATCAATTTAATGAAAGATTTCTCTACTTGCTCACCCATATCCTTCTTCGCTGCAAACTTTGATTAGAAAAATGTAACGACTCGACTATTTTAATACTGTTGTGGTTAGTTATGACAATTGGACAAGACAAACTCGGCATGTCGTTGGCTATGCGAATTTAAGTCAGTAGGGTGCGTCTTTCATTTAACCAAAGCATCATGAAAGTGAAAGTACGATTTTGCTCTAAATTCCTTTCATATATCGCACCACCAGAGGATCCACACCCCCAATTTGACATTGGAAGGGCAGGAAATTTTGTCCAGACTATTATATCCATGGTAACTGCTCAACGACCGACCACAGGACTTTCGATTCATCATATTTAACGAGCAGGTATATCGCATGTACTCGGTGGGTCTTTGGCGGCACTGCGAATCGAACCCCGTCCTTCTGGATGGAAAGTTGTAGTCACTAGGTTACCACGGCCCTTTACAATTTCTACAAAACGTATACCGAACTTTGTGGAGAAACTAAAATTGTTTAATTGTTTCCAAGCAGTTTCTTAGGAATCTATGGTTTCATGACGGGGCACGACAGCTCACGAAACATTTCCAGTGAAGCAATGCCACATCAAGGAATTTGGGAACCGAATAATTGGGTACGACTGTGTCGAAGATTGGCCATCACATTCGACTGATTTGACTTTACTGGATTTTTACCTGTGAGACACCTGAAATAACAGGTATATACAATCCCTCCACAAGCAATGCAGGTCGCTATGAATGTTTATTTCAATGTGTCGTACTCCTTGTCGCAGCGTGTGCAACGTTACATTTAAATGACAATCCAAACTCGCATTACCGATGACGATAAGTCTGAACATCTGAAATAAAGGTATATTTTTATAAATGGTATCACGTTTCCAAGATTTAGTGAGGATTTTTTTAGTTTAAGAAAAGAAAAGAAAAAAACATATTTTTTATATTTTGTGCATTAAAGTCATTTTGTATAAAAAATCGATGATGCCCTAAAATTTTATATATATATTATTTTTTTGCGTCTTGTTCCAATTTCGGATACAGAAATTTATTGTGTCCAAGGGAAGGACTAAATGGTTTCATTCAGTAATGCATTGTTATTTTACTGTACATAGACACCACTTTTATGAATATAGTAAGAAGTATTCCAAAATCAAAAGCGTGTGAATGAATTTTAGTGAGCACACTACACATATTTGGTTAATTATTGTTGATATTATCAAAGGATAAATTGAATACAATTTTCTATAAATAACAATCGAAAAAGTTAAATGTACAGTAAATTTTAAATTCAGTTGCAAACATTTTAATACTAGTTTATTATTTTTCAACATAATTAATAATGTTTGTCATTTTAAAAGTATAAGAAAAATGATATCTCACATTTTTCAATTCATATCATTATTCTAACAAATAATATGATATGAAATAGAAAAAAAATTTTTCCCATCAATTTATTTCTTACGCTAAAGATAATGACTTATAATTAAATTGCAATCATTATATTATAAAATCATTATTAATAAATTATTCCTTTGTCTTATTACATTATTCTTTTGCCTAAATCAATAAGTTATTAGTGCTGTTGGAAGAAAGCTCTAAAAATTTTCTAGGAACATTTATTCATCACTAACAATGAAAAATGTAATAGCGAGAAACATAAAAGACATTAGAGATTTACCGACAATGTCACTGACATAGAAAATATATTAAGTTTTAAATACTTCGTATTTATACAAAAGCTGAACGTAAACAATTTATTTTTAAAATAATTATGGAGAATATAAAAATTTTAACTCTTCGCAAAATCTTTATTGACAGAAACTAATGAGAGAGTCATTAATAATTATTTGAAAGATAGCAATATTGAAGACTAGATTCTAATTTTGTGTCCATTAGAATAACGTGAAATAAGGTACAGATGATAGGAAAGGAATAATTTTTATCATGAGTTCTTATTAAAAGCCTTTGTTAATTATAGATATCACATGTACTTGTGAATAATAGATCGTGAGATATTAATTTGATGTGCTAAGATGCGAAAAATTAACTTATTAATTTCGAACTTTATTCTCTTTTCTGGAATTTATTTATTTGTATTTTTTGAAGTTGAAACTTGATATTATTATAAATTCATTCGATTATATCATGTTATCATTCCACAAAATACTTATCATGACACACAAAGTGAGCGATGTGCCTTCAGGCTGAATATGAAAACCGAAAGCTCCTTAAAATCATATCCGGTTTCACCTTCCTTCTCACCGTTTCGTAACTCAAGATGGTGATTTTGAAAGGATTGTAACAGCTCTTGGAAAGTACAGTAGAGGGTGGGCGAGCAGAGAGGACCGCTCTTTAATTTTATATGTTTGTGTGGGATTCCTGAGTCACATTTTAAATAATATTTACTTGAATATTTGAAATATATACTTGATGAAGACACCAGCCTCATTTTGAAGGATATTGATTGTTTATACTTCTTAAACAACCTTTTAAATTAAGTATTGTAATATTGGAGACGTCACTCTCGAAATAAATAATCAGTTTATTCTTAGGGCTTCTTTTGCTAATATTTGCTGTAAATCACCAAATTTCTCTCTGCTTTCCAAGCCATATTTGATGTCCAATATATGTCTTATATTCTGATGCCCTATAAAATAAATTAAAATTATTCGTTACTAAATTTGTGTGAAAATTATTTCTATCAAGTGCCTACATAAAATAATTAGCTTACTAATATTAAATATTAATAAAGAGGAATAACTCTTGTGAACAAGAATCAAAAATATTTTTTGGCACAAGCTGTTTATAAACTATTTGAATATCTGTAATTAGATTTATCAATCAGACACTGCTAAAGCAATTGAAGATTCATCCCTAACTCACAATCTGTCATCTCTCAGTATATGTCATATTTTCTTATGACAGAAAGGAGTATTGGTATATAAATTGATCGGATAGATGCAAAATGACAATCATTTCGAATGCTAAAAAATAAAGTAAGTCCTATAACTGATTATTAAGCAGTTATACAGTAATGTCTTAAAAATTCCACACCTTTATTATATATTGTTTATCTATAATTTGACCAACAAATTAATTTTAACAGCAACTTTGGAATCATTTATTGTCTTCGTTCAAAATATCGTAATTATTTTTAATTTACATTTATTAATATTGTTGGTGTCGTGTACCAGCTAGGCTGGCTATATGGGGTGGGCTGCTCCACTTTTCCAACTGAACCATATTTTGGTGTGGAGTCCGACTTCCTCAGTACACACATGCCATAGGGACCCGTTTATAGGGTAGGCAACCATTCACAACACATTCGTAAAATTAAAAGACAAAGACAGGATAGATAGAGAGAAAGATCATCCATGCATGAATTGGGATTCGAACCCAGGACCTCCCTATCCGCAGTCAGACACGCTGACCACTAGACAAATTGGACGTCACATTTATTAATGAAAATAGTAAATGATAATGTTTTATTAATCAGTAACTATTTAATCATAGTAAGAAATGAATATATTTTAGGAGTTTAAAAGCTATCCCATGTGTGAATTATATACAGTATCTGAATATAATTACTCTTATAACGTGTTTTCATATTACGCGAGTTTATGTCTCTCGTATAACATGTATTTCTCCCCATAAAACGCGTTGTTTCCCTACGTTATATTTCTGTACAGCGAAATTTATAATGATTTGTAAAGTTCACAATCAATTTCGCGTACGCTTGCTTATTGTATCAATATTGCTCTTATATAAAATAAAAAAATTATACTATCAATCTTTGAACATTCTGCTAAAAAAAAGATGTTGGTGGAATGTTATTTCAGGTAGCTTCTCTACAGCGAATAAGCATGTAATAAAACTGATTTTTGGAATTATTTTATTTATTTTGAATTAACTGTTTTTAGTTTTATTTGTGTAAGTTTTTAATTTAAAATGCTTTTAATTTAATTTTAATGAGATGCATACATTTCGTACGTAATATAGTTTTTCCTTAATATTCGCTTTAAACCCCTTTAACAAGAAAAGTTAAACGTGAATTATTTGTATATAATACGTTATACGAGGTCATACGAGCGCATTTTATGAGAATACGCGAACATCACGTTTTTCTATAACGCGCAACTAATATACTGTGTTATAGGGGGATTACTGCACTATAAATACTTTTAGTAATGTATTTTAAGCGATAAATTTATGATGAATGACTCATAAAAAATCCCAACAGTTATTTTAATTTATTTTTGAGAAGATATCTGACCAAAATCATTTGAATTTAGTATTTCATAGCTCTCAATTTAAGAAACAAAGTTATAATTATATGTTGAAGATGATATTAATCTTCTTTGCATTTAACGTTAATTAATATCCCACAAAATTCTGGAGGATGTCATTAACATGAAAAGAAACTTAAAAAGGATTGCACACAGATGATTTAGTTAGAAAAGTCAAATTCAATGCACTGAATCTAATTTGTTGTAACAAGGTTTCAAAAAAAGGAATGTTACACGTGAAGTACAATAGCATTTCAAATTAAATTAAGATTTAAGAGACTATAATAACGCTAAAAATGTTTTTGTTTCTGTGATTATAGTATAAAGCTTCATTATATTCAAATAATTCATGAAAACGAAATTATTTATATAACTAATTTTGTACCGGATACATACAAAATTAAATTGCACCACTATTATACCATTTAAAAGTTTATTTTAGGAAGGTAAATAACTCCTCCTCGAAGAGTATTAGTAGAAATTCCTTTATTTGGAATAAATCCATATAGAAAATTACTTCATATAGTTGTTGCTGTCGAGTGCCAGCTAGGCTGGCATTATGGAGTGCACTGCTCCACTTTTCCAACTGAACCATATTTTGGACTTTATATAGTTAATTTAGTAATATATGCAGTTATTGAAATAAATGCTGAAGTTCTAGTTCGTACGATATGTTTAAAAGTATTTAATTATGAAAATAGATTTTAAATATACAATGATAATATAATAAATTTAAAAAAAATGACATTTTTCTTTAGAGTATGTGAAAACTGCTCATTTAAAAAATATTACACAAATTTAGAGAGAATACATGATATTTATATAAAATTACACTTAATATTTTACTCAAAAACTCTGCTATTATGAATTGATTAGCTGTCAGAGAGATTAATATTTCATAAAATTTTAAATATTTTAAAAGCAAATTGAAAACAGAATTGCTTTTATTTCACTCTATTTGTAGGCCATATTGAATGATTTTAAACGTCAAAAGATTTTTGAATGATTATAGTCTTTTTCATCAATCATGATTTTGGTAGCATCTTGCTTTTAGTTTTGAAATAATGTTCAATCGACTATCTTCGTTTTTTGCATTAGATTGTTCAAAATATTTTGATTTGCAGGACGTAAAAATGTTGAACTTTCTTATTTATTTCTAAATGGAAAATGCTTTTATGATTTGCTTGTCATTATTTCTTTTTAAATTTTGGACCTTCTGTTTTTTAAGTAGAATAAAAATTTATTAGTTTAAAGTATTTATCAAGAATTAGACGAGTAATGTTGTCTTGGACACATACCTTGTTATTAATAATTTTTAAATATGTGAAAGATAGCAGTAGCATGTGATATATTACTCATGTGTGATATGTTAGAGCCACGTTTGTCTTTAGAATGTGGTCTAGAGACTAAGATATTTAAGTAAATAAATTGTGTAGAAATGAAATGGGAAAACGTAAAATAATTTTATTTCATTCTACGGAAAAAATTGTATAGAATGAAATGAAGGCTAAAAGTTGCTGAATGAAATGGGAAAATATACCGAAAAACTTCTTAAAAATAGTTCTAAAAGTGCTGCTTCTTCGTTACTAGGATAATTGTTTCAATGTTATTGAAGCAAAAATTTAGTATCCATTTAAAAAGTTTCCTAGTTAAAAGCTGTTTGTTGTAGACAAATTTCATTTTGAGAATACTCTACTAATAAAGTATGTTTTAATAATATTTCAGATATTGTTATCCAGAAATTGTATCTAGTAATACAGTTTTTCTTTTCAAACATTTTTTGAAAAGTAATAAAAATTGTTGCAAACTTTTGTAAATATCTTATTATTATTACAAAATTTGAATAATTTTTTTGTGTTATTTATTGTTATTTTAAAGTTTAAACTGCATGTGCGATAATCATAAATATTTTGTTTTTTTAGTATGATATACGTAGAATGGTTTTTTCATTATCAAGAACGTAAATAAATTAAAATAAGGTTTTTGAATACAAGTGAAAACTTTTTCAGTAAACTTATAACTATTGAATGTATTAGATAGATCTTTTAAGAACTATAAGATTACTTGCGATTGTAATAATCTTTTAAGAAAATAGAGTAAACAACAAATTGAAATTTATATATTTAGAAATACAATTAAAATAATAAAAAATAATGAGATTGCTACTTTAAAATATTATTGTAGTTAACAATATAATGATTTCATTGAAATTAAAGTGTTAAAATATTAAACTGCTTTATAAAATTTACTTCCTTTTTGCTCCAAAATATTCTACAGAAATACAATTAAAATATACTATAAAGTAACAGAAGTTCCAATTTAAATTAACTTTAATCCTGAATTCATTATGCCACCTGAAAATGATATGAGGGGAAAAGAAGAATACTTTGTATTGCAAAAGTAGAGGAAATGTTAAACGTTATTCTTTGAATACGCTAAAGACCATGCTAAAAAAGTATGATGGAAAACACAAAGAAAATTTATACATTTTAAAGGGGGAAAATCTTATAGAAAAATTGCTGAAAGAAAAAACACGAGATGGGGAAAGTAAACATAACTTAGGATTATAAAGATTTGGAAAGAAAAATTGTTTAAATTTTCTGGCAAATAAAGAAAACTAAATACTAAAAAGTTGGGTAAATATAAAAGAAAAACTACTAAGATTCTTAAACTTTTTAAATTGGCAATTTCAAATGATTTGATTAAATTAGAAAATTGTAAAAATCTAATCAAGTTAACACGCCCAATTAAACATTTTCTGACCTGGAATTAAAGACAATCGGTCAAAATAGAAAATATTTCAATATAAGTCTAATGTTAAGGTATTCCTAATGTTATATTATAAAATGATTTAAATTCATATGTATTTAAAAAACACGTAAAAAATTCAAGCTCTCAAAACAGCATACAATTGAAAGGATTAATTGGAATAAATAACTGATGTCCTTACATTATACTATGTTTTAACAGTTTAAGTCTTCCTATCGGTCTTATAAATATTTTATTTGAATTTAAATTGTTCCACACACAATATGATTTGAGGTATCCTTTCATTCACTTGATAAGCAAATTTAAACTTTGATTGATTTTTCTAGATTGATTTTAATTGATTTGAAGATATATCTGCCACCAAGAGTTGGCAACATTCTTTTTTAGCATCATTTTTCTTGTTAACAAATTTCAAATACTTAACTATCGTTGCTTTTCAAATTTATTGCCACCTCTATGAAGCTAAATACTTCTCATTTCCCTTTAAGTATTTTTTTCTCCTAGACGTAATGAATTTAAGTTGAGTGAATTTAAAACACAACCTTATATCATTTGCGAACTGCATTTATCTCAAAAACATTGTATTATATGTTGATTATTAATAATTAATTTAGATTCAAAAATGAAAAAAATAAGAAAATCTTCATTTCGTCTTGATGTGCATTTAATAAACACACAAAATTTTTATTCAATCCTAGAGTAATATTGAAAATATTAGCTGAAGCATAGTTTTTACTTAAAATTATGTGCGAATCATTCCATGTTAAATAACTTTACTAGTAAGTTGAAAAAATGGTACATCTTATATTTTTATAATTTAATAATATTTTGTTTTGAAAAGTATTAAATAGCATGCCTCATTGCTTAATTTTATGCATACATAGTTTTATGATTTAATATTATTTTGATTTTGTCATGATAAGCATGAGATAATAAACCTTATAGTTTTAATTTTAATTATGAATACAGTTTGATTGTGAACTTTAATGTTAATTAATGGTATAAGCATTATTAAAATTATGAAAAAATTAATGTTTTCTTTTTGTGTGTATGATTTAAAATACTTTTTTATTCGATTAAATTAAAACTATGCGAAAATGTCATGATTGAAATAATGCTTAGGAAGTCTAGTAGAACTGAATATAAACACTAAAAATAATCTAAATTATAAATATCCCCAATCAAATTACTAAGATTTAAAAAAATGAATCAATATAATAAAAAATTTATTTATTATGTGTTTGTTATTCAGAGATTTGAAGGGAAAAGTAAATATATTATACTTTTCATACTTTTGCTTAACAGTCAGAATAGACTTAGATTGAGAAAGAATATAAGGTTTCTTATATTTTTTCTCAATTAAAATTTCTGGAGTTACTTTCTAATAATATCATTCAATTTTTAGCAAGAAAATTACATATGGAGTAAGATCGAGAAAAAAAGTATTTTTAAAAAATTTAACTGGAGACCCTGACATAAATTTAGAGAACATAAAAAAGAGTGACAATTTAATTTGAGTTAATTTCATATGAGTTAAAACTTACTGTGGTAAATGGTTCAAGAACTAAAATCTTTGAAAGACATCTCTTTTTAATAATAACTAAGTAGTTAAAAATTGAATTATCTAATAAAATTCTTGTATATTTGATGGACGGTTGAATGAAATAGGTTGTCTAAGGAGTTAACTAAAAAGATAGATATGAATAAAACACACTATTCATAATAATGTCTTAATAAGTGAAAAAAACGAGAAAAATTTCAGATTTATTTCAAAATCAAAAAAAAAAATATTCTACCTTAAGAAATAAATTTATAAGAAAAAAGAGAAAATATTCTTACAGAACACAAAACAGAATTAAAAGTTTCTGCCGCCCAACTTGTCTAGTGGTCAGCGTGCCTGACTGCGGATAAGGAGGTCCTGTGTTCGAATCCCGGTTCCGGCATGGATGTACTTTCTCTCTCTATCTATACTGTATTTGTCCTTTCCTTGTATGAATGAGGTGTGAATATTTGTCTACCCTATAAATGGGTTCCTATGGCATGTGTGTAGAGCAAAGTCGTACTTTCACCTACATGGTGCTCTGATTAAAACGAAAGACGCTCCCAATTAACTTAAAATCACATAGCCAAGGCATAGCGAGCTTGGCTTGTCCAAGTGTCATTAGTATCGACAAAATTTATTTTATATTACCAAAAGTTAAAAACGGAAATTCAAAAATTCGAATAAATGGAATAAATTTAATACCAACAAAATTAAATGTAACTAGCATATTTTGTTTCGTTTCCTTTGTTTCTTCTTGTTTTTGAGTGTTTTCAATTATCCTTAATTTTGATAAAAAAGATTTAAATTCTCCTCACTTTTCTGAAATACTGCTTACATTATGAGTAATTATGCAGGATAGTCCAAGTTTCACCCCCTTTTGAATTTGTCAATGAAAATAAATTGAAAATTATGATTTTATAATAAAATCTTTTACAAATTCAAATAAAAAAGAAGGAAATGCGATTAGTTATATATTTAATCTTATCATTCATATAATCTTATGATTGAAAAATATCAAGAACTTGTTTATGAAAATATGAAATATTCCTAGCAAAATAATATTAAGGAAATATAACTATGAAACTTTTAATATCACAAACAATTCCTTTACCAATAATAGTAAATTTTCATTGTTGCAGATGGAATCAGGGAAAATCGTCATTAATTGACAAAAATTAATTAGTAATATAGAGCAAATTGCTTAAGTAAACATATTAAGTAAAAAGAGAGTATGACTTGGAAAAGGAACTTTCTGGATTTAACGATTATTATACTTGACTTAGCGACATAAGTGTACGAAACGTATTATCTAAAGAATTCTGGCGTGAATGTAGTTAAAAGTTTGATGCTTTATTAGCAAAAACAAAATGCAAGAGTTAAATGTAGTTCAAAATGTTGAATCTAATTTCATCGTATCTGTCATATTTATAAAAATTAATCAATAGAACTCACTGTCACTTAATTCTAAATATTAAAATACAAGTTATTGGGTTAATTCTGTTCCAGACTTGACAAAGGGTTGTTGACAGATCTTTTAATCTAAAATGATCGCCTGCATCAAGCAGTTTCGATGTGAAATTTGTAATTTCTAAATCTTCTTTTCCATTTCCTAAAAATTAATTAAAATACCTTTTAGATAGAAAAATAAATAATAATATTTTAGTTAATGAATAGAAAATGCATTAAAAACCTAAGCTTTCATTAGTTTAGATGTTCTCTGAGTGGCAATGCGCAAATGTAGGAAGAATATTTGCGATATATGTACTGAATTGGTACTTAAAAGTTTAAAAGGAGTTGAGTCGTGTTTAAAACCCGTAAAACGTAAATTTGCTGAATATCAAACTTTATATATTTGGATATGATAAAAGGACTGTAGAAGAACAAAAAGTCTTAAGAATTTCTATTAATAACTTTTAAAGAGGAAATCAGAAATTTCTAAGTTTTAGTTAATGTTCATGAAAATGCATTTAAAATGTTTTAAGGAATGCTGTTAATTTAAAAGAAAATAGGCAAAAGATAAAAATGCTTGGAATGAGAAATGCCAACTATCGTTTCATGAACTGAAATGACTTCTTATGAATAAACCTACTTTGCACGATAAGAAAAAGTTATATATACCAAGCATGATTTAAAATAAACCTAATTTAATAGTTTTTTACTCTTCAACGTGTTAATTCATTTATTCGTTTGATATATAAATATATTTTGTTTCAAAATTAAATAGTAAACCTCTTCATTAACTATCCCATTGTAAGATTTATAAAAATTATCATAAGTACTTACTTATTATAACTTGATAAATTTGCAATAGTAGAGTTTAAATATTCAATCAAAATGGGAAATAAAGAGATAATTTTTCTTACGAAATTATCCTATACCCTTAATCCAGAGACAGAGTTCAAAACTGGTGAGTATGGATACTTATAATAAGAAACTTGAAAACTAAGTAGAAAAAATTTACCTGTAACGAATGATAGAAAAATATTCTATGAAACACTAAAGTAAGATAGCAAAACTTCTAAAAATTTTGTTGTTCTTTATTGCATGATGGGAATAAAATTGTCAGTAGAGAGTCTTTAGGACAATTTTATTAAAGTAACCCTTTACGACATATATATGCAGACTACAAATTGAATAAAATAAATTATAAGAATATGATTATACTTCATAACTTTCCTTTTAGAATCAAAATTGAGAATATTTATATAAAACTGAAATGAGAAAATAAACTTATTATATTTTAGCAACAAAACGAAAAACTTCTAAGGAACTCGAATTTATTAATAATATAGTTCCTCTTAAGAAAATATTTAGCAGGTAATCACATATACTCTGCCCACCCCAATGCACTTGATCATGAAAACAGTTAAGCACATTGTAGGCCTGGGCCCACACGGACTGTTGTGCCGCGGAGTTTAGTTCGTGAATAACGTATATTTGATTTTAATTGTATCAGCAATAATAATAGCGCAGCACACTAGTTTTTCCACATCGGTGATATTAACTTATATAACTGTAAAATGTAATAAAATAAAAGAAAAATTCAACAAAGATGTGAATTACTGCAATAAGAGCACGAATGTATATTTAACTCCGCAAATATTAAAAAATATAAAATTAGCGTTTAAAAATTAGCAAATGATTTTATATAATCAACCAAATTTTTTTAGAATGTATTAGCAAAATTTCATTATTGAGTTTCATTAGTAAATTAATTTTTTTGCATTATAAAATCACTAAAATTTAACTAAAATTTCGTTTCTAAGAAAACTAATAATTTTCTTATAACTCTATTTAAATATCTGTTTAATGATGCTGAAACCAAAAATCACATAATAAATAAGATTATTTAGCAATAAAGTGAGATTATTACAAACATGGTTTCATTAACATATAAAGCATTCATCATATATATATATATATATATATATATATATATATATATATATATATATATATATATATATATATATATATATATATATATATATATATATATATATATATATATATATATATATATATATATATATATATAAAAGTTAGCTCCATAAATGATGAAGTTATCCTGTCTTACTTCTGATTATGTATTACTGTATTACATTACATAATATGCCGAGCTGGCAGCCGAGTGGTTAGCGCTCTTGCCTTCGGTTCAACAGTACGTGGGTTCGAATCCCACCTTGGGCTAGGGTGGTTATAGTGGTTCGGAATCCCATTTAAGCCGTACGTCCCGGTCTAATTAGACCTCGTGTGCAAAAGATGACCGTTGAGCGACAAACAAACCATTACATAATGTATTATTTTATCAACATGCCTTGTTAATGTATCATCATTATAGATTGAATATAAAGCTGGATTCTTAATATAAGTTAAAAATGTGTGTTAAATAAATTTTTATTCATTATACCAGATCTATTGTCAAAGACCAATTGTAATGAATAGTCAAACTTATAAAGTTAAAAAATAACTTAGATTTACATTTTTCATAAATTTTGTACCGGATGATGTTACTATCATTTTTGTAATATATAATTCTAAGGTCAGATATATATTGATAATACTCATAAGCCGAAAAGTAATACAGATTCAATAGCATGTAGTTACAAAGTCTATTCTAGCATTATATGAATCGATTTCTTAACCCTTCATTTGTATACTTTTTAGTCAGTGGAGGTGCTCTAGAATAACAAATAAAAAAATTGAATATTTTATGAAAGCCTTTAAGGATAATTTGGTTATAGAGTATTTAATTATTTTTCTTCAATTAATTGAAAATTGATTTTTATTGATTAGTATCCATTTTGAATGCTAGAAAAATATGAATTTCTTACTCGGCTTAATATTGGGGTTAATACATAATTGCTACCATCTAAAAGTTTATATCGTAGAAATTATAGGCTTATGTTAATTACATAGAGCACTTTTAACTGCTTAATTCAAATCATGCCATTTATCAACATGTTAAATATGAACTAATAAAAAATGCATTCAATTATAACTATATAATGACTGTTTTATATGTTTCTTTCTTATAAGTATGTGTTTATTATTCTACGTCTAATGCGTATTTTTGTAAAATTGTGCATAAATTTTATTTTGTGAGAGACTAATTTTTGTGTTGTGTAAATATATTGTATCTTATTAAAATTGATTACTTTACATATGATAAAATTATATCAAATGTGAATTAACTTTCAACATTTGTATGACAAAAGCTGAATTATTTAATAATAGTCAAATTTTGGTCTGTTGTTGAACTTTGATGCGTATGTGACACTTAATCCAACAGAATATTACACTTTTAAAATATTATTCATCAAAAAGTTTGTTTGAAGTATTATTAAAATTCATCAATTATGACAAAATTTATCAAACATAAATGATTAAAATTTTGACAATTGTATGACAAAAGATTAATTATCTTATAATAGTCAAATTTTGATCCATTGCTAAACTTTGATGTGTATGTATGACTTAGTCCAATAAAGCATTACATATTAAAAATATAACTTCTTAGAAAGTTTGTTCGAAATATTTTTACAAGGAAATATTGAGAATTTTTAGCCAATTTGTAAAACATTTTAATCAACTATAATTCTATTGGAAGAATCCTTTATGCCTGTTTTTGATTTACATTCCACCTATCTGCTCATAATAAACAGTTTGATTTGTTCCTGTAGTTACGTACTTTATGTGTGTGTGTGTGTCTTCTTGCTTTTTTAAAAGTATTTTACTACTCAAATAAATTATTTTCAATCAGTCGTCCTTAGTCGACGAAAATTCTTTAGTCGTATAAAATGAAAAATTCTGCGAAAAATGAAAAATCTGTGAAAAATGCTTTATCAACTTGTAAACCTAATAAAAACTGCCTTTAAAGTGAATAATTTGTTTTAAAATGTTAATTATTTTAGTTTGACATGCACAAAATGGTCACTTTTTGCTCAAGAGTGTTAATAAGACCGGGAGCTGTGGTTTAAAAAGAATTCCGAATCACTACAAGTATACAAGCCCAAAATGGGATTTGAACCAACAAACTGCTTAACCGACGCTATTTATTCCGCTGCCAACTCGGCCCTATCTATTTTGTGAAGATACAGGTGTGTTTATCAAAGTAAACATGTATGATCTATGATGAATATATAAGGATATTACTTATGTATGTATAAATCATAAAAAATAAATAAAATTAAGAAAACACAATTGTATAGAGGATATTTAAGATAAAAAAATCCAAGCTAAAAAAATTCAAATTTCTTGTTCTTTACTTAAAAAGAAATCCCCAATATTGATTTAATTGATTAAATTATACTTTAAAATAGCATCTCTGTTATTTTAATAAAAATTTTATTTTAATTTCCTTTATAATTAAATTTATCAGATATAAATTTTTAATTTTTTATTTCTTGCATTAAAATTAAATTATTTCAACATAAGTAATGAATTATAAAAGAATGATATTTACTTAGGTCAATTAATTAACAGTCACACATTCACAATTTCTAAAAAAAGACTTAAAGTTATTGTTTAAAGATAAAGGATTGTTTCTGAAAACCATTTGAAAAATTGCGTAAGGATAATTTTCCACTTGTCACTTTCAAACACTTGGCAGGAGCTTAAACTTTTTTTAGTTAGTATTATTTTATAGCAAAGGAAATAAATTTAGCGCAAACTGAACTCGATAAGAATTTCAAATTCGAAAGACACTTGGGTCAAATCAGTCACCCAGTTTTCGAAATATATTTATTTAACGAAAGATTTTAAATCTTATTTTCCCCTGAAGGCACAAAATATGCTAATAAACTGTCAAAACGATTCAAAGTTATCGCGAAAATAAATCGATTAAATGTTACTAAGCATACTTTAAATTCCTCACAAACATTGAAATTCATACATTCTTAAAGTCACTGTTAGAAAAAATAGTGATATATTTTGTTGATTTACATATTGTTACAAATAGTTTATTGTTTAGCGATGCATTTATAATTGCTTGTGCCAAAGAATATGAAATAATTTTACTGTTTTTTATTTTGGTCCATAAAATATCTTCGAAAAATATCAATTTCTTATTAATTTTTAAAACATCTTGAATCCATCATCTGAATTTAATTATATATTGTTTATTTTATTTATAATATTATATTGAATGCGATAATTATTGTGTATAAACATTTAGTAAGATTTTCATTTAAATTTCAGATTTTTATTATAATTATTTCAATATTTAGATCGTAAATTCATTTTATCGAATTAATTTTAATTGATAACATTGAACAATATATGAATTGTACCAGCAAATACGGTTATTAAGTATGGGTTTTATTAATTAATGGTTTTATTTATTGTAAATTTGTTTATATTTTCAAAGTGTAAATGCATGGATCTATTTCATACAGAATTTGATAAAAAACATTTCTTAAATTCATTCAAAATATGATTAAAAACACGTGTAAATAATGCACTAATCATAATCACTTGCCTCTGTAACAAACATTAAGAGTTTTATGAGTAAGATAATGCCTAAATATTCATAGAATTAAGTATCTTTGCAATTAGCTCTACTCTCAAGTATTGAAGTATATAATGATTCAGTAAACCTAGTTAAAAAAAGATTGGCAATGCTCTATACTTAAATACGTTCTGTTAATGAATAAAACCCATTTTAATTCGATGGATAGCTTCGATTAGAAATTTTAAATGAAGCTAAATCATTCTGCATATATTGCAAAATTTTGATTATTATTAAAAAAAACGCATCATTAAATATGGCAAAAATGAAAAAGTATAATATTTAAATCTAAATGAACAAAGTAGAAATTATAACGATCAATATAATTAGTATGTGATTATTTTTTCAGAATTTGCAAGAAAATAATAAAATAACTTCCATTTAACATGAAATTTTTGTAAGATTAATTTGGAAATATCATTAAATTAATCACATTAAAATGATACGAAAGTAAATGAACATAATGCTCTTCCTTTTATTGTGATCATCCAATGTAGTCGAAGTTTAAGACAAATTGAATATAAACGCAAAATGATTTTTTAGAAAATATTTTAATGTATTATTTATAGATTTAATAAGCAAAGCTACGACATCAACCAAAAGTTAAGTTTGCTTAGAACCTATTCTGATAATTATCATTTTTTATTTATTTAGTAAATTACACTTAATGCAAAAGATTTGAAATAACGATGATTGTAATATTCAACTTATTTGTGAAGCATTTTGTATTTGAATAAATTTATTTTTTACTAAGACTTATTTTACTAAGAATTATTATTTTTTTACTAAGATTATTTTTTATTAAGATTTTATTTATTAAGATGCGCAAATATTATGCATAAAATAAAACGAATATTTTAGTCACAAATACAATTTCTGTAAAATTACCTCAAAGGATTAAGAAATAAAGAAATCAAATATTTTATCAAGTAAGTTTCTCCATCCAAACTTCAATATGTACCTTCATTATATTTATTTAACCAAGAAATTTATGTAACTTAAATAAAAAATTCTTTCATTAATTATTGTTTTAATGAAACTATTTTTTCTTTTATGGTTGATTTTAAATTTTGCTTTTTGTCTCTAAGTTTGAGATTGAAATAAAAGAATCTTCAAGACATTGCTTTTTGTTATTTCAAGATAATGAAAAAGAATAAAAAACCAGTAGAAGAAAAAAATTACATTTTACAAAATAACTGACATTAATTTCTATTTTTCGCCTAAATAAATCATTCCTTAAATCATGTTTCAGTATAATTTATAAAGTATCTAGAAATGAGAATTTTCGTTTTGCTACTTCCTACTCCTGCTATACATAACATTCTCATTAACTATTTAACCATTTCCGATTTTACTGGTTCCTATTAGCTAAGAATTATCTGTGGTTCGTGTTTCAAAATTACTTCAATCAAGACTACCTAGTTCCGAAAGTTCTACTTACAGAAAATATAAGCCAAAGAATTGTTTAACTTGTTGTTTCTCATTATATGTATTATTCTTATACTTTTTTTATTTTATTTGAATTTGTATCTTATAAGTTCTCGTTGCTCCATGTTTAAAAATTTTAGATATACTTTCAGGACACGCACATGAAATTTCAGGTTTATCAAATTGACACATAAGCATACAATTCAACGACATTCACCATACACGATTTCAAATAATTCATAGCATATAAGTGACTTAAAGCACCCTACAGCACTTTGAATAAATTATTACATGAATTTTTTTGTTTCCCTCTCTCCACTACACTGTTACATATTCTGAAGAACAGTTATTAAGACTGAAAATGTAATAATTTCTGATATTAAAATTTACGAGAATTTGAAAATTATAGAATAATGTATTAATAAGCTGTGCATTTGTATGCTGGATTTAAAAATTGAGAAATTAATTAAAAAATTGAATGTAAAACTTAACTTTTCAATATTTCGACTGAGAATCAAAATTTTAGATTTTTCTTCAAAAATAATAAAATAATTGATAATCGATTCTTGATCGAAACTAGATAAGAATACTAAAAAATTTCAAGATTGAAATTCAAAAATGAATGAGAAAGACGTCTTCAGCATTTATTGTATCAAGACCATATTTAGTATTTAAGTTTAGATTTTTCTTCAAATAATTTAAGTTTAGTATTTATTTATTATATTTAGTAATGATTATGTACACATTTTTCTCTAAATCTGATTACATGGTAATCAAACATTGTAGAATTAATTATTTTGGTTTCCGAAATAAAAAAAAAAGTTGCAAAGATTCTTTAAATTTATTTCACATTCAATTTCGTATTCATCATTCAAAACTGTTTTCAGGTAAGCGATGTTATGAAATCATTTATTCTATTCTGAACCTAATTTATTCACCATGCTTCAAATCTCAGCTATGAAATGGTTTCTGCTGCTTCTTTTATTCCTTTTTCAAGATTTTAAATGTGATATGGCCTGCTTATGTTTTTCAATGTAATGCGAAATATTCACAAATAATTTTTAATCAATTTACGTATTTGACAGATAACTGTTAATGCGAACTTCAAAACTTCAAACTCATAAGTGTCTGGTGTTTTTTCTTTTCTTATTTCAATATGCTACTTAGTAAAAATTCTCGCATATTCTAATATCAATTAATAATAATTTTTAGAAGTATTTTTTCTAGAAATTCAAGATTCACATTTTAGTCATTTCTTTTAAAGATGTGTTTCATGACATACTTTGAACTGTTTCTATAATAAACTGAAACATAAATTAAAAATTTACGATGCACACTGTCTTAATTTATCAGAAAATTTTCTGATAAATTAAGTGTAGAAAATCCCGTAATATGTACACTCATATAAAACAATTTTTAATTGCGTGGACTGTGCAAGGGAATTAGAAATCTTTTTTTAATTTTTAGGAAATAAATTTCCTAACCACGTATTATTTGTTAGGGCCTTTTACACATCTCCGATCTCTAGTTAAATTCGTTTTATTTGCAGAAAAAACTGGCGTCTTAATTTGCTAAAATTTATAATAAAATTCTCTTAACTTTTAAGTATTGATCCAACTGAGAAACAGGTAATTCAACATTTTGAATTAATTGTTTCTCAATTGGATCAATTCTTAAAAGTTAATTATTGCTGATAATGCCCAATTTTAATAAACCGATACAAACAACGCGCGTACATTTCTTAAAAATATTCTACAAAATAAGAACCATCATTTTCCCTATACATTGCAATTAAGTGATAATTATAACATTTTTTGATTATATTCTTCAATATTATAATTTTTTTAAATGTTGTATCATATTTTATTAAATTCATCTCAGAAAAGATTTTGATAAGATATTATCCCTATGCTTATATAATTTTTTGGTAATTTTTATATTGTCACAGGTCTTCAAATATACTTTACTGGTAAAAAAATTATTTCAACTTTTTTCTCAATCAATCATATATTTTTGATCATCCAAATAAAATTCCATTAATTTATTTTTGTCGTCAAAATCAAAACTTTAAATTTGATTGCTTAAACATTTTTTAGCATTTTTTAAAGCAAATCAAAAATATATAGCTTGTATTGTAAATTTTGTATTCAATTTCTTTATATGTAAAGACAATCATAATATTTTCTCTGTAATAACTTATAGACAAATTTTATACTAATTTTTTGTATATTATTGCAAAAAATTTACTTTAAAAATCTATATAAATCAACTTTTTATAATATATTGCGGCTTAAACTGGTAAAAACAACGTTGAAAAATTGAATTCTAACAGTTTAAAATTAATAATAAAGCTAATAACTGAAAATAAATGTAGAAATATTAACCAGATAAATGTGTGTTATTTTATATAATTGGATTATGTTATGTAAAAAACAAACAAACTGAACAACTATAAGTTGTATTGGTTGTATTCAATTGTATTCATAGATCATATTAAATTATATTGATTTACCAGATTGCAAACGGGCAAAATTTTATTAATCATATAAAAATTAAAAGTTGGATATTTTAATCCTATAATTTGAAATTTAATGATGAAAAATTAACATAAAATTAGAAACATTTCCATCAAAAGCTAAATTATAAAGGGCAGAAACACAATTCCATCAAAAACTAAAATATTATATAAAGAAAGAATCTTGAAAACATTTTTAAATTTGATTATCAAATTAATTGAATAAATGAATTATACATGAAAAAGTAAATAATCGTTATTAAAGAATATAAAATATTAAGTTTTTTAAAATAATATCAAATTTTGCATTTAAAAATTACATTAAAATTATTAATTACTCATAATTCTAAATTGGATTAAGATTTACTTGATTACTGGTATCTGAAAAAATTTTTCTTTGTTATTTATATTCGTAAATTATTAATGCAAATCAAGTATTAAAAGTTTGTTATTGCACGTGTAATTGAAATTAAAAAAAATTCTTGAGTACAATAAGACAAAATATAATCAATTAAATGAAAAAAATTGTGCCATGTAATAATAAAATACATTTAGTAAAATGATAACATTAAAAATATCTGCTCAAAAAATTTCCTTTTTTCCAAGAAATCAAGTCAAATTTGTCTTAATTCATATCGTCAAAGTCTACAATTAAATGACCAGCTGATACAAAAGCACCAGTTAAAAGATTGAGTTATAGAATATTTTATAAGAATCTTTCATTTTAAAAAAATTTAAAATACATTTCTAAAAACTTAAAGGAAAGCTTAGCTGTAAAGAAGTTAAGAAAATATATTTTACCAATAATTATCTCTCTCTCATATGGATTTGCATGCCATTCAGAATAAACAACTGCTTTTCCAAAAGCATGCAAACATGCATTAGGAATATCCACACAAGTATACATTAAGTAACTTATTGCAACCATTGGTGGCTCTTTTTTTTTCTTACTTCATGATAGTACCAGACTTCATAAAGTTTTTAATAGCAGAATATGATTGAAATGGAAATAATACAGGATATGTATTAAATGGAATGTTTTTTCTGCACTAAATTAAATTTAATGATGCAGATGTTTGGGACAAACTCAAATGATGCATTGCAATATGAGTAACTGCTCATTCTAAAGTTTTCACTGTCCAAGATATAAATATAGCTCTTTAATATAGATTAATTATATCCTTGGTTACATTGAATCATTGCGAAAGCCAAAGTTATTCATTGAAGAGAAATTTCTAATCATTTACATCGATTAATATTTTAACAGTTGGATATATAACTTAAAGATTCCTTAAAAAGTCTTTTGATTGTTTCAAATAATTGAAGTTCACAAGCAAAATGGAGCTTTTCTTATCTGTTTTGCTTGCTCCCCTAATGTTTGAGTATATTTTGTAGATAATTTAGATAAATATATTTGCAGATGTCTTATGTACCAGAAGCAGCTGTAAATATGATAAAATAAAATGAGGAATGTGTGTTTTAATGTGTTTAAAAATATTTTAAAAGTGAAAATAAATACCAAAAATTAAAAAAAAAAGTAAATTTTCCAAATATATAAAACAATACTAAGGTTGTAAAATTAATCTGCCTAAAATTACAGCACCATTTCACATAATAAATTATTTAATAAAACCTGATTTATATAAATCTAAATCTTTGAACGAATAATATAAATCCAATCAAACATAAGTTTTTTCTAAATAATAAAATTGTTTAGAAATATATCAGGACATATCCGTTAGTGAAAAAATGCATAGCTACATTTTACTGCAAAATATGCATATAAAATATGTTCTACAAAAGTATACTGTATTTGATTTAAAAATACTTGTATTATTAAAGTAATACAGATTAACAATAACGTTAAAAATTATGTATTAGACTCTACACGATAAATTTGAGGAGACATATTTTAAGATTTAAAAATAATTAAATGAGCTAAAATATTAGATCCTGGAGTAATCGTCAATTGTAATTATGAAATTTCACAAGAATAGATAAATATTTGTATAATTAATCATAAGTAAGTATGGAATATAATAATTTATTATATTTACTTATTATTAAATTATATTCATATATTTCTACTTTGCGCATTGTATTTGATTACTTTATTTTATATACACAATCAATTTAAATACTTTCATCGAATAATACTTAACACTTATTAAAAAATGAATTAGATTGTTATTTTTTCCAAATCTTCCAATTCCTCTTCTATTATATGTTTCTTGATGTTTGCGAACAAGAGAATTTTACTTTCAGTTTTTAGATAATAGTTTTCCCAAAATATCTTCCTATTCTCCAAACCAGCAAAGCTTGAATCATAATTCTTCGTATGTTATAAAGAGTTATTTGCTTTTTTTTCTTGATAATTTACTTTCCTACCTTAACTTTTTCTCCCTTTTGTTTTCTGCTGTGTCTAAGCATGCTGTCCAAAGTAAAATAATGATTTCAACTATTGTAACATAGTGACGTATAAAACTGTCGGTTTATCATCATCATTCTTTAAAATTTTGTTACCGCTCGCCATAAAATGTTACTACTATTATACTCTTTTCAATAGTGTTTCTTGAGCTGCCAGTATTTTTCCAATGACATTCTCTATTTTTATCACCCTATTTATTTCCGATAGGTACAACGGATTCACCATCAAAAATCATACAAACTTTATTACCAATCATTATTTCAGAATCCAATTTTGTTTTTCACTTATGTATACTATTTTTTCAAAAACAAATTTACAAAACATTCAAAGCTGGACATTAATTTCATTCAGTGAGTGTCGGAAGCCCATCCTTGTAAGGTAAAAATATATAATATAACCTATTTTCTGCAAGAAATAGTAAATATCGTTGGATATTATTCTTTGTTGATTAGGATAATATTGTTCAACATTATCCTTATCTTTGTTACATATTTGATGATTCATGCGAATATGTAAAGCATTTTATAAACAATAGAAATATAAGATGATTATAATTATTCTATATATTATATACCAGGTGTATGCATATCAAATGAGACGATTGCTAACAGATGTCCCCACGCATGTATGCAAACATTACAAAACCATGACACGTTATTTTTTATAGTTTGACCTTTGATACTCATGTTTAGTTTACATTTGGACGAGTTTCAGCATGCATAGTGTTTTTTACTGTGTTGAAAATGTCGAATGTTATGACTTCCGACCACGTTTCGGAAAACAGCATTAATTTTTTGTTACCATCTGAAGAAAAATGCTGCCGAATCACATCAAATGCTAGTAGCAGCATACGGTGGCAATGCTCTGAGCCATGTGCAGTGCTACAGGTGGTTTGAAAAGTTTCAAAATGGTGATTTCAGTGTGAGAAACGAGGAGCCTGGCAGACCAGCAAGAAAATTTGAAGATGCAGAATTGCAAGCATTACTCGATGAAGAAGATGACCAAACGCAAGAACATCTTTCAGAACAACTGAATGTAGATCAGAGCACCATTTCCCGTCGTCTCAAAGCAATGGACTAGATAATAAAGGTCAGTAGATGGGTACCACATGAGCTAATGGATCATCAGCAGGAAAACCGGAAAATCGTGTGTCGAAAAACCCCCATCGTATTGTTACTGGTGAGGAAAAATGAATTTATTTTGAGAATCCTAAACGTAATCGATCATATGTTGACCCCGGACAATCATCCAAATCGACCGCAAGGCCGAATCGCTTTATCCCCAAGACAATGCTGTGTATTTTCTGGGATCAGGAGGGGTCAATCTATTATGAGCTTCTCAAACCCAGCGAAACCGTTAATACTGATCGCTGCAAGCAACAATTACTTGATTTGAACGATGTTATACTCGAAAAACGCGAGCAATACAAAGTGACGGCAGCACAAAGTGATTTTCCTTGATGACAACGCACCTAGCCACCGTGCTAAACCGACCAAGGACATCGTTAAATCGCTCGGGTGAGAGCCCTTAGCGTAATGCGGCTTTTTTGCATGACTTGGCTTCTTCCTATTTGCATCATTGGGACACGCAATGGCTGACCAGCGCTTCACTTCTTAAGAAAACTCCAAGTTTTGGCTTGATGATTGGCTGGCCTCTAAAACCGATTATTTTTTTGACGTGGTATTCACAAATTGCCCGAAAGATGGGAAAAATGTGTAGCTAGCGATGTATATTATTTCGAATAAAGAAATATTAACAGTTTTCGCAAATTTATTGTGTTATTTTTTCAATTCATCATCAAATTATCAAATTTATATATATATATATATATATATATATATATATATATATATATATATATATATATATATATATATATATATATATATATATATATATATATATATACACATATATATATATATATGTGTATACTATATATATATATATACACATATATATATACTATATAAATATATACATATATATAAAAGAAATATTTTTCATTAAAGGAATTTCAATTTTTTCACATTCAAGGAATTATTTTAATTTTTTACCATTTATATACACATGTATAAGATATAAAACACACAAAACAGAAGTGATTTCAAATTTTTATTAAATTAGTATATTTTATAAATTAACAAACTGTTTTTATACTCAAGTAGATTTTTTATAACTCTTTGCAATAAAACATCTTCCTTTTAATGTATGCACCGATAGTTAAAATTTCAAAAGATTTGTATTGATGGTTATTACGAAATCTGTAAGCCCTTTAGAAATGAAATGAACTTTCATCGAATAAGCCAAAATGGATAAGTTAACGAACTGTTTTATGATTGGAAAAAAATTTGTCTCACATTCAAGTAATTTTTTTTCTCCAATAAACTATATTCCTCTAAAAAAACAACTCAGTTGCAGTTTTTTTTAAAATTTTATGCTTCAGTTGTTATTATTTACCTCAATGAATCTCAAATATATTTCGAAAGTTAAACTACAAATCTGTCATTTTGTTTAAATTTAAGAAATAAATTCTGACTCAATTTTGTTTTCCTAGAATTTCTTATAAAAATTGAATTTGCAGCTGTTATATTATGATACATATAATGAAATTTTATTTTGCTGACCTTTTAGATTCATAAATATAATTCTAATACTTTTTTAATATTTGCGGATATTTTCACCAATCGAATTAAAAACAGTCTTTATTTAAAAAGGAGAAATTGAAGTACCAAAAATTAGACAAAATTCTGAATGAAATGTTTTTTTCCCTCAACATTATTGACATATTTAGAAAATTGGAACCACAACCTAAGTATTTTGTACTTTTTAAAAAATATTTTTTTTGTTGTGTTTTTTCATTTAAAACTATAATATTTTGTTTTAAAATAATTTTAACTCTCTCTTTGAAATATTCTTTATTTCTTTTTTTAGAAAGTGATTTCTATTCTTATTTTAATTTAAAAATAAACAATAAAATTAAATAAATATAGCAATTTGGCAGATTAATCAATATTTCTTAGAAAGAAAACGACTATGTATATTTTTATTAAAAATGTGATTTTCAGATCTTTTTTTAAAAAAAAGATCTTTAAAATCTTTAACTCTTATAATTGCAATAGTTTTCTTTTGCGACTCAATGCTAAAAATTTCAAAAAATTAAATTTGATTTTTAATATTAGCAATAAAATCAAATTTTGTTATTATTTATTTTTAAAATTAATTTTTCCTAACGTTCATACAAACGACATAATTAACCATAAAGTGGTGCTCCAGTTGAGACCACGATTACGCCGCTTTATTATAATTCTCATTGGTTTAAAATATCTATGATGTCAGAATTTACGTCACACATAATTAAATATGACTTCGTATTGAGACGGCGTCGTATATCTGATTTGTCGACAAATTTGCTCCTTCCTTTAAATCGTATTCTTCGAGTCGCAGCAAACAAGGCAAAGTTTACCATCAAATGTCTGAGAATACTGTCGAAGCTCGTTTTGTTAATGAAAAGATTTCTTATTTAAATATCAAAGCATCAGTTTGAGAAGCCGTTTTCTACTGATTCAAGCCATTAACACAATACAATAAAACTGAAGAAAAAGCAAAATGAAAAAGACAAAACATCCACTTTATGTTTAATTTAAATCAGCAAGGACTATTTAAATACTTAAAAAGTTTATTCATTAATAGAATTCTAAATTAATAATTGCAATATTTGTAAGTAGTCTCTTTTAAATCTTGAGACGGAAAAAGTTTACTTACAGTACCCCTTTGACCTAAAATAGGCATCAGCTTGGGAATAACAAAATGGCAACCCTAAAGCTACGTTAGTAAAAGTTTTGTAAATACCGGGTTAACAAAAATTAAATTTTTCCCTAATATTTATCTCAAATTTTTTGCCAAGCCAAAAGGTATCCGTTTCTACACCGAACCCCTTAAAATGTACTCTTACGCTAATACTAAAAACTTTCATTTTATAACTTTTTTTAAATATATACTATCAATAATATATTTGTTAAAAAGTAATTATTTTTATATAAAGTCAATATTATTTTTAGCTCTATTTTTAATTACTAATAAACAAATATATAATTATGGACAATTCCAATAAATGTTCATTATATTTACTATATGTGTTTTAATATCTAATACATTTATTTACCAATTTTATTTGTTTTTCATATTGAAATAATGATATTATTGTCAATTTTAATGTTGTTGTTGTCTTGTGCCAGCTAGACAGTCAATATGTAGTGCGCTGCTCCACTTTTTCAACTGAACCATATTTTGGTGTGGAGTCCGACTTCCTCAGTACACACATGCCATAGGTACCCATTTATAGGGTGGGCAACCATTCACAACTCATTAATACAAAGAAAGGTAAAGACAGGATAGACAGAGATTCCCCAAAGACAGGATAGTCCATGTCCGAACAGGGATTCGCATTCAGAACCTCCCTATCCACAGTCAGGCACTCTGACCACCAGACAGGGTGGGCAACAATCAATTTTGATATAGTATATAAATATTTAAAATTAACAAAAGAAATTAACTATGTTGCATCTGGAATTAATTTTAAGAAGAAATTGCGTAAAATATTAACTATAATGATTACTTGAAATTGTCTAAAAGGGCATTAAATTCTTTGAATTTGTGAAGCTCATATCGAACAAAGTTATTGAAATATCAAGCAAAAGATTTATTAAGTTTTATATATTTTATTTTTTATGCAGATCGTGTTCCAAATCAATTTTATATTATACAAATTAAGCAAAAACTTGATTTTTCAAATCAAAATACTATAAATAATTTATAATTATTTATTTTATTTATTAAGTATCGTAAATTACAGCTAAATAAGTAAATTTGCATTTAAAATATGCGGTAATCACTACAAATTCATTTTCTAAAGCTATCAGAAACCAACTGTGCTTTTTAAATACAGATCTGTATGTCACCAATAATATTACAAGAATTTTAATTGTAATTCTTTTGATGCATATGCAGTAGTTGTATTCCGCATAAAACATCAGAAGTTTTAATTCTCCTATTTCATTATTTGGCTATGTTATCCAGCTTATTTAAAAATACTACCATATTTTTTGAAAGATTTATTATGATTATTTCATAAAAACATATTTAGTTTTCTTATAAAAGATAAATAAAGAGAATAGATTTTTAAAATATATAAGGAATTCCTTCATCCATTTTTGTCTCAAGGCTGAACTTTTCAATTCTTTTGAGTCCTTTAACAAAAAGAGAGAATCGTATTTTATTAAAAATTCTGTATGTAAGACTTGTTTAATAATTGTTGTTGCACACAGGTATTATCTCTAATCTTAAAGCAAGCTACTAGTAGCTTTTAAATTAAATTTGATAACACCGAAAGATTAATATTTTTATATTAAATTAAATGTGGTAAAAAATTTAAATATTTTAGAGATGTTATGCATAAAATTTGGAAAATTTTATTTTTAAAGAAGTATTCAGAAATACTGAAAATTTTACTATCAAAGAGAACAATTTAATTATTTGTTAATTGACTTATGAACAGATATAAAAATATTAATAAAAGGAATTAGGTGTAAAACAATTAGAGGGATTGATCCTTATTACTTAGAGACTTATTTAAGAATATATTTTTCATTTAATATTTCAAATTTCAAAAGAAGTTTAATTATAATGTATGCCTATGTATTATTATAGATTTATATTTTTTTATTTCACGCAAACAATTATTTACTTATTGACATTAGATTCGCTAAAAATTAAGTCAAAATATATTGTTAGAAATTTTAAACATTAAAATGCAATCAAAATACAATTGATATGTTTTGAAAACTTGAATCTTCATTTTTCAAAATATACTATTTATATTTCAATTTAAAATATCAAGTTATATTTTCAAAATGTGTAACGAAATGAAAATTTCGTTACACATTTTGAATTAAAGGGATTTTGATCATTAAAGGGTATTGTATCATAAGATATTAATATATTTTAATGAATAGTTAAGCCCAAATAACTATGTAACACGAAGTAAATAAATCCATTAAATCATTTTTAATAAAGATTAATTTCTCTTTCGAAAAGTGTTTTTTGGACATGTTTTATGAGAAAATAAATAATTATCTCTGAATAGTCTGGATTTTTAATATTTTTAAATCTATTTATCTGGAAAATTGCTTTTTAAGCTTTCAAATAAGCCTTAAAATTTATTTTTTCTATTACTGCATTAGTTTGAAATAAGGACTTCATTTTTAATTGAGAAATACGAAGCTATTTTATACTATTTATAAAATGTGAATTCTCGGAAAGTTATTGCTTATTAATGAAACATCTAAGAAATCAATGATTTAAAAAAATTTATTCAATCTTAATTTAAAACATTATATGCAATTTAAAAATATATGAAAAACATGAAAGAAGCGAAATCTTTTGGGCTAGTAAAATTTAATCAGTTCTGAAAAATTATGGAGAAAATCAAGATATATCCATTAAAATTTATGAACTCTAAAAATATAGTTATTTTAGATTAAATTGAAAACATTGGCTATAAGCTTTATCAGATTTTCAAGAAATATGTATTAAAATTAAAAAAAATATATTTAATCATTAACTTTATAGCAACATAACCAGTTTAGAATAATAAATTTAATCCAGAAATAATTATAATATAGTTACAATTTTAGAAATAAAGGGATTAGTCTTTCTATAAATAATTTTTTTTATGTTTTCTATATTTATAATAAAGTAATGTGAAATTTAGTTTAATTTTTTACTAATATTCTATTTCATAGGATTCGAAATAAGGGGATCTAAATTATATGTAGTAAGAACTAATGGAAATGGAATTTAAGTTAATAAATAAATTAATATATTTTATAATTGACTTAAAAATGTGCATTTTAGTTCAATTTATCAATAATTAAAACTCATTTAAAAGCTACTTTTGAGATATTTATTATCACATTATGTAATAATATTACATGTAATTATCAATCAATGTAATAATATATGTAATTATCACACAGCTCAATAATATTACTGTAATAATGTAATAACATTAGAAAATTTATAGAATTTTTAATATTGTTGAAGTTAAAAGGAAAATTTTGAAGATAAAAATTCATTTGAATTTATAAATTCTTAGCTAAAATTATTTGAAAAATTTATATTTTTAAGATCAAACAGCGTGAAAAATATTCCACCACCTGCAGAATTTAAATCCATGTGCATTTATATCAGATGCTTCTTACAAAAAATTCAATAATTTGTTTTACAAACTATAATTTATAAAAACAATGTTAAGAAACTGAATTATGCTTCATTTGTAAACTTAATTTGTGTTAGTAATTAAAATTTTTAAGCAAGTTATAAAAGCAATTAAAAATTATATGAATAAAGCAATATTCGATTTTCCATTTTTTAAGTGATTGTGATGAATGAAAATCGAAGTTTTCAAAAGAGATCTTAAAATGATTTACTTTATAATATTAATTAAAACATAATAAATTATTAAAAAATTCCTGTTCTAGGAAAACTAAATTAATTAACTATTGTAATAATAAAAGTAAAACTAGGATAACATTTGAATATCTGTAGTTGTGATATGACTACAGAGATTACGGTGTTATGTACCATAATTCCTGAAAAATACCAAAGTTTTTTTAATATATTTTAATTTGAATTGCATTTAAAGAAATGTGTGATAAAAATGGATAGCATATAAAAAGAAAATCTATAACATGTAAAAAGAAAATTTTCTTTTCTATAATGAAGAAAAAATTTTCTTTTCATCAAAAATATACATAAATAAAAATCTAAATCATTCATTAATTACAAAAGTGTTTTTCTATTGTCCCCTTTGAAATTCATAAAATTCTTTTACAAAAAAATTTGCTTGTAAGTTAACTTTTAATTTTAGTTAAAGTTCTAAATAATTAAATATGAGTCGTTGTAATATTCCCCAAATTAATTAAATTTATATTTTATCTTGATTTTTATTTAAAATATTAAACATATAATTCAATTAAAATTATCATATTAATTTAATTTGATATTTATTATTGCAATCAGTAACTGTTGTACATAAATATTTTTATCTATAGCATTTTCTGTAATAAAAATAAATATCATTGTAAAATAGAAATATCTTTTTATATTTGTGCCAATTTATAATTCATTAACAGTGGGTATTCATGCTATAAAAGAAAATATTTTTATGACTAGTTTATTGATTTAATAACAATGAAAATAATTTTGACTTACATTTTTATTAAAAAATTAATCAATATAATCTTTATAATAATAAATTTATGTAACAGTATTACAAAAATTTCTATCATTTATAAAATTTATATGAACTTTTTCAGTCTAAGAATTGATTAAACATTTGAAAAAACCGTTAAGAAAAAAGTAATAGGGAGGGGTAACGATTGTCATATATTATTAATTCTTTTATATGCATTGAACAATTTTTCTTTTTTTTTATGAAATTTACATTGAAATCTGAAATTTAGTGATTGTAATTCAAATCATGGAGAAATATTAAACTAAATTCATATATTTTTCATTAAGTAGAGTTTATTTTTAGAAACAAAGAAAATGATATTAGTCAACCTTACGTGTTGAAAAGAATTGAAATGTACATTTGAACATGTTTTTATGAACTCTGGAAATTCCATTTTGGGGGTTTTTATCAGCTTTAGTGTCTAAACATTTTTTTATCAAAATAATAAAATAAAAGTTTCCTGACTTTCTAGTTATTCAAATAAAAATGTTTAAAAATGAAATTTTTATTTATAAACGATTTTTTTTCTTTTGAAATATGTACAGTAATTTAATTTATGTGAGATAAAGCTGTAAAATGAAAACAGAGTTCATTATTTATTTCATTTTCAATAATTATGAAAATTAATTAAGTATTGAAACATATTTATGATATTAATTTATGAATTCATAATTTAATCAGGAATTTTAGATTGTGAAGCTGCATTGTAAAAATAAAACTTTGTACTATAAGTCAATAAAACAATAAATGTATAATAATATATTATAATTAAAATAATATATAATATAATATAATGTAATATAATATAATAAAAAGTATTATTAGTTATAATGAAAATATAAATAATAAAATAAAATATGAATCAAAAATTTTAAACATCATGCAAAATTAGTTTAACTTGTTGTTGAAGGATTTTCATGCTTATCTACTACTTATTTTCATGCTTTGCTAAAAATAAATAATTAGTAGGTTTAATTTCAACTACGAAGATAAAAGTGTTTAATGCCTTAGAATAAATTTGAAACTAGTTTCAGTTAGCTTTTAGATATAAAATTGAGATTGTAGAGCTACTAATTTCTTGTTTTTAAAGTTCTACTTGAGAACGTTACAAATGAAACTATTTTAGTTTGGTAGTCTCTTTACATGCATTCAGAAATAATGTTTTAAAAGCTCTCTATAAATTAGGATATTCATAAACACGGAAAAGAAATTAAAAGAGAAAACAGAATTTTTAACAATGCAATTCAATAGTAATGAAAATAAGTATTAGAAGAAATAGTTACAAATGCTGTGGCTGTGATTGTGGAAGTCACAAAAGTAAATATCTATGAAGATAGTAGCTTACGTTGTCTTATGCAATACTTGTTTTTAATTTCTTTAATAATGAGGAGAATGTGTAAATTTATCGACTTCTATTTAACTTCTGTTCGAACGATATAGACAACTTTCGTAAATTAAAATTATGAAATTATAAATAACCAAAATTTGTATTTTTCTATCGTCATAAAACGTTATAGCGAATTTGAATATGTAAAATAACTTCCCATGGAAAGAAAAGCCAAGTGTTTATTACATTAGATATATTAAACAATATTAGGGGCACCATTGTGGAAGGGATCTTGTGCGAAAAGGGCATAGATAAAGGTAATATAAAAACTGTTTTTAAACTTTTTCATGGAAAATTGTTTGAATACCCTTCCTTCATATTTTGAATAGCATAAAGCAATACCATAAAATTTATATACTCATTAATTTTATTAGTTTTCTGAATAGTAAAAGTATGTAAAAACCCAATTAACGTTTAAATTTGGAAATTTATAATTTCTTTCTAATTGTTTGTATTATTTTGAATATTTTTAGAAATAAATACATTATTTACAGATGGAAGGCATAAATAAATTGACTTACATATGTAAACAAAGCTGCAAAAAATAAGTCCTAAAATAGCTTAGGTATTTTAACTGCAATGCAAGAATAAAATTTCCAATGAAATTACAGATAATCATAGCGTTGAATGTTTTATCTATCAATTATGAAAAATAAAAATTTATTCTTAGAACTCAGAAAGTAAAACTTCCAATCGTATTAATAATAATATCGTGACAAAGATCAAAATATTTTGAAATATATTTTTGTAATGATCTTTAAAAGTGATGTATAACAACTTAGAAACACACACAATTCCTTGAATAACATATAAAATTCTTCTTATCGTATTCTTGAAATGTTTTTCCTTCTGTTAGAGTTTTGTTCAAATGCGAGCTTTGTTTCATTTATACAAGTAAACTAATTAAAAGAAAGCAAATTCATGCTTTTTTCGGTAGTTAAACCACTAAAAAAATTTATAAATGTATCTTTTCTAAGTATTAATTTCAAGATAATTTTCATGTGGGATTTATGAATGAGCTAATTTCCCTGTTTCCGAGATATCAACAGTACTATCTATCTATTATTTAATACGCTGACAGCAAACATTCTTGATATATTATACACAAACGAAAGTTGTTATAAAATTAAATGCTATTTTAGGCAAAGTCACAGGAAAAATATATGGATTTCTTATCAAATATATGATCAGAAAGCATATAATAATGTTACATGCAATAACATGTATGAAAAAGAAAGAAATGTGATAACATTTTTATGTTACTGTTTAACCACAAGAACTGTAAAAAACCATAATGAAGTAGCTGTTCTTAGCTGGAAGTTTAACTGCGAGAGATAACAGTAATTGTTTGACTAAATTTATTGAATATAGCTTTACAAGGAAACATGAGATGTAAGGAGATACATTTTATAATGCGAGTCAGGAAAATTCTGGCTGACACTTCGATATTTATTTAAGCAGATAAGAAACACAATCGTTTAAATGTGTGTTGGAATTTTACAGCACAATATACTTAAACACAAGCTTAATTATTTGATATTTATTAGCTGTTAGATTTGAATTCCAAATACGTTTGAAAGAAGCATTTAATGAGACCTTCAATAGCTTCTGAAGAAAATGATTCTTATGCAAACTTCTTTAGATGTGATGTCATGTCACTATTGAAATATTTACCATTTTGTTTCTTATTTCAAAAACTGAACAAAATTTATTGCATAACTGTTATATTTATGTTAAATTCATTATTAATGAAATGATTTTTCAAAATTTTTAAATAAATTTCTTAATCTTAATAAACTTTACTGCAGTGAATAAAAACTGTGGAAACATTATTATTAGTTTTTTGAATGCAAGCAGTTATTATAACGCTATCACATTCATTTATATAAAAATATTTATAAGTCGGAATGATATCTGATAGTTTACGTATCAAAGAATTCTGGAAATGAGTGAATACTTTGAAAGGAAAAGCAATTATAATGCTTTCCGCAAAAAATAAGAATACTTTACATTTCATAATATTTTTTTATTATTCAAAATCCGCTAGTAAAGCAATAGCCACTGAAAAATTTAAATTTACTTTTAAAAAATTACTTTTTTAATAATTACATTCATATTTTCATTAAAATGATTAGTTTACAATGAATGTATCTCCAAAATATGTATCAAGAGACTAAATAATCATGAAAAGTGAACATGAATTTTCAATTTATGATATAAATGCTAAATACATGTACTCATAAAATTCAATAATATATAATGAAATGTTAAAGAAAAGATAAAAATAATATTTAAAATGAATATATTTATAATTTAAAATTTATTTACAAACATATATGCAGTAGGTATATTTATTTTTAAAATTTCTTTAATACAAATATCTTTAATAGGAATTCTCAAAATTAAAAAAAATGGTTCTAAAAATTTCACTAGTTTTTACTAGAATAGACTATTGTAAATGATTGATTTTACTTCTGAATTGCTTATTGAAAAAATATTTGAAAATTTGGTTAGATAATTAAAAAATTTTAGAAATTTTAGAAAAATTTATTTTAATAAATGTAAAAATGTGAGTAATTTCATTACCTTTTTTTTAAATGTTGATGTTTTAGATATAAAACTTTTATAAAATTTTTTTAATAAAAAGTGATAATTTTTATAAATGCTCAATAAGCACAAATGTAACGCATAAAGACTCATAAGGCATACACATTTAGCTAGTTTACTTTGGTGTTTTATGTTTTTTATATTAATGAAATCAAATCTTTTGACAAAGAAAATAATGAACCAAGCGTGAATTTTTTAATTTGATAATGATTTTATTGCTTGGAAATCGTTACTGTATCATTATTTTTCTATTTGTAATGCAAGCTCTGAATAATTTTTTTCAGAACTTGCAATAAAATAATCTATTTTTTATTTTATTGCAAGTTTTAAATCTTTGTCTGCAGAGATTACACCTTTTAATGATTAACAAATCAATATCACAAAAAGTGGAAGTGTAATACATAAAACAGTGACAAAGCTGTAAATCTGTAACAAAATTCTGCGTCTCACATTTACTTTCTATCCTTACCCATAATAAGAATCCAGTCTTAAAATCGAATCTTTCTTAATCGTAAAAGGTTTTATTTTTCCAGTATTCGCTTCATTGTGTCTTATGAAAAGAAGAAAATAAGAAAATTTTCGGCTATCAAAAAAGTACTGTAAATCAGTATTTTTAGGATGAGGTAGCAAGGTATCCTTTTTTATCATTTCTTATGTTTTTGTGTTTACCGTCTTAGTTAAAAAACAACATAGTTTTATTTAACAAATTTTAGATCCTTAAGAAAGTTCACATATAAAAAATACAAGGTTGTTAATCTTTTTAAAGGAATATCTAACTTTGTACTTATGTACATCTGATAGGAATTTAAACCACAATAAATGAGAAAAATTCAAAAATAAAAATAAATTCTTTCATTTGGAAATTGTATTATTATTGTATTATTACAATATTTATTTTTAAAAATACAAAGAAAATTTTTCTTTTTACTTGGTGATACATTAAATATTATCTTGTGTTCCTGGACAGTTTTCTTTAAGAATATATTTGTTATAAATGTGTTCGTAAAAAGTCTTTAACAATAATAGAACTCATATGAATAAGAATTGAATAAAGTTTAATAAAAAATTTTTTACAAATAAAAAAAACATTGAGGTTGTTTATCTCAATTTGTTAAATAAATGAAAGATGGTTATAAATAAATTTTTGAAGCGTTTCTTTTTTAAAATATTTATCTTATATCCTATGTGTTTCCTGCTAATTTGTCACATTATTTCTTCTTAGTTCACATTATTTAATTTCATTTTTCATTAGTCTTTATAAGAGTATACTTTTGAATATTCTTATATTTTTAGAAATAATTTACGGAATTGGTTTCAATTTATGAAATATATATCGAAATACATTGCTTGTAAGAATAATAAAAATTTATAAAGTTATAATATTAAAATAATACAAATAAATATTATTCAAAGTATTAATTGCTTATTATAAATTGCAATAAATAATTAAGACTTTGAAAATTACTATAATTAAATTATTTTTAAGTAGTAAATAACATTTAAACACGCATAAAGCAAGCTGTTTCAATGTATATGTTGGCATTCGTGGTACATTCTAGCATCTGACATGATTTTAGAATTTCCTCCAGATATGTTGTTTTTTCGATTATAAATCAACAACATTGCAAAACTCGGTAGCATCATTGATAAAGCACTTCCCTGCAATACCCGTTTACTTTAAAAATGTGAAATTGGTTGAAAATTACTGATTCATGAAATAGCTGATGATCGCTCATGATTCAGAATTTTATGAATGATCTTAAATTGCTCATGAATTGTTTGACACCTTGTTGATTTAAGCGAATAAATATGATCATGTGAACAATCCTCAAACACAAATGTGAGTTCAGCGTGCTTTACCATTGCAATTCAAATACTTATATTCTAATATTATATTCATACTCTCTTAACTCTGCACTAATATTTGTATTAAAAGTTTAAAAAGAATTTCTTAAAATAAAATTCTTGAAAAGGGCAGCTTATTTCACATGACTGAAACTCCAGTAATTTGCGAATAATTTTCAATAGCTTAATGTGAAATACACTTTTGTTGTTGCATTATAGAAATTATGTTTCAATACTCCCACAAATTCGTAAAACCCTTCTTTGAAATTTCTTTCCTTAGTTAAAGAGCGATCACTTTAGTTTTTTGGAGATGATATGCAAATTTTTTAATATTTTATCAGTAATTTATGTTTGTGCTATGTTTAACTTCTTATTAGAAACATTTTCACCATTTTAATTCATGAAAGCTGCGCTGCATTCCTTTTATGATGATTGGTTAAATAGTGCAATCAGTCACATTAAAAAATTTTTTTATTTTTGACAAGGAAGAATCTTCATTTCTTTTTTCTTACACCTTTAGCTTTTAAATGAAAAAGATACTAATTATGCATATAAGCACAATTTCTTGTATAAGTAATTCAAATTTTTTTCAATAAACTTGGTAAATATCATTTTGCATTTTTCTTTAATTGCGGAAGTATATTTAATGAAAATCCTATTTACCTTTAACGAAAATTACTAATGAAACTTTCTAATAAATGTAAGGTGTATAGAATTATACTTTTCAATTTGTAAATTATTTTGAGATAAAAAATATTTAAATTACGATAGCGATTATGTAGAATATTATTTTATTAATAGTATATTTAATATATGTATATTTTAGCTTTCATTAGGAATTTTAATTTCTGAATGCACACTCACCTTCCTGATGAGCTTCAAATGTTACATCAAGAAGACAACAAAACATGAAATTTTAGATTATAACAACACTAAGCATCCTATAAGCATTTTTAGATGGGAAGAATGAGTCTGAAATTCCTTCAGTGAATTTAGAGAATTTATATCTTTTATATTCAAACAGTTATTGAAATTGAAATACACAATTTTTGCATTAAGTCTCATGATTTTTTTGCTTTTGTTCATGATTTTTTTCAAAATTTTTAGGAGTCCCTAATTTATTTATGGATAAATATATAACAAATAGTGCTACACAGTACCAAAATATAATCAATGCTTTTGTTTAGTTCTAAAAACTTTAATCCTTTTTTTCAAATGCTTCATTGACTTATCGAAAAATCATGATCATTAATTATTTTATTTATAAAAATTTCATATTTTATTTCAAAGAATTAATTAATGAAGTTAAGATAATTACTGTTGAAATAGTGATGCAAATATCAATCCCTTTTAGTTTGATTATACTTATGCCTGTATCAATTTTATAAAAAATATGAAGCATGTATTTCAATATAAACTATAAATCACAATTTTTTGTAATATTAAAAGATATTATTAAGCAAATATATAAAAACTTAAAAATATTTATTACAAATTTAGGATTTTTGGAAATATATATATATATATATATATATATATATATATATATATATATATATATATATATATATATATATATATATATATATTATGAAAGAATTTTATATGAATCTATATAAAATAGTTAGGAAGAAATAATACCTGAACTGAAACTTCAAATTTTCTGCTTGAATGGGAATTCAAAAATGCAACGTTGCATATAAACTCATTGGATTTAGACAAGATTTATTCAACGAAAAGACAACCAGGGAATAAAAAGACACCTACAGTTGAGTTTAAATATCGTTTTAATAAGTGCAGTTTGCTTTCAATTTTTGTCGTAAAATATAGAAAATTTTATATATTAATAATTAAAATTTAATAAATATCGAACAAAGCTTAATATAAACAATGGGAGAGTTATATACAAATATGTAATTAATATTTGTTTTAATGTTTTCTATATTTATAGAGAATATTTATTCATTTAAAGATTTATATCATTCAAAAATAGCAAAATCTTTATAATAAACTTCATTGTTTCTGAAACACTTGATAAAAAATATAAAATTAAGCAAAATAATTTTTTGTAGTATGTATAATACATTATTTGAATTGAATGAATGTTATGAATGGGATAAAATTTTAGTGCAATTTAAACTTAAGAAATCAGTCGTTGTTGATAAATATTTTGAAAAACGATAATATATATATATATATATATATATATATATATATATATATATATATATATATATATATATATATATATATATATATATATATATATATATTCTTTATAGGTATATTAAGACATTTATAGGTATATAAGAGGCCAAAAAATCCAGCAGTTTGAGATAACATGCACGCGACAAGTCCTTCAAATTTACTGGAAGATATTTTTAGTTAGGCTCTCTCTTTCTCCCAGGAAAGTGTATAATTTCTATTTCTTAACCTGTATGGTATATTATGAAGCAATTAATAATTTCATTGTGTTCAAAACATATTCCAAGTTATTTAGGCTGAGGAATCAGCTTGGCCGAATCATTCACTCCAATTTTGTTCTAGTAAGATTACTTGTATATTCAGTATTTTCAAACATCTACTCCAGAGCAATTTTAGAGTTGAATCCTAGATGATTATCATCTCCATTTGGTCCATCATCTAATGAAAAATACACATAAGCACATTGATTTCTTCAATTCCTCAGAAAAAATGAATCTAGGACATGTTCCATTTGTATATAAATAAAAAAATATTTTTGTAATGTTTCATTGTAATCTGTTATTTACTGTATATTAATATTTCATACAAATAATAACATGTTAGAACAAAAATATTTGTTTTAAAAATTTACCAAACATTAATTTTGATAATTTCAAAATTAATGTTAAATAAATTTTGAAAATAAATATTTTTATGATAACAACGCGTTAAGATTAACATAAAATTCTTAATTCGTAAAATATTTTGAGCATTTAGGTTGAGTTATGTAGCTTAGAGTATATTAACATATTAAAAAATATAAATTTCTGTCTTATAAAAATAAGTGAATTGTAGACATAAATAATTTTGTTGTTTCCATTAATTTAGTATTAAATTCAAGATCTCTGAATTTCATGAATTATACAGTCAAATTGATGCAATTCGGAATTCCTAATAAAAAATGTAGTCTTTTCTATATTATTTTTAAGCTGACACAGCTAGTAAGATGAAATTCTAGATGCCATTAATAACATAACAATAGGTGTCCATGTTAATGAACATAGGAAACTGACTGTTTCTAACTCTGATAAATTACTTTTCAGCTTCCTTTGGTTATGACGTCAACAAGCTGCAAAGTAAAAGTCTCACGACACTTCTTCCGCCACTTTGAACAATAGAGATCGGAACATTTCCTGGAAATGAGGTCACTCTCGTTATTTTCGTAAAAAAAGTTTTTGTCAAGGTTTCGGCAGAATAAGTGAATCTCAAAGAAAAAAATACCAAAAAGGCTATTTTCCCAATAAATTAGAGAGAAAACTTCAGAGTAATAATTCCTTAAATATTTATTTATCTATCTTCACAAACAGAGCTCTTATATTTGATTGATTGATGATGTGTACTTTAAAATATTTTTTACACTAGTGTCCAAAATTAAGAGAATTTTCTGATTTGATGTGAATTAGCTTCAAAGCTACTGATCTGCTTTTATGAAAACTTGGTTTGAACATAATTGGAATAATATAGAAAAATAGCTATTCAACATCTAGAGTCTTGCATAATATTATCGGAAGATGTGAACCAAATTCTCCTGAATCCCACAAAATAACGTTTCAAAAAAGGTGTCATTTCTCGCCTTTAACAAAAATGTAAATTTCACACAATGATTAAACACTGGGAATAAAGCTATTTAAAAGTTCTCATGGAAATTAATTCCACACATTAAACAACATTTCTTTCTGTTTTAGGATGGTTCTAAAAAATTTTGTGATTTGGAATTACTCTCCAGAGACAGTTGTAGAGATTTTGGAACTTTGGAAACTCCTATGGCAAATTTTAGTGGGAAATACATTTATTTTTTTGATCTTGGATGTGGTTCTCAATAATGCTGTGATTTGGAATTACTCTCCAGAGATAGTTCCAGACATTTTGGGTTTTGAAAACCCGCATGACAAATTTAAGTGGGTAATATATTTATTTTCCAGAAATCTATCGAGCACATGACCTGTATTTGCCTCTCAAGTAGGGTAAATTTGCCGGTTCTAGAACAGCGCCGACACGGGCGATTTGAGTTGAGTTGTTTTTCTCCTGTTGCTGAGTTGAGTTGTTTTTCCTGCGGTAGAGTTTAGTTATTTTTCTTCCTGCCGCTGAGTTTCTGTTTTGATTTTTTGCTGTTGAGTTTTGGTTTTGATTTCTTTGATAGAGTTGGGTTGTGATTCATCTTGCTGCTACACTGAGCCGTTGGTTTCGCTTTCTTTAAAACAGTTGAAGTGAACAGATTTGGAAGATTTTTTTTATATTTAGAATTCCTATAAGTTTGGTGGCCACAATGAAGTTTACATTTTAGAGATGGCAGCACTATGCATTGTCTGAAACATGAAATAAGTTCTAAATATTTTTTAAAGTCAGTGCTGCCATCTAGTTCCAAAATTATAAACTTGATATAATTTAACAAAATTAGAAAAAATAATAATAACAACGATGGATTATAGGATCGAACTCATAAAGTTAAAAAGGGTTCGTGGATCAACGATTTATTTCCCTGCTTTAAACAGTTGATCCACGTATACTTGACCATTCTGTAGAATAAATAGGTATTCAACCAGTCCCAATGTAATGAAAACTCCCCAGGAAGTCAATTACCGGCGGCACCGACGGCATATGTAATGAGTTTTTTATTTCAAAATGATTATCGTCTTAATTGTATTAAATAGAATATGTGAGCAATATTATCATGATTCTAATTGTATATAAGTGAAATACGTTACATTTTAGGAATGCATTTATTTCAAATAAACCTGATTCTTTTCTAACACGTGCATTCACTTCAGTTTCTTTCTCTATGAGAGTTGAGAACTACTCTTACTGGATTCCTATTTGGTAATGGAAATTTGTTTCAGAATAGGTGGCAACATGTCCACTTAAACAAAGTCAAACAGGTTTTACCTTGTGAACGCATGCTTACTTTGAATCATTTTTTTTACATTTAATATTTTTGTGATCTTTAGTCAAAACGTTTTCTTTCTAGTCCAGATTTTCTAGTTTAATATTGATATCTAATTATCAAAACAACAGTCTTTGCATTTTATAATGAAGAAACTACTATCACTTGCGTATACTAATCCTAAGTATCCTGGCAGCTTTGGAAGTGCATATTCTATTTATAAAGCTTAAGGTGGTAAAATTAAATTGAAAGATATTAAAAAGTTGCTCCCCAATAAGGAGTCATATACATTGCATAGACCTTTAATACGCAAATTTAAAAGAAATTATGTATATGCTAGAGGTAAGGACATACAATTTCAAGCGGATTTAGTTGATTTGACATCTTTAACTAAATATAATAATGGATTTCAGTATTTGCTAACTTGTATTGATGTCTTTTCTAAATACGCATGGGCTTTTTCTATTAAAGATAAGACTGCTAAAACCATTTTAATGGTTCTTAAAAAAATATACAAAGGTAGAACACCGGAATATTTTCAATCCGATAAAGGGAGTGAGTTTACAAACAGAATTGTTAGCAATTTCTTTAAACAACAAAATATCCATTTCTTTACAACTGATAATGAGACTAAAGCAAGCATTGTTGAGCGTATTAACAGAATTTTAAAAACAAAATTGTGGAAATATTTTACGGAATATAATACTTATAAATATATTGATGTAATAGATAAATTAGTTTACAGTTACAATCATTCTTTTCATCGTAGTATAAAAATAAAACCAGCTTCAGTAAATATAGACAATCAAAGACAAGTATACCAAAATTTATATCCTAATAATAAACAAAATAAAAACAGGTCAAGGCAACATTTACAAATAGGAGATACAGTTCGAATTTTTAAGTCTAAAATGCAATTCGAGAAAGGTTACGAAATTAATTGGAGTCGAGAATTGTTTACCATAACAGAAATAATACCTAGAGATCCACCAGTATATAAATTAAAAGATTTTTTAAATGAATCTATTAAAGGTACATTTTATGAAAAAGAATTGTAAAAGGTAGTTAATTCGGGATATCACCCCATAGAAAAAAATATTAAGAAAAAAACAGCTAAAGGTAAAACACTTTACTACGTCAAATTCTTAGGTTATGATAAAAAGTTTAATGATTGGGTTTCCAATATAAATTTTTCAATAAATAGTTAGAGTACATTGTAGCAATTTCATTCTTTAAGAAGTCTTTCTACGTGACTTTACCTTCTGATAACTTTCTGAAATATTTCCCGGAAAACAAATTATCTCATTTTATAACTCAACTGCCAACATTGATTGATTTGAAAGGAGAGTGGGAAGTAGGATTATCAGAAATTATTTATCAACACTCTTGGCTAACTGTTAATGGACACAATAATATTTTTAAATATAGTATTGGAGATGGAAAGTTGATAAGACAAAAAATTTAAACAGGATATTATGAATCTGTAATTGGTATTCTCTCAGCTATTCAATGGGCTTTAGTGAAACACTCAAATATGTTTACATTGAATTACAACAAATCAACAAAAAAAGTTAAAATAAATGCCGTTCAAGGAACTGCTCTGCAATTGGAAAAACTAGCTCCAATTTTAGGATTCAATTACAACAAAATCATTGAAGGAAGCATGAAAGGGGAATTGGTTGCTGATGCTACCTCTGAATTTTCATTTTTCTACGTATATGGTGATGTTGTAACCCCACAAATCGCTGGTGATACACAAGCTCCTCTTTTGAGAATTGTAAGATTCAAAGGACAAGATGGAGATGTCATCAGTCAGCATTATGATAGACCCTTATACATGGCTGTCATAAAACAGCCATGTATAAGGCTTTTCAAACAATTGAAATTGAATTAAGGCTAAACTCGGGCGATTTTATACCATTTGAAAGAGGAAAGGTTATCGTAGTTCTACATTTTCGAATGAGACAAATATTATAAAAACAAAACTTTCTCTAAAATTCATCATTACTACTTTAGACGTTGAAATGAAATTACCATATGTTTGCTGCTCCAAAAGGCTTGAAGAACATTACGTTTCTCAAATTGGTTCTGGTTTACCTCATTATCAGGGTGTTCCTTTCCAAAGAGGGTATGGTATTGGTGGAATTTTTCGTCGTTTATTTAGAGCTGCATTACCTTATTTGGTAGCTGGAGGAAAAGAAGTAGGCCAAGAGGCTTTGGCTACAGGTAGTCGTGTGGCTGCAGATGCATTATCTGGAGAAGATTTGAAGGATTCAGCTAAAAAACGAATTAAGGAAAGTGGTCGCAATCTAGCTAAGATGGCAATAAAAAATACAAACTATCATTGGATCTGGAAACTATAAAAAAAACGTAAAAAGGATAAAAGCTCCATTCCATCAAAAATTCGAAAGGTGAAAGAACACGAAATTTTTGACCCGTGATGGCTTACGTTTTAAAAGGATCACCAGAGTGTGTTAAATTAGAAATAGAATTATTTCATTTACCTGATACGCAAACTGTTATTCAAAGTGGACAGTGGGTTGAGTTTCATCCTTTATCGAACGTTTTTGATGGTGGTCCAGTTGAATTTCGTATATCTGGAAGTGGTGAAGAGTATATTGACCTCAGTCACACGCAACTTCATGTGGTAGCTAAAATTATGAAATCAGATAATAGTCCATTGAGCGCGACTGACTCAATAGGATCTCTCAATTTGATATTTCCTTTTCCTTTCTATATGTTTTAATTTTTTTATTACAGAAAGTTTCCTATGGTCATGTTTCAATTTGAGAATGTGCGCTGTCATTTCGAGTGCAGCAGTTTAGGTATTTCCTCAATCTTTCACCAAATTGCAATCTACCCTAATCTGATATTCTCCAGTTATATTATGCATTTAAACACAAGTGATTCTTGATTAGAGAACGACTAGTCTGAAATACATCCTCCGTTCATACATCTGATCAATTTTGGCAACCCACGATGGCAATTTATGGTATTATCCTTCAGGATTGACGTTCACATTTTTATTATTTACAAGCTAAGTACAGAGTTTTAATTTTTATTTCTAATTATTAAATATTTAATAATTTAATTAAAAAATAATAATAATAAAAATTTTGTTATAATAATATTCACTGTTTTCTCTTTTAATATATATTTATATATACATATATATATATATATATATATATATATATATATATATATATATATATATATATATATATATATATATATATATAAACATAAAATACAACACTGAGAAACTCTTTTCTGAAACAATGAATTTTCTTCTTTTATTATTACCTCATTGTAGACAATCTAGATAGTCTTCTGTAGCTTCCTTTCTTAACAATATAAATAAATCACTCTTTCAAGACAGCTGATAATTCCAATTTCTTGGAAAAAGTATGCTTTTACTTTGAACTTTTAGTTTCTGTTATTTAGAGTTTATAAATATAAATGCTTGAAAAGAGAAGTAAATATATTGGAATATTGATTTTCTCGAAAACACACGACGTTTGAACTTCCAGTAGACGTTCTCTAGAAGAAAAATTTTGCTTTCTCATCAAAATCAGAAGAAGAATGTTTACAGAATAGATTTTCTACAAAATTCAGTTTAGTTTTAATGATTACAAACAGAATTTGTCTATACAAGATAAATCTATACTCAAACTGCTGAATTATCAGCGGAGAGTTACAATGATGATGATGATTGCAGTGAATACAATGTTTCACATCCAAAAACTTTTTTAACTGAAAAGCATGTGGTGTCTGCCGAAGCATTATTCTTAAAAAAAATAAGTAGTTGTTTTTAAATGCTATAAATTCATTCAAATAAGTTTTCAAAAAATGAATCTGTATATGTTTCTCGAATATTTCATCATAACATGTAACTGTTATTTTTTAATAAATAAAAATAATAGTAAGTATGTTCCTTTATTACTGACTTTATATATTTTTATTTAATTATATATATCACTTCTTATTTATATGTTTATTTATTTTATATGTTTTTATTTAGTTTAAACTTTTCTTATTTATATAAATTGATAGAATATTTATACTTGATTATATCAGCATTCCAATTCAAAGATTGATACTTTAATGAGAATTTTTAGAAGTGCTTTATTTCACTCAGAAAAATATAGTTCAAGAAATTTAATAAATATTAAACTATACATGATATTATTATTTTAATAACTTTACAATTTTAGAATGCTAAATTTTAATGTTCGAACTCATGAACACTTAATTATATGTTGATGAGCTACATTTTTTAAATTTTAATTACAAAACTACCGAAACCACTACTCTGAAAGTTTAACAAGTTGAAAAAGATTAAAGATACATAAGTAGAGCAGTTAATGATAGGGCATAGAATACTAAGCAGGGAGTGAGAGAGAGAGAGAGAGAGAGAGAGAGAAGAGAGAGAGAAAGGGAGCGAGAGATAAAGAGAAGACTATTGTCAAATCTATATCATACTTATTTCAGATATTAAAGTTTGCATTATTCATTCAATTTAAAGATAATTAGAGAATGTGGGAAATCTAAAGTGGTCTTAATATGTATTATTTTTATGACGTTATTCTTTCAATAAAACCAAAAATTCCATAACATTTTTTCCACGTAATAAATGATATTTAAATGAATATTTTAATACTAAAGTTATGGTGGCTTCTCTATCGTAAGTTCGATGATATCAAAAAAATCCCACTTTTATGAGAGAATATTGTAAAAGAAATGAATAGATACAAAGAAAAGTAAAAATTAGAAGCAATACATTTACGCTTTATTGTATAACGTAATATTTTAAGAGTCATAAATATTTTTAGGAAAAAAACTTTTGAAATTTCAATTCAAGGCAACTAAAAATAGGCTGTATATATAATTTGGGAAAAAATATAAATGTCCAAATTTATTGCTTTTGTAGTATTTGAAACTTTAACAGTTAAATAATTCTCATGTAAGTAATATAATTAAAGAATAATAGTAGAAATAATATGGTGACTATACTATCATTAAGTAATTCAAGAACGTCTTTACTCAATCTGAAAATTCTTCTTTTTAATGTTCAATAAAACTATGAGTAATTCAAGGACAGACTATTTTTTCATGAAAAAATCTTCATGAATAAATTTTATGGTGTAGGTACGGTAGCGAAACAAAAGTACAGTTCTTTTTGTACCATTTGGTACTTACGGCGATTATGATCCATCAACATTATCCATAAATCGGAAAAAATATTCAATATTACAACTGACAACGGTTTTTCCATATGTTTTTTCTATCCAGAAAAGAATTGCAAAATTTGTGAAATATTGTAAGCGATTTGAATTTAGTAACACAAGATGAATTACTAATTATTGTGGGTGAAACTAAATTTCTTGATTTAACCCATTTTAAAATCTTAGAAAATGAAAGAATAATGATGTTTTTAGGTAAACTGTACTCTTTTTTTATATAAAATTTACTTTACAATAAACTATTTCAGTTGATCAACAAAAACCGTTTCTTAAAATAAAACAATTTATATTTTAAAGTCTAATCATTAATCTTTTTTTTTCGTCTTCATTAATCTAAAAATTTTAAAGTGATCGTTGTAAGCATAGCACATAACTGAAAATTCTTTTATTATATCTAAACCTTTATATAAATATAATTTACTATGCTGCTTTAATGAGAAAATTAAATTTGTATGGCTGTGGAAAATAGGTTATTCATTGAAAGGAAGGGCAAATTAAAGATATGCTACAGAAAACAATGTAAAAAGATTTTTATTCAACAATTTTTAAGCATTTTATAAAAATTATTCTAAAATACTCCTGAATCTTGTTAACAATTTTCAGTTAATAAAAATATTAATAACATGATGTGAGCAGTAAAATTTAGTTTATAAAAAGTTTGACGACTTTCATATTCTTTATTACGTAAAAGGAATTCTGAAAAATGTTGATATATTTTAAAATTTTAGTCAAATTACAAAAGTATTCTTAAGGATAGAAAGTTTAAAATTATGGCTTTAAAACTCTAGTTTTCCTTTTAGTTGAAATTCTTAATTTTTTTTCTTTTGATAATAAAAACCGAAACAATTTATTATATAATTTTTCCATAGCAAAAATAGCTTTGATTTTTATTTATATCTTAATGTTAACAATAGTCTTTATAAGCAAATGTATACAGTTTATTTACAATGGCTTTAATTAAAAATACTTGATACAGAGAATTTGAATATAAATTTTATGTCTTGAAATTTGTTCTATTTGATAAATATGAGGGAATAAAATAATGAATTTGGGATGTGTGGTTTCGTACAATAATTTATCTAATAAGTATACTATAAAGTCTATTTAAAATTTTGATTAGGAACTTTGTTAAGAGGATCAAAGTTTAAATTATTACTAATTCTTATTGATGTTATATAAATATATAAATGTTCAGGAAATTAAAAATAAATTCAACAGTAACTCGTTATTTCACCAGTTCTTAGGGGAATGGATACTGTAGTAAGCACATTTAATTTAAAAAGAATCGTATCAATAAATTTCTAAAATATATATCATCTACGAAATAAGATTATTTGTTTCTCTAAAACTTTGAATACTATATGAGCAATATCAACAGCGATAATTTTCATATCTATATCTTTTGGATCTAAAATGATTTAGTTTGAAGTCATTAACATTTTATCGAAGTATGTGATGTTTATGATTAGGATCAGTATAGGTTGAAAGTTCTTAACATTGTCTAAGGCCATTACAAAAAGGCTATTAACCCCTTCTTTTTATTTTATAATAATGAGGAAAACTGTTCTTTATCGATAATTCATGCTTTGCTTGTAGTTTTTTCTGAACATTGTTTCCATACGAATGAAGATAGGCAAATTCATAAAAATTTAATATAATGTATTTTATATAATGAAGACTCTTTTTAACTACTGAGTAATATATCTAGATTTGCCTGATTATTTTTTACTACAATCAACAGTAAAAAAATCCTTGTACAATATGTTTATGAGTTTTTGGCCTCTGTGAGATTTTAAACACTTTTTTCATGAATTAAAACTTGTCCTTTTAAAGAAATTGTACTTTAAATGATCAATTTTGCATTAAACATATTCTCAAGTGATATTTATTTCGATCTTTTAGCTTGAATCAGATAAAACTATTTATTTAATATTTTCAATTTTTGAATTTCAGTTTTATATGAAAAGTTATATGATAATGAATGTAAAATGTAAAATGATTTGCAATTTATTACAAAATATTAATAGTAGTGTCAAACAATTGTTTTAATAAAATTCTAGTATTAAGGGAAGAAAAAAAATGTAATCTGAAGTAAGATAAAAAAGTGTGGTCACACTTTCGTACTCTGATCCACAGGGGATATCTGAATAAAATGAATCCCCAGTAACAAAATGTATTCAAGATATTTTTTTGAGTGTAAATTTGCAAAATATAAGAGAAAGAACACCAAAAATACTCTGATCCTATTTTTACAGTTAATTATGACGCAATTGTAAATCAATTTTATCGCTTAGAAAAATTTATGTAAAGTTTCCTTTAAGCAAACAATTTTTTAATAAATTGTTTTTTCCGTTTATGATTATATTTATATGAGTTTTGTTAATAAATTTTGAAAATTTGAATAAAAAAGAATCAAAAATATTATTCACAGTTTAAAGACTTAAGAAAATATTTATAAAGCAATAAAAAAGATAAAAATAAATTGATAACGTTAGCAAATAAGTTTTCATTTTATTCCAACAGAAATATTTTTGTTGATTTCTTGTTTAAACAAGAAGTTTGTTACATTTTTGTATTATTTTCTCTTTTCGTCTCTGAAAATAGTTAGTTTCTTTTTTCTAAGTTTCCTCATTTTTACTTCTTTCTAAAAAATAAAAATAAAATAGAATAATAATGCTTTTAATTTAGCTCTTCTTTGTTATAGTATTGTAGAACAATATAATTATTCTTACATATTTTTTGTACTACTAAATATTTAATGAAATGCGAAAATCAACATTCTTTTTTTATGGTAACTCTTCCTATATTAAAACAAATGCATAATTGTTATTCTGTATAATCTCAGACTAATTGACTAAGAATAAAATTCTAAAAAGTCCCTGATATTACTTTCTTTCATTGTATAATAATCACAAGAAATATATAGTTATATGAAAACTGTTCAAGATACAATTTTTTGTTTTGTTGCATTTTAAAATCTTAATTAAAGAGCTTATTATAAAGGGGAAATTTTTTACATAAAAAGAAGCCTTTTTACTGTAGAAAATTCATGCCTTTCAATTATTTCAATATTGCACTATTACAATATTGCAGTATTACAATAATAATGCAAATAAAAGATTTGCTTTTTTAATTTGTTTTCCTCATGTGCTATCAGATTTAACAAGGGATAAAATTTTCCGATTAAATATTGCTTACTTCAGGAATTGTTAAAATGCGAGTTTATGAAAGATACTATTTATTGCAAATCATAAAAATATATTTTCACCTTCTTTGCAATAAATAATTGTGCTTCACATGAGTTTTCATTTTCGGTAAAAAAAGGCTTTTAGTGTAATATAATGAAGAGTTAAAACCAATAAAAATATCCCTTACTTGATTCATAATAATTGCTACTGCATCCATGGCATTGAAGGATGTTATTGCCCAAAGGTATTCTTCGCTACTCTACACGTTTTGCAATACTGATCTGTTGCATCACTGATGCATTATTTCTTATTAATCTTTTAGTTGCCAACTAAACGTGTTAAGTATGCTTTATACTTGAATAACAGTAGAATGTTAAACTAATGTAATTTGGTGAGAAACGTATAAACTTTGACAGTGCTTTAAATTTCTCTGAAATGTGAAATAAGCAAAACTTGAATGTTTAAAAGGAAAATATGCAGCAAAATAAAGTGCTGATTGATCGGCGAGCTAATAATACCAGTTAGGTGAGTGATGGAGGGAAATCTAGCATCATATATGACTTGAAAGACAATTACGAAGATTCATTCAACAATATTATGGCAATATTACTCTAAGTACTTTGAGATTTTATTATAATCATTGTAGTGATGCAGGTAGAGTCATAAATCATTAATGTAGGTGTAAAAAATATGTCATGCCATGTGAATGGTCATATCTACTATTTATTATATCACTGTAAGAGCAAATACTTCTGATTTATAGCCAAATTTAATATATACACTCGTGTCCATAAATTAAGGATAATGCATAAATTAAGGAACCGTTGCCGAAGCCTGGGGATGACACTCTGGGTGATTCCAAGTTCCTCGGATACTTCCAGCTGGGTACGTCCACATTCCAGACGGCCGATAATTCTACCACGTGAAACATCAGCCAAATGCTTCTTGAGTGCCACAACTATGCGGTTATTGCACTGAAAGTCTTTTAAAGCGCTTGTGAACAATTTTACTTTTTTACAACCATTCCTTATATACACCTCTCTTACACTCTCTTCATTGGGACATACTATCGGCACCATCTGGTGGTTTCTTGTAAATTGCATATTATTCTTCAAGATGTGTGTGATAATTCTACATGAGAAATTTTTATTTTAGAGTTCACTTTCTGCGTGATTCTGAATTATCCTTAATTAATGGACATTGCTGTAGAGAGAATTACTTGAAAAAAATTTCTTTGTGCTGCAAGGCAAGTTGAAAAATTGACAAGAACATTGATTGCTAAGTAAAAAATTGTTTTTATCCGTTATAACTGTGGATGTGGCAGAGAGGTTTTGGGAACCTTTGCAATGTATGTTTTGTTCACGAGCAGTGTAACTGAGAATGATTGAGCCTTTTTCAGACAATAGATCCTTTTTTCCGCATTCATCTGTATTATTCATGTATTAAATTCGTCTGATTAGTACTACTTCACACCTAATAAAAACCAGTTCTTGGAAAGATCGAATCTGCAGTTTTTGTATAGACAATAACTCTTCATTGATTTAACCCTGAAATGAGCTCAAATGACATCGGTTTTATTTTAAAAGGTACGTTGAAATTATATAAAAAAAGCAAAGAAAACAATTCAATTTCTTTACAATAATAATATTTCTTAATTTGAGATATAATGTGCAAGATGAGATACATAGTCGCAATAAAATTTTAACCTTTCACCATCATTGTACATTTAGGTAAAATATTCTTTCTCGATATGTTTTATCAACAGATAGCAGAGTACTAAGAAAATGTAACGTTTGAAGTTATTAAAATAATTTTCATTAATTTATTGTCTAATTTTGTAAAAGAGTATAAAAGTTTCTCGTTAAAAAGTTGGAGAGTTACAATGAAGAGATTAAAAGTTAATCACGAAAAAAATTTTTTTGGTCAAAATGATGATATTTTTGCTTTTAACTGTAAAATTTAATTTTAAGAATTTTGAAATGAGATCTGTTTAAATTCTTTGTCTGGTTCATGAAATTTAACCCCTTAACCGGCTATCCCGAGTCTACTCGGGCAAAAATTTCTGCGCGATTTCCAGCTATCCCGAGCCCCTTGGTAGGAGCAACTGGCTTCACTACAATGCTTTAAATTCAACCCCCCGTATTGATGGACTGCCGTGAAATCGTGTCTTGGGAACTTACTTACTGAACGGTCATGGTTGATTTAACTAATGTGAGCGAAAATTGAAAGTATTTCAAGAAAGCAACAGCTTTCGAATTACGTTTTACTTTTTTATATTTACTCTCATTTAGATTTTCATATTTGAAGACTCTAATTTTTGCAATTTATAAACAACATATATAATACTAATTTTCATTAAATTTTTTATCAAATTTTTACATTGTTAACATATATATATATATATATATATATATATATATATATATATATATATATATATATATATATATATATATATATATATATATGTATGTATGAATGTATGTATGTATGTATATATATATATATATATATATATATATATATATATATATATATATATATATATATATATATGTATGTATGAATGTATGTATGTATGTATATATATATATATATATATATATATATATATATATATATATATATATATATATTATATATATATATATATATATATATTATTTATGACTTAATTGGAAACTGGGCAATATGAGATTATATTAATATATGACTTAGCGACAAGGTTAAAACATGCGAGAAATCAATATAATTTAAATATTGAAAAATATTAAATTTTAAAAATTTAAAAAATTTTCTTAAAATTAGAATGGATAAAATAAGTAATAAATTGAATGTTATATTTTTAAACATTTGAATGAATATTTAGTATTTTAAACAATATTGTAATGATTTTTGTACGTTGCTCTTTCATATTTTAAAGTTACAGTTTATTAAAATTAGATTATATATTTCGTTTTGAGGATATTTAATCCTTGTAATCTCTCAGATTTTAACTAATTTCCCACATTGAACCTAATTTTAATTTATAAATTCAATAATTTATTTCTAGAATTATCATTTTAAATGCTTATATATTTTTGTAAATGATTGACAAAAAATCGGAAATCTTAGTTGTACAAAATATGTGTTTATGTAAATAAAATATTAAAACTTAAATCATATTTTGTTGAATGTAAAAAAAATAATATTTTAAAACAAACTAAATTCTCTCACACTTGATTTTAAAGTGTAAAACTTTAAATTTTAAAAAATAAAATAAAATTTAACATTTAACTGTATTTAAATTTTTAATAATGAAATTATTTACTATAGAAAAATAGTATTTATGGCATTATTTCAAGAGATACATATACATTTATGTTAAAATGTAAAGTATGCTTAAATATTAGTATGATGCATACCCTTACTGAAGACAACTCCAAATATTTTATTTTATTCACTTGACATGAAAATAATTGTAAATGAATGTTATAATTATGCATTGTAGGTTTATTACTTATTATATTTATTTATAAAAACAATTAAAAATATGAATATAAATCAAGGGATATAAAACTCAGTCAAAGTATAAATCTTAACATCATGAAATTTTAAATTCTTTTTCGTAACATCTCGTTGATAAGTTTTGTTTAGAATCAAATATTCAGATTTAAAAAAATACGGTCTTAAAATAATATTTATTTTCCAAAATTTACATAATTTTCACCACTTAGGCTAACGAATTTCTTCTGTGAATTGAAGATAATTATCAAACTATCAATCTAAATATAAAATTATTTCGACTTCATATTTTTGAATATAAAAATGATTTGCCATATTTAGATAATATGTAATTTAGACAAATAAAATTATTGAAAGCAGAATTCAAAAATGTACCATAAAAATAATATTTATTAATTCTTAATCTAAAAAAGCATGACAAATTATATGCTATTGAAATTTTTGAGAAATATATAAGCTTAGGAAGTGTATAAGGCATTGTGGGCAAATTTATTTTACTGGAATGAATATGTAAAAGGTAGATAGCCATATGCTAACATTGATTTGGTGCATTGAAAATTTTAAGCAACAATTGCAAAATTATTTCTAAAAGAAATAAAAAAGGATGCAAAAAGAATAATTATTTAAAAATAATTATACTTTTTTTTTTACATTTTATATCCATATTATATCAATAAATACATATTATTTACATTTTTCTCAAAAATGTGTAGTAGTCAAATTGGTTTCATATTTCGAGAAAATTGAAGCTTACTGTAGCAACATTAAATAAAATAAAATTGGGAAAATCAAATATCTACTCAGATTTTACTTTCGAAATAATAGAAATAGTTATTTCTCCTTACATCATGCTTTTCAAAAAATAAATGAAATAATTAAACTCATATATATTGTTAAATGTAAATATATATAGGTAGAAAAATTAGGTCTAAAACACTGAAAAATGTGGAAGCAAGAAAAATTAGGTCTAAAACACTGACAAATGTTAAAGCTAGAAAAAATTAGGTCTAAAACACTGAAAATGTGGAAGCTAAAAAAATGGCACATGGTGAAATTTTAAAATACTGGGAATGGTTGTTGCTGCGTTATACAAAGTATATCTCAGAATTATTTGACTGCTTTGTTGTGGTATATTCTTATTACACTACAGTCATTCTTTTATCGAGCACTACAAATGAATAATTGAGTTTTCTCTCCAAGAAATATTTATAAACTTTTTATGATAATTAATTGTAAATAACTGCTTTGGTAGCTCATGCGAGTAAATTAAGAAAATTTTTTACTCTCTTTTTTTAATAGCTTGAAACGTTAAGTATTTGACTACCGTCAAATACTTTTTATCATTGCTGTAATATACATAAATATTGATTGATATTTACAAAGGCATTTACTTTTTGAATTACTGACTACACCTTAAGTATCATGTCACTTGTTTACTACTAAAAGTCAGTAAAGTATTTGTTATGAAGAATAAAGTAAAGCAGTCAGCTTTTGTTTGTAATTTTGAATTGTTTTGTTCCATAAGAACAGATGACAAGCCTTAAGCTTTTCTTCAGTGAAATTAAACTATTCATAGTTGGAATAAAAATCCTTTGAAAAACATTTATTACAAAGAAATCTAATTATTCATAATTCAAAGAAATGCTTTGGAACATTTCTCAAAATATTCCTGAATAGCTGAATTATGCAACTAGAAACGAGTAACATGGAAAAAAAGGAGTAAAAATATGAGAATTATTTTGAAGCAGAAATCAAGGAAACCATTAAAGAATAGTTCTTTGATGTGATTAATGAAAATAAATAAATAAAATCATTGTTAAGAGCAAAGCTTCTGAGAAATTGGTTTGTTATATGAATAATTTATAAAAAAAACATTAAAATATCAATTCTTGACGTAATGGATTGGAAAAAACATTTCCATTTGTTCTATATGATACGAATTAGGAAAATTCAAGGAATATAGATACAGTACACATATTGTTCTTCTTAGAATACATTATGACATCCCAAAAATATCTCATAATTAATTTCTGAGAAACATTTCTGTTTGAATTTTAATACTTTAATAAGAAAATCAAAATTTAACAAAGCTGATTTCAACGTTCTTTTAAAAAAGTTTAGAAGTTATTAGATGAATTTTTATTCCTGAAAGTTTTAATTTTCAATAATTTTGACAAGATAATTACTTTAAGCATGTCTTTATTGATTAACTTTAACTTGTTCCATGCAATTTAAAACTTGCGAATACCTAGGTAACCTTATGTAATATTTTCTTCTAACATTTCAACCTGTTGTAGTTTTTAATTGGATAAGGATTCACCGAATCATAAAATAAAAATGATTTTCCTGGAAATTCTAAAAGAAAAATTCCTATTAATTAACATAGACATGAAGAAAATTTGTGCTAATATTATGAACATCATATGCTGTAAATCTTTAAATATAGGAACCCTATAAGTATGAAGCGAATAATGATGAGTAAAACTAACATTACATAAGCAAGATTTCTTAAAAGAAAAAATTAGGAATTATATACATATAATAATTTGTCTATCCAAACATGCCAAAAATTAAATTAAAGAGGATTAAAAATGATATATCAGTAAAGCAACTGCTTCAATATGCCGTATATGAAGTTTTCTTGTTAGATGAAATGTACAGTAATCTAAACATGATTTGCTTTCTAATTCATTCATTTAAGACAGGCATTGGTTGGACAGCAGCAGTGTGTATCAAGAAAGAAAATTTTAAATATAATTTATTATAGAGAAATTTTATCTGAATGACTGTCGGTAAAAGCCTCTCCCTAAAGCGTTATTTTTTAAAAAAAAAAAAAAAAACGACAAGAAAGAATTTGAATTTATAATAGAAGTTGAATTTCTATCCCAAAGAATAAATTTCATCTTATCACATTATTGATCTCATAGTTCTTATCAAAATAAAAGCGTTAAGTTCATTGTGACACGGAAATATACATACAAAATACCTACATTTCCCTTATTACTTTTAGATAAGAGGACACATACATGATATTTATTTTTAATGGAGGGCATATATAATGCATAAACATTGAATCTATAAATGACATAACATGCATGAAAACAAGACTCGACAAGCAATCTAACATTATTTGGAAAGCACGGACTGCCATACGACGCTCATGATATTGTGAAGCTACATCACACAGCATTGCTTCTAGTGGTATGATCAACAAGAAGCCAGGAGGCAAGTAAACATCACATTGTCTTTTCATACAAATGGATTTTTGTTCTCTGTCATTATGACTGAATCTTAATTTGGCAGTATTCTGAACAACTGCATCAATGAGTACTTTGGACATCGTCATACTGTTCCTCTATCCAAAACGTTAAAAAAGTATTTGACTCACTATACTGAATCATCTATTTCTCATATGACTAGAGCTTCAAGCAAGAAACATTACCGTGCTAGAATTCAGGACTTTGACTTATCTTTGATGTCTTCATAATTAATTTTTTTAATAGGAAATTATATAACAACATATTGCTTTGGATAACATAATTTTTATTGATGTAAAACAAGATTGGTTGTTACATGCACACTTTTCTGTGCTTTCACGGATTTTAATCCTTTAAGAAAGTGGTTAAAGTATAATTTTCGAGTAATAAGCATATTACAACTTGCAATGGCCCGCGGTGGTCTGGTTGGTTAAGGCGTCGTTCTCATTATCAAAATGTAGTGAATTCGAATCCCAGCCAACCGAAGATCTGTCATGTTCACTAATGGTGGCTGGAGCACGTTAAAACTGGGTGTGGTCGCAATGTCCTCCAAATGAAATGATACCTCAGGATGTGGCAGGTAAAATTTTGAGGGTCTTCTGTTTGGTCCCTGCTTGAAAATCACGAAGACCCCTACCCGGCTGCTGCTATACAACTGGTAGAGCCCAACTCAGGGATAAATACAGGGAAACATGCTGGTGCAACAACATAACTTGAAATTTAAGCCGATGTTTGAGTTTTTACAAAGTGTTGAAGCTGCATTTTTTTGTGCCACTCGGACGTGCTACCTGTTCGATTTTATATTCAGACGATACTTTACTGCTTTTATTGTCAAATACTGCTTTTTTCGTACTGTGAGTTCTGTTTCTTTTAAAGTTTTATTCTTGTAAATTTCCAACAAATTTAATGACGTTTTATCCTTTCTAAAACTCACATGTTTAGTAAATATTATTTCGTTTACTTTCTTTCCTAGCAACATTGTCACTATTAATAAATTAATTTTGATACAATTTTTGCATAATGTAAATGAAATATTTTAATTTCTTAATATAGAAATTAATTATTCTAATTTTAAGTAAATTAAATGTTTCATTAATTTTTCATTCGCAAAAACAATTATTTTTAAATATTTGTTTATTATATCATCCCATTTTCTTTAACAAGTATTTATTCATGAATTATATTCCTCTTTGTTTCATTTCTGAAATGTTTTTGTGAATTGAGTTTCAGAATCAATCATAAGTATTCTTCATGAATTTTTATTAAAAAATTTGGCATTTCTTATTGATTTTGTCATTTATTATTGACATCAGTAAACTTTTATATGCTAGAAGAATATGATTAATTTTCTAAAATGATCTTAAAAGAAGTAATTTTGTGCGAAAAAAAAAGTTATTTGAAAATGTTATTTTTTGAAACATTTAAAGGAAATGATTATTGAAGAAATAAATAATAATTGAAAGAAGTTTGTTTAAATGTCAGATGAATGATTTATGTTCTTGGACCTTTACCATTGAATAAATTTCTCATTAACTTTCTTATACCAATTATCAAAAAATATTATTATGTGTCCTAACTGTATATTTTGTTTTGTATAGTGCAAAATTATTGTTATTCATTGACGTGAATAAAAATATGTATTCAAAACGACTTTCATAAACTTCATATTTTCTTTACTTTACAATTAATATAATGTAATTGATTACATTACTAATTGAGAAATTTCGCTCTCCAGAAATATTGCTAACGCATGGAAACTTGTACTTAAAATTAGAATACTTGCAAAAACTTTTCTATAAATTCTTTTTACAAGAAATAATATACATATTGTTTTGAAATTTGAAATTTGAAAAAAAAAAAAAAAAAAAAAAAAAAAACTGAACACTCACATATTTTTAAATTCGAAATAATATTCAATATAACACATCTAAATTTTAAAGAAATTTTCGTTTGTGATAATTATTTAAAACTAAACGATCTTTAACAAATCCTTTTTATCAACCTTAAATGAAAAACAAATTCTAAAAATTAATTTTAACTTTAATGAATAATCCAGAAAATATAATTTTTCTGGATTATTCATTAAACTTTCAGGTATTAACAGCCATTGACTTTTCCATAGATACAACTGCAATTTACAATTCTAAAAAAACTTTAAAATGTCATTTCATTCTACAAACGATGTCCATTAGCGCTTTGAAAATAATCTAAAACAGATTTAAAATGTTCGGCATTATTCCAGAAGATTAGACATCTTACCTACAGACTGAATAAGTTACGGTTGTAGAAGAATGTATGGCATAAGTTATGAAATAAATGCACCATTTAACGAAATTTATGTGTTTTGTCTGGCTCACTATGCATTACGGATATTCAAAAATGTTTTCTTAGGAACTGTCTACCCTTAATTCTTTCAAATCTGTTCTGTTTCTAAGATAGCTTTTGTTAAGACATATGCAGAAAAATCATAAAAAAAAAATACATATGGAGACTAAAAAACAAAATTTTATAATTTTTCAACGAAAAATCCAAAAAGAAAAATATTAAGATAATGAAAATTGAATAGTGATATAATTTGCAATTTTTTAATATCTACAATGAATAATATATAACTATTACACACATTTTCTTAAAATAAAACAAAATTTTAAATTGGCAGTTAGATTAAATAAATAAGGTATTTAATAGTACTTTTGGAGTATTAAGTTTTGATAAATCAAAATACTGACGAACAATAAAAATGATAAGGGACTTTATTTATTTATTTTTATTTTTTAAAACATATTTCGCTCTCGAGAAGCGATCAGTGAAGTCTCATTAAGTTCTAGTGACAAATCTTACTTGTCACTATTATTAAGTTATATTTCAAATTTTTATACATTTTAAGTGTTACTAAAAATGAAAAGATCAATGTAAATAAATGTTATAAATATTGTAGTCATGTAGCTTTTGTCCGTTCTCTTGTCACTTTATACTTTTTATAATAATAATTTAATTAAAAGAAAATGATGTGGGCAATTTTGTATTCAGCTTCTTAGATAAAACATGAGATATTGCTTTTATGATTAATTAAATTAGCATTTTGAGTTTTTCTTATTGAGAAATTTCTAATTATGCGTTAGTATTTAGTGAGAATTAAAAGAAAGCTGTATCGAAATTTCTATTATGTTGTGGTGATATTCGGAAATTTTAGAAAAATTCAGAGGAAACCCAGATTCGATTTTAATAATTGAATGACAGAGATAATGATTCAAAATAAATATAACATAACTTAAAAATTTATTTTAGCAACTTAATAACAACAGAAGTTTACATTTACAGCATTCTAGATTAGATAATTGATGAAATTCTAACCTTAAATTTCTTTTGTGAAATTTACACAATAATACATCATAACTAACTTTGACCAGATGGGAATTGAAATGAGAGATCGGACACACCACCTTTTAGAAGTAGCATTGTGGTGTTTCGTATCTTCAATGACATCATTGCTCTATGGTGTCGAGGATTCTTTTTTCTCATTCACTTCCCGTCCTCTACTCGGCATCTTCGCTTTCCATTTCCATCCACTGATATTTCAATATTTCACTTGAACTACTGCTCAGCATCTCGCTTGGCTTGCTCATTTCTCATGAGCTTTCTCCTTTTTCTCTGTTATCTCTCTTCAGACTTTATTGTCTCTTTCTCTTATCCTCATCTATTTGTCGGACATCTGTGGCTCCATTCAGGAAAATCGAGACAGGACTCCTACTGGACAGGACAGTTATACTCCGTTTACCTCTTTGATCCTTTTAGCTGCTCATTCTGCTCAATCAGGATCAGTCTCAATCGTGGACTCCTTTTCTCTCTGTCTTCTCCTTTTTTAGATGCCGTTTTTAATTCTTCATAATTCTCGTCTTAGCTCCTCCTCTTTACACCACTGGTTTCCCAAAGTTCAATAGTACCTCCTATACTTCTATGGGATAGGTCAGAAATCTCTCTCTCTCAATCCCGACTGGTCAAATTTACATATAAATCATATCATAAAACACAAACGCTCTTGAAATTTTCTCAAGATCACCCATCTATTCCAAAAGGAAAAATTTATTCTTTTATTACACTTGTCTCATTGTGCGAACTTTTATTACATTCGTTCCTTTATTTTTGATAGCATAGTTTGAAAGGAAAAGAGGAAAAACTTTTAAATTTAAAGTGACAATAAAAATATAAGCATCTATTTTCTCAGGATTTGGTTATATCGTTTTACACTACGATATATTATTTAAATTGTTTAGAAATAATTTAGCATAAATATAGAAAACTCAAAATAGTAAGTATTCAAACAATAATGCTTCCGTTAATTTTATGAAATAAAATTTATAAAAATAATCGGAATATTTTGAATAGTATTTGAATAGTATCTTGAATAGAATCTTGAATAGTATTAACTAATTTTTCTACATTTTCATGTTTGATTTATGAATAAATAAAATTACTTTAAGTCTATAAGAACTTTCCACATATTAAGAAGTAGTTACAAGTAGATGTAAGTATGAGATTACATTATTTAAAATAAAAAAGGAATTGATTGCAATGTGTTATAACTTCTATTAATTAATTTATACTAATAGGAATCATAGTTTAATACTTTAAACCATGTATTCAAAATTTGACATATAGCTGTCAGTTGTTGTTTCTTAAAATTTAGTTTATAAATGTAGTTTTAAAATGTTAACAAACTGTTTTACAAATACACCATAGAGTCGTCTTAAAACTTCAGAGTCAATCGATTATAATTAAATACTCCATGGAAATTCTAAGTATCATGGGTTATAAAGCATATGGAACTATTTACATTGATTTTAAACATTGTGGTTTACATTAAAATATACATGAAACATTATTAGGAATGTTATGGATTGATAAAACATACATTTAAAGTTATGTTTAGCTATTATATGATGATATATGTAGCTATAAGTGATCAAATAAGTTCCTTTTCCAATACTGTCATTAATGAAATCCAAAGATCTGGTAGAATCCGCAGTCTGACTGTCACATAATGATATGCAGCATTACAAGGATTTCCTAGTATTGATGGTAATGGGAATTTACCGTTGACGTATCGAAGCTGTCTTAAGAGACTACTAATGCAGTGAGCCTGAATTATGTTGTAACTGGTTTCCGGAAATTGCGTTATATGTTTAGTTATGTTAATATAATGAGCCAAAATATGATTTTCTGATCATTATTCAATGTAAAGTTTGATATATTGTTATTTGAATATTATTTAAACTACTATGAATGGTTAAAATCTTGGAACTAATTTCAGTATAATATTAATAAATTGATTTTTGAAATGATGAGTTTTAGGGATGAAAACAGTCTAAATATAAAAAAAGATGACTTGATGCTCATTGCAACTGGTAATTTTAATGAGTCTTATTTTTTATTTGGCTTTTTTATTCAAGAAGTTAAATATCATCAAAACATTTGGCCAAATAATATTACTAGTAATCAATTTCAATCCTGGAATTTATTGTCCCTCTTGCTCAATCTATTTCGTATTTTTGCATCATATTCATGGGAAAATGAATGAGGAAAGATTCAAAGATCTTTCATTCCAAGATAATAACAAACTTGACTTTGAACATTTGATCAATTAAATATTAGAAATCAATTAATTAAAGTGGGCTATAAATCAATAAAGGCAATGAGCTTGAAATGAGATTTAAATGGCAATAGTTTGTTAGCAAAGATATTCCAAAAAGGTGGTTTTAAGATTTAATGATTATTTTCTTTCTATAGTAAATATGCAAATTTCTCATCAAAGAACTTGAAAATAACAATGTTATCTTTGATTTCTAAAGCAAGCTGCACCTCACTGAAAAGAAATAAAGGATTAAATTTCCTTTAATTTAATTTTTCTTTGCAATTACGCTTTGCCTTATATTTAATGGTAATATTTTTAATATAATTCTTTACTTTTTTAAAAATGGTACTTAATATTGATAAACTTTAAAAATGAAAATATTGTCATTTATTATAAATATATTAGTTACATGATTGAGGAGTCCTTAAGAAAGATATATTATTTTACTTTTGTTTCAAGATATTTTTAAAATCAGATTAGTTTTTGAAGAGAGAACTTTTAACTGTATATATTGCACAAAGGGGAGAAATAATATTTTACGCAAAACTAATCAAATGATAAATGAATTAAATCGCAATACTTAAATTATCAGAAATAAATTGAAAATATAAACACAACTGGTATCTAAAATATGTTATTTTTTAAACAATTAAAATTAATTAGTTATTATGGTTTGTTCATTTTAATATTTTATTACATATTGAATGTAATGAGAATCTATTAAAAAATCACATGATATTCTAAAATATTTAGGAACTAGAAAAAAGAAATCTTATTTTACCCAAAGTATTTCAAGCAATCTGTTAAGTTGCTACCAATATATTCGTTCAAAAATATCTCACAACTTTCTAAATTAACCATTTTTTTACCCCTTTATTTCAGAGTCATTCTATACTTATTAATAACTTTTGCCATGATTGATAAATTCCGAAAACGTTTCAATGAATGTGGTTTTGAAAAGGAAACCATTAAAAATTGTTTTACTATTTTTAGTTACCTTTCTCACAAAAACCTCTTTTGTTTCGCTTCGCTTAACTTTTTACTCATGCTTTTTTCTGTTGTAGATTCTTTTCATTTTTTTTCTTTATCGATCATCTCACGCATTTTGTTTAAAAATATTCTTTTCCTTTAATGGTTTTTAGTAAATCTTTCAGTCTATCCAAATCACACCCATCGCTCAGATTATGTTCCAGAAGCAGGAGTGAAAGATAGTGCTCCCGGTTCATTACATTAGTCTCAACTTCAAATCAATTTTGAAATCCTGTATTCAAATCCAAAATGCATTGAGGAATGTTTCTTAAAGTAGTTCATTTACGCAATGATTTTAACGTTATTTTACCATTAATATTCGTCAGCATTCAATTTCAGGTATTTTACTTTGCTGTTTACCGGATTCATCAAAAATGATTTTATGCGCATATCATTATATGAAAATATCCTTTTAATTCAATTTTCTCTCCAGAAACATATTTTTAAATTTAGTTGATTGATTGTGTTTAATATTCTTAAATTTATGTTTTTGGTGCTATCGATTATACATGCTTGTTTAAATGATATTTTTTATTAATGTAAGATATAAATTATTATTGTTAAAAGTATTATATTCAATCAATATTGCCAAATGGAGGCTCACATCATCCAGGAGGCAATGGCACCCCCTCTTCTATGACTCGTCACCAGGACTTTTGGAGGAATATAAAATTCATTTGCACTTTGCATCTTTATGGACACGACAACAACAAATAGAGAATCTAAAAACATTTGAAGGAATATAAAATTCATTTGCACTTTGCATCTTTATGGACACGACAATAACAAATAGAGAATCTAAGAACATTTGAATAAGAGCATTTATTTTAAAATCAGATTATTTAATATTAAGAGCATATATTGTTGAAATCAAAAATTCAGAATTAAATGGTCGCCGTTCATAATTTAAAATTGAATTTATTTTATGACTGAGTGTAATATTTTCGCGAAAAAATAATTTCCAGAAAATAATAGTCTCTTTAAAGTAAAAACATTGCTTATTAACTCATCAAATATTAATCTCTGATGTATGAGATTCTGCTTATATAATTTAAGTGAGTGTTTCGTTTTCAATTCGATAAAAATTAAAACATAAATTTCAGCTTTCTTCAAAAGTGATTAATGTAACTAATCTATACTTTTCATTTAAGTTGTGTGCAATCGTTTTCTAATATAATAAAGTGTAATATTCTCACTTAACAAATAATTAAAACTTTTATCAGTTTATATTGATAGAAAAAATTAATCTAATTTAAATAGAAAATACTTTAATTTATAGAAAATAATGCTTAAAGAATATTAAATCTGAATTAGTAAAATGTATAGTACCAAAATCATGTTCTGTTTCCATGAAAAGAAATATATAACACACTTTGAGATTCAAAACAAAGCGCACTTCTATGCTGTTATTTTGTATACATATTATTTGCAAAATTTGAGGAATAATTTTTATTCAGTTAAAATTTTAAGTTAAATTCAGGCTTATAAAATTTCTAGAAAACGAGGCTTTATCAATTTTATAATTTCAAAAAGGATAATAATCAAGTTCTCATTATTTAAAATATGACTACCTCCTTTTACAATTTAAAACATTTCTAAGAAATAAAAGAATTTTTGCTAAATAAATTGTTAAAGTTCCCTGTGTTTAACAACCTCCTTAACTCATTATTTAAGAGGAGACAATTTATTCACGAGGTACTAAATTATTATTCGGTCTTTGTAGAAATTAAAAAATTATTTTAACGAGATACAAAGATAAATTCTGACAATAGAAGGGCCATGTAAAAGACTGCAGAACACGCTTTTAAATTAAAAATTATTACAGCGTTATTTTATAAGAAAATTAAATAGAAATAATTATTTATTTTAGATAACAATATCTAAAAGCTCTTTCCTAATTACTATATTTTTCCATTATACGTAAAAAAATATAATTCAAACATACTGAAATTTTCCGACATAAGGATTTTTGAGTTTTTAATTTAATGATTGTGTATCGAAATTTCTACTTAAAAATAAAAATTTTGTTAAAAAATATGTTAATTTTATAAAGTATGCAATTAAACACAAATTACTCTAAATAGCAATTTGTTGTTTCCCAATAAGCTTTAGATCTAGTTTTATATGAAGTAATATAACATTTAGAAAATATTCTTAAATAGCTTTTTTACTCATACTAAATTGTAAAGAACGAAAATATTAACTTATAATTGCAAAATTTTAGATTGCATTATATTTTGTGTTAAAGAATATAAATATAAATTCTAAAAAAATGAAGTTTTAAAACTGGAATTAAATTTATTGTTACATTATATTTTGTTAAAGAATATAAAAAAATTCTCATTGTTTTAAAACTTAAATATATTTCAAAGTTTCTACATGTTAATTAGCAAGAAATTTTGAAATTTTTAGGAAATAAAACTCATTTAAATATTATTAAAAAATAAATTAAAATTTACAAGAACAAAAATTTTTTCTTCTAAATTTGAAGACATTGTTTTAATTCAAATTTGAAAAAAAGTGAAGAAAATAAAATACTTTTTTACTTTTCAGTGTATATTAATTACAAAATGCAATTTATTTCAAGTGTAAGGAATTTTAATTTTAGTTTAATGTCGTGAAATTCTTGATCATAGAATTTACGAGAGAATATAAATTTATTTCTTCGTGATAAGTTTTACAGAAATTGTGAATACTCATATTCAGATGAGAAAGGATTTTTGATAAATTTCTTTACTAACTCCTCATTTACAAAATTTGTGAAACTCTTTGTAATATTTTGCAATCTTTATATATTTATTATTTTAAAAAAATAAAAGAAATTCTTTTGAAGTCTGAGTGATTTTACTTAAAATTGCTTATTTTTAATATATTTTTATATAATTAATATTATGCATAATTAATATTATGCATTAATATTATGCATAATATAACTAATAATAAAATAATTAATAATTTTTCAACTTTAATCACTCGTTAAATTTAGATTACATTCAGAGGATTTTTTTTAAAATGAAGAATCACTTCTATATGTTTTATTGGGGCATATATTTTAGAGATTTATTAATATTTTTTACCTGTTCTTGATTGATTTATATAAAGCTATCTGTAATGCAAAAATGACAAATTTGAATTGAATATCAATTTTAAACCACAAAGGTGGAATTATTGCATAAAATTAGTGTTTGAGTAAGTAATTAAACATGGTGAAATATTACGATTTTTAGTTTAATTGCTTAAAGATATTTTTTTAAGGATTAAAATTTAGCAATTGTTTGTTAATATAAATTTTATCATTGCTGGCCTTACTAACCTGTATCTTTTTTTCAGTAATAGAAAGAAATAAATGTTATTTCATTTTTTACAAAAAAGAAGCAGAAAATTTGTAAATGAGAACTAAGAATATTGAAATAGTATAACAATGATTGATTATTTTGAATGAAATGTTGTGTAATAAATTCATAACAGAACACACCAGGATAAATAAAATTTCTTCACGTTCTACAAGCTAAACAATTTTAATCTTTCAAGGAAAGTGGAAAACCTGTTTACCACAATAGAAACACAATAAAGTGTCTTGAGAGAGAAGTAAAAACAATCCTCTGTAAAATCTATTTTTGGAACCAGATAGAAATTTTTAGAATGTTCGAGGAACGTCGCCAACATTGTATTACAATGCATTCTTAAAATTGTCTCCTGAAGTTCCATGAAAAATATGAAACTTCGATATTGTTCTGTATAAGCATAAAAGTAAAAGTTTTAAAATGTAAAAAAATAATATTCTAAGATTTGAAAAATCAAACAAGATTTTATGTCTAAGAAACAGATTTCAGGAAGAAGTTTTACAACCAATATTTTTGGAGACTCTGTGGTGATTTAGAAGAAGCATTACCAATGCTTTAAATAAGGTTATGTTTTTCAGTTGAAATTTCTATGTATTAAATTGGTTGGCGTTGGTGATTTAATCTCATATTGGAAACGTTTTTCATTCAGTGAATTCTTTAATACTTATTCTTGTAAGTATTATTTGAGAATATTTAGTTCGAGCGAGAAATTTTTTCTCCATCATTTCTTTTCTAATTAGCCAACTGTACTGACATATATTGGCTGCTTTCTTAGAGAAAGAAGAGCATATTTTTCCTATATAAACGCTTTTAATTTAATAAAAAAATTTGAATTGCTGATTGTTTTTATTGATATTATATTGTAGTAAATTAATTTGAATTTAGATTTTACGATGTTGTGTTTACTAAATCCTATCCAATATAATTAAATATGTTAGTTTTTTCTTTTTCTTTGTATTAATTTTGCCGTGTATATTTTGTGTGCAGAGTTTCATAAAAGAAAGAGCAGAAGAAACTCATCTAGAATAAATATCTTCTAAACCATCAAAAAATATTTTTGTTACTTCAATAAAATTTGAAATATTTTTAGAAAATAATTAAATTTTATTGTCTGAAGATAAGTTAAAAGATAGGAGAGAGTTTTCATTTCATTTATTTCCAAATAGATAATATTACTGAGCAAAGAACATGTGCTACAGTTTATTTAACAGGACATTTCTGCCATAAAATCATTTGAAATGTAGCTAAAGTTTCAAAAACAACAACATTTGATGGGTAAAAGAATTCAACAATGAACATATAGGTTAAGGCAGAGATTTAATACTCAGAGTTTATCGTTTAATAAGACGAGACATAAGAAAAACTTATATCATTTAGTTCCTATTAAATAATTGAAGAACAAAACAGCGTCGCCTCTAGAACTGTTGCAAGAACTTTGAATTTGTTGCAAGAACAATAATATATATGTTGAAATGGTCAAAAAGAAGCTTTCAGAACTCTTTTTAAAAATGTATCATTACCGATGGCTTAACTTGAATCTAAGCTTTTGACGCTAAAACAGATCAATAAACAGAATATCTATCGAAAGATAAAATAAACATGAAAAGACCATGTCAAAACTGTGAAAATAAATCAAGGTAAAGTTGAGTGTTTCCTTATCGTATCACAATAGTGTGCATTATAAATTCCTATTCCGAATATATTTTGAATGTTTTATGGAATTTGTCTAGTTTAGTTTGTCGATAACGATCAAAAATATGCCAAAAAATTTATGGGTTTTGATTAATTATAATATTTCTTAACACACTTCAGTTATTCGTTAATGATTTGCAAGATATGCAATATATGCGACGTCAAGTAGTATATTCTCTTAATATAGTACTATGGGATATTTAATTCTTTCCATGGTTGAAATTCCATCTTTGTTGACATTGTTTTGATTTTATTATTTTCCCATATACTTGATAAAATTAAAAGATATATATTTTTCATATGATTCCTTACTTATTGATAGATTATTGGGGAATTTTTAATTAATTTTCTTTTTTTGTTGTTTAGCAGCATAGTTTGTCCAGAATGGCAAAGTATGTTTTAAAAATTGCTAATTATTCTCACAAATGATGGAAAAGAGGGTAGAAAATTGGAATCATGTGCCGAATTGCACAAAACCCAACTCATAACACCTGCTTTTAAACTATTTTTAACAAGTGATCACGCTTATAAAATTCTATTAATTTACTAAAAGGAGTTTAAAAGGCACAATATAATACACTTCTTCATATTTCGGCAGGTCCAAGCAAAATGATTTTACATATTGTATATAGAATACAAATATTAAATAAATATAATGGGAATATAATTGCATACAAATGAAATAAAAAATAGATTTTTAAAACTTTATTGTTGGCCACGTAAGATTATAACGAGGTAAAGAAAGAAATGCGTTTTATAAAAGCTAACAAAAAATAAATGGTATTATATATATAGAAAGTATAGAGAATAATAAGTAACATCCAATCAATAAGCCATAATAGTTTGTAATGAAATTTACCAGGCATATTCCTTTATGCTCCGAAAAATTAACTACATTCATAAAATGTTGAAACGTTGAAATGGAATATTTTTTGCAATTCTCTTAAGAATTTAATGAACCAAATATATAATTAAGCACACATAATTATCATAACTTTGAATAATTAATTTCTAGTCTTCACACAGAGGAAGTATTAAAGAATATTCGTGGCAAAATTCGACAGATGTTCGTTTTGATTGATATAAACGAAATAATTCATACAATTCATTTTTTAAACAAAAGCACTCACCATTTTTATAAAAATTCATTGATTTGCTATAGAAATGAAACTCATTTCCACATTTTTATATTGATTCAAATGAAAATTAGTATGCGTATTTCCTGTCATATCAGAAAATTAATTAAGTGTGTGAAATACCCCAAAATAAGGAAAATGGAGTAAAAAATAGTTCGATTCAAAGAATTGGATGGAAATATTTTTTGGAAAACTCTTGAAGTTCAAAAGGAAAATACTTATTATGTTTAATAAAAATTATTATTGCAGTTTTCAATTTTAATACAAAACATGAGTTAGTAAAAAAAATCCGGTAAAAGTTTTGAATAAAAATTGAAATCGAAAGTTTATTTAAAAACTTAAAAATTGAGATAGCTTTTGACGAAAAATATTTAATGACAATATTAAAGATTTTTAGCATGTTTATTAAAAGGATGAAACAAATTTCATTAAGATTTGGTATAAGCTCTCTAAGTATAAAATAATATAAATTTGGGTATATTTTCTAATACAATAATTCTTATTAAAAATTTAATATGATTTAGTTAATAGTAAACAATTTAAATTATTGTTTGTTACATTTATGTTCTGTTTATATTTTATAATAAGTAAGCACTATTAAGAGATTTTTGGTCAACTAAAAGAGAAAGATGATACTTTAAATTGAGATTCATTTATTTTTCAATTATAAAAAGCACAAAATTACTATGGAAAAGTCAATGATAAATATTGAGTTAACGAAAAAGAAATTTTATGTCAGAATGTTTTGCGAGATTGTTGAGTTAGAGGAACTTAAAATCTTTAAAAGGAAGTTTTATTTATTCATTTAATATATTTTAGGAGCTAAAAATTGAAAATTAGAGGGAAAAATGTGAAAAAAATGTTCCTTGATGCCCTGAGGGTAGTCCAACATTTGTCGGCGTGTCCAATACCAAAAAATAAACTTAAACTAAACTGAGTTTTTATCAAATTTTTTATCTTATTTTTTAACTAAAAACTGTAAAATTAAAAAAAACTCAAATTCAAAAAATACTTCAAAAATATAAAATGTCTTCCAGAGCTGCTCTTTAGTGCAATAATAGTAAAATGAATAATAACCAATTTTTTTTTAATTTCTAAAAATTGTGGTGTAAATAATGAAAATTTAAACATAACTGAACAAAAACTGAAGTCTAAAAATTACAGAGAACTAAAAGTTTAATAAATAAGGACTTAAAAATTAAAATGTGATGAATAAAAACTCTAAAGTGAAAGCTCAATGTATGCTTTTGCAATTTCCAAAGAGTTTCTCAACTTTTGATTGGTTCATAAAAATTTCGCTGTTCATCAACAGGAAAAAAACGTGAACTATAATATTAGGGTAATTACTTTTATATTTAATCACTAGATTTTTATTTTTAATTGCAATATACATTAAAAATTTATAAACAAATCTTTACTTTTAAAATACTTAGATTTCTTTTTCTCAAAAAACCACATAAACCAAACATTATCGATCTAAGATTTATTTTTTGATTTCCAGCAATTGTTTTCTCATATTGTATTAACATTAACTTACATCAGGTGAAAAAGCTTTTTTGCATTTTGGTTATAAGGAAATATTATTTTGGTTTATTACATCTAAACTGCTTAGAAAGAGAAAGAAAATTAAATAAAATCTCAAAATCTGACCCCGAATTTAAGGGAATTATTCCTCGAGATATTGAAAACAAGGAAGAAATATGGGAATATTGTACTAAATACTCTATTTTTTTTATGAAACTAAAATAATAAGGTTACTAATTAATGTAGTTTAAAGTTAGTGATAAATGCAAATACTTTGTATTAAGAAAGAGATTGTTCTTCAAATTTATTGAGTAAAAATAAATATTGTTTTTAATTACTTTTAAAGTAAGAAACGGTTTTCTTAAAAAATTGTTTTATTAGTATTTCATATTTTTTCACATTCGAGAGTTAATTTCCTCAGCATCTGAGGCTTAAAGTAGCTCTGAATTACTAGAAACATTCAAAGTGGAAGTGTGAATCAAACACGTAATCTTTTTAACTTAAGGTCAAAATATTGACCGCACGTATAAGTTATAGTGGTGTCAGTATGTAATTCTATAACTATATACGTAATAGTGGATACATGTTCTAACATAGCTATGGTTATTAAAACCATATTAGAATTATTTTTATTATTTAAAGCATTATCTTTCTCAGTTAGTTGACCAAAAATCTCTTAATAGCGCTTACTTATTATAAAATGTAAACATAACATAAATGTAACAAACAATAATTTAAATTGTTTACTATTAACTAAATCATATTAAAATTAATAAGAATTATTGTATTATAAAATATATAATTCCCAACTCAAATAAATTCAAACAAGTATGTATTAAATTTACATGTTTCTAAACGTTTATACATAATATTTTATAAAAATAGTACAAGTACAGCTATGATTAAGTAGTACACATTAGAATTTTCATTGAATAGACATTTCTAATTTTATATAATAGTTCATCAATTCCTTTAATGAAGTCATAACTTTCACTGGTCATTTATTTGTTATTGGATAAGTTATTTTCTAATCAATTTACGTCAATACGTAAAAATCTTAAATTTTACACAGTTGCAATTGTTTCAAAATGGAGTTAATGTGACAAAATATTTAAGTTCCAAAATGGAGTTAATGTGACAAAGAACTTCTTAAGAAGATTTTGCCGAAGCAAAATTAAGAGTCAATTCAAGTTAGTAGTATTTCAATTGAAAATAAAGATTTCATTAGATTTACATCCTGTCTCTATTGATTGAAATTTTTTGTTGATTCTAACACCAAGCAAGATATTATGCATACTATCAGTAAATTAAAATAATAAAAGAATAATATATTTTTAATTCACCTTTTCAGCAGTTTGAAATATAATTCTTGTTTATCTTAATACTATCAATGATTACTCATTAATCATTTTAATAAGTTCTGCGACGGACTGAAATTTAATTCAATTTTTCTCAACAATATTCTTTATTTTCTGATGATTTCAATTCCAGTCTTAGCTACATAGTGAATACATAACGACTCCGTTTTTTAAAAATAAAAAAATCACCATATGTTTGATCCTCGAAACCAGGTACATTCCATATTCAGCTGAAGGAGTGAGAAAAAAGAGCCAATTTTGGCTTGCTGAAACCTTGCAAATAATACATATTTATGTACTATTCTATATACTACCAATACATAAGACCCTTTAACCTTCCTTTTTTAAATGGACGGATCGTTAATGCATAAGATATTTGAATTCCCATTTAAAATAGATAGCTCTTGTTTCTATATAATGATTGCCTCTTTCCAGATTATTTATTGAAATTAAATTTATGATAGATAGGATATATTTAGTGCTTTAAATAGGATATGTAAATGAAACTAAATAGCTATAAAATATTCATAAAATAAGGATTCTAAAATGACCGATAAATATTCTTAAATATCATAATATGATTTAATTGTTTTTGGTAGTATCGAAAACCATTTTCATTACTTCTAACAGGAACTCAATAAACAGATATTTTAAAGGAACTTTGCAATTTTATGAAATTATCTTTATAAAATACTGTATCATGTCATCTTTAGAAAGAGTCTTGCTTTTCATTTGCTACTTAACACTGCAAGAATTCTCGAATAGTATTGTAAAAAATATTTATTAATTGACTTATAATTTTTTATTATACAAGTACCTTCTCTGTTTATTTGTGAAGACTTAATAATTGTTTCCTTGGACTATTTTTTAAACTTTACATTCTTTTCATTGGTAAACATCATTTTATCAAACGCATTTAACCATCTCATTGTAATTCAGTAATACATTCATGTCATACCATCTGGAAGGCTTCTGTCAAAAATTTTCCATATTTTTATGCTTTTCAATAAGTTCTAGTTACATGAAATGAACATAAAAAATTCTGATGACCTTAAGTCAAATTTTATTTTTATTATCAGAACAATTTACCACTATTTGCTATAAGAAACGTGAATGCTTAACATATCCAATTGATGTTTATTTTATTATTACCTATTTAAACATTGAAATAGTATTTTAAATTATTTTATGGAGATTTGGAATAGAGTTTCGATAAGTTTTGATTTAAATTTGTCATAAAACAAAAAGTATACAAATTTGGGTGTAAAGAGGATCCTGAATTGATGGAGGATATTGAATTGATAAACTAACATAATAACGAAAAAATTAAGGAAATTATATATTACACGCATTAATTAATTCACGGTTGCTCTAAATTACGTATTAAGAGTGAATTAATGCATACATTTATTCTTATGGAATATAAGTTTTGGATGTGGCTTTATAGGTTACTTTTTATTTCAGCAGGAAATACAAAATGTATAAAATATTTTATTCATAAATTAAAGTAATTTTTTAGACTTAAAATCGTAAATGAAATTTATTTTTGTTTTTTTAACAAGCATGAAAATTTTTTTTCTTGAGCAAATTAAGTTTACTTCAATATTATTTATATAAATTATTTCAATCATAATTTATGATATTAAACACTCATCGAAGTAACTCATAATAACTAAAAATTTATGCACGTAATTATAAAGAATTTGATTTTGAGACATAAAAATTAATTCCAATAAATTAAGTAATAGCATAGTATTGTTGAACTTCTTCCTTATATACTTAAATTAGTATCAAATATTAAAATAAGGTAAAAGAATTCTAAATCAAAACGAGAAGATAAAATATTCCTAGCTAATTAAACATTCCTGGTATTTGAAATTTATAACTCCTAAAATAAGATTTTAAATAAAATAAAAACAAACTTTTAGTAATTTTTTTAAAAATGTAACTTTACTTAAACTGGTGTTCTGTAATTGTCAAATGGGTATAAATGTCTTTCGTATACACATATTGTCATAAAGCTTCAACCAAAGTTCACAGCTGAACATGACAATTTGTTTGTGAAAAACCCTCATTATATTACGCAAAGGAACTTTAGAAAATAATAAGAAACTGTGATTTTTTATGATAATAATATTTACTGAAAACATAAGCTAATTTGAAATTAGAATTTAAAGTATTTCCTGTTTAAAAACCTAATTTTTTGTAAAAATTGAGAAAATTCAATCAATGTCGTATAATTAGTCTTACCATCTTTAAAACACAGGAAGATTGTGTAAAACAAATTTATTGCAATGTTTGATATCTGTTTCAAATAAACTATTTTTATTCTCGCTTCGTTTTAAATTCCAAAAGAAAATGGCTAAAAAAAGAAAAGTAAACCAACAACAGTATAAATGATTGAATTTTTTCACAAAATTGAAACAGAGTATTAGAAATAAAAAGAAAATCTATTTCTTTTAATTTCTATCCTTTATTCATAAAATGCTTTTACTTAATTAAATATTTCTTGACTTGCGTTAATTTTTTGAATATAAATATGAGCTAAAATATAATATTTATTGTAAATATGCTTATAATTTATATATGATTATGTATATAAAGTTTTTATTCTCATATAATACCTTTAAATTTCTTTATGATATATTTATGTAATACTTGATAAACACGGATTCTAATTAGCTTCTATAATTAATTATAAAATATAATTAAAGATGATTAATCTTAATTTCGAAATGAAGTAAAGTGAAGTGAAAGTAAAGTAAAGTCAAGACCATGAATTTCACATATTGCTCAACTGGAATTCGCACATTAAAATTCACTCACGTTGTAGCTCCATGATGTCTCGAACTCTGCCTCAAATTCGCGAATCTGTAGAACTGAAAACTTAAGAGTTTAGTGATTTTGACACATTTTCATTTTGGTATTAAATAAAATCACTACTTTTTTGGTTAAAATTAAGAACACTTAATGAAATAAAGATTTTGACTAGAATTAAAATTTCATTTTTATATTGATGGCAGATTATTGTAATCTCATAAAACTAAGGAATTGTATTTTAAACACGTAGAAATCAATCATATTGTTTCAAAGATGGTTAAAATATCTACAAAAAGATACCAATATAATGAGAACTTTATAAATTCTTTGTTTTCGAATATGTCTCTTAAAATTATATCTGCTTCCTAATGGATCAAATCCTAGTTTCATGATATTCTTAGTTCAGTGAATAAAAAGAGCTGAATATATTCATTCAGATAATTGATAATTTGCGATGAAATTATCACTAAATTTTTCTTTTGAATAAGCTAATTTATTCCTTAATAATTTAAGATTTATAGGATAATTAAGATGCATTAAATACTGAAAATACATCTAGCGATGATAATTAAAATGAACTTCTTTCTCAACTAAATAAAGCATAGGATACATTATCGATGAAATCTGTATTACATCATCGTTGTCCTATAGAAGATTTGCGATTGCATTTTTTTCTGTTAGTTAGGGATAGATTTGAAAGGAAATATCATAACGTCAAAACTCGAAACTGTTGACCAAGTTCAGAAATAAAAAAAAAATCTTTTTAATCTCTTTTAGTGATTAAAATCAAATCACGCTTCATGTATTTTTGTTAAAAGAAATCAATCTGATATAAGCACAAAAAGTGCACCTTGCGATAACTATGTCTGAACAAGAAAGAATATAAATATGGCCGTAATATTTTTTAGTTAAAAAATAAATAGTTAGACAATCATGTATAGATGAGGAAAGCATACATATTTGAAGGAAGTGAAAGTATTAGACTTATGAGAAAAATGAAATTTAGGTGAGTAATACTGTTAAAATATCTATCATAAGTTTATTAAATTAAAATTAAAATTTTTGTTGTTTCTGTAATTTAATTTAGTAACGGTTTCTATCATCATGGATAATCATTATATTAGGACTATAAAATATTTTTTTAATCTATATTGAATATTTTTTAAATTCTGTTAGATTTTAAATTAGTTGTCATAAGTATCAAAACATTATCCATTTTAAGTAATTAATCTTCTGTTAAACAAATGGATTTCATGACTCAGAGTTTTGACTTTTATTAACTTTTCACAAGAAATATCTGAAATTATAATGGAAACAAATTTGCTTAAGTTAATAAAATTTTAAGTAAACCTATTTGTAGGCACAATTTCTTATTTTAAGTAAAAAAAAAATTGCCTTAAATACTCATTGTATAATATTTTTTATATATGTTAGAACGCTCCTGATAAATATTCAAACTTAAACTGATATTATTAAATTCACGGTGTTGCTAATGATTAATTGCCTCGTTATTTTCATCAATAATCATATGCAAATAGGAAGCATTAGTCTTAATGATTGATAAATTGTTCTTAGTGGCTGATAGAATAGGAATGATAAAATACTACTAAATGAAAAATGTTTAATATTATTTTATAATTTCTATTTTATAAATTATCATTTTAATCATTTCCCTTATCATTATCAATCAATTTATCATTTCAGAAGATTAAATGTAATACATAATCATCAATATAAATGTTCATAGATTCAATTATTGTTATTATTATTACAATGCTATTCAAACTATCTAAATTTTGGTTTAATTTAGTTGTTGCAATTTATTTCCAAATTCAATAATATATTGCTTTCCCTTTACAATACTTGTAGTATTAACTTCTAAAAAATCTCAAAGATGTTTCTTTTAAAACAAAATAAAATTTCATTGTTTCAAATATAATTATTTTTCTTTTCAAAATTAATCATACACATACATTTAGTCAACTGCAACATGGTTTGAATTAAATATTAAGTGTCCAATTAATGAGAATATTAATATGCTTTTAATGTAATTAGAATGAATATCTCTATCTTAATGATGATTAAAAACTTATCAGTACATATTTCCCCTTTTTTGAAATTAATGTTTTCATATTCAATTTAAGATTAGTAATTATATAAATTTATATAAATATAAGAGTCTTTATATAAATTATAACAACTTTTATAAATGACTTTATTGTAAGGTATTGAATAAAATTTTCCTAATTTTTAAAATTATTTTTGCATTTATACTTGCACATTAGTAAGCACGAGAGGAATCACCTTTTAGCAGGAGCAAAGGACATTTCCAGACTGTCCTTGGTGTTCCGCCAATATGGCCTCCACTGGACATATCTTAACCAGCCTAAATTTTAAAAAAGACGATGTCCTTCGGTGTCCATCACATTTTTTAGACATTTTAGATATGTTTGGTTTTATGGGGGTTGTCTAGCCTAGCTAGACAACCTCTGAGACAAGTAACAACAAAAATATAAGTAATAATATTTACATTATGTTCATTTATTATTGTAGTGCACAGTCTCACGTCAAACATTAGAAATTTTTAATAAAAAAATCATCAGAAAGTACGCGGACATATATTTTCTATTTCATGTGATATTTTATCTCTGTGTTGTGTTACAAACTAATCTGCAAAGGAAATTTTTTTAAAATATATATTTATTTAGTTAAATACTAGTCATTAACTTTACTTCTTTTTACAATAATCCATTATTGACAAATGAAATTAAACTAATATGCTTAGATTAGTTTAATAAATATATATCAAATATTACAATTAACTTAATTTTGTTTTAACATAAGCTGGAAATTTATTTTCAAATTCAGTAACGCTTCTTGCTTGCCCAAAGTTAGACATTCAATATTAATTTTTCAATTAAAATAAACCTTAAAGGCATTTAATTTAAAATGTAATAAAATTTTATTTCTTGAGATACATTCTATAAATTCATAAGAAAGAGCTAAATAGGAGAATTAATATAACAACAAAATGTGCAGTATATTGCATGAAATTTTAAGCAGCATGATAACAAATGACTTCCCTTTCAATCATGGGTGATATAAGTGTTTAATAATTTATTTACTTATTTGCCTATATGTTTCTAACGTTAACAGTTATGTTATAAAATCTTTTGTAGGATTTATGTTTAATTTTCTGTAGGATTTATATTGCATTATTATTTCTGATAATGGATATAATTTTGGGCTCTATTTATAAATGTAGTGATGACGTGATTCAATCTGTTGATTGAAAAAATTGTCACATTTACTTATTGACGCAAAACAATTGATAATAGAAAATATTTTGAAAAGTCTGTAAGAGACGAAAAAGGATATTTTTTATATTTAATGTATTTAACAATAATCTTGGAGTTGAATAAAGATATGCGTGAGGAAACTTAAGACATACGCTACCATTAATACCGGCAGATTGAAGAAAATATTTTTTGTGTAATGGAGCAGATAATGAATGAGAAAAATGATCTCTTGTATTCTTTACATAAGAAACGTAGTTTGGTCTGATTATTGGTCTTAAGAATGAAGAATAAATATTTGTCCTCAATATTATTAAAAGAATTTATTGTGTGAATGCAGTTAATTTCTCGTTCAAGAAGAAATCTGGTCCTTGGTGAGTTTTCAGAATTTATGAGACATTTCGGTCTTGCATCTCACTATTGAGTCACAATATTTTTATGCATTATTTTAGAAATTATATGAATTCTCATTTCACTTTCACAACTAAGAAACTCTAAAACACATCATCAATCTTTTTTACGATCATGAATTTATATTAAATCTAATATGTCAATAGCTCTGCCCGTTTTTAGAATAAAACAAAAGAATAAATTTTTCATGCCTCGAATAATTTTTATTGAGTAACATAATTGCCATCTTTATTTATGACTTCTTGCCAGTAATAGGGCGATTGTATGTCTCATTCTTAAAAAATGTTTTATCTCTAGAGGCTGAAAATTGTACCATAGCTTGTCTGATGTCTTCTTCGTTCTTGAATTTTTCGCATTGTAAAAAGCTTTGCAAGGATAGATATAAGATATACTTAGTGAGTGATAAATCCGGAAAATAAGATTTATGGGATGGAATTTCCCTGCCTATTTCTGGAATGTTTTGACAAACTCCTTTCTTTACTTCTTTCTTAGACAACTCTTTCTTGGAACATCACCGGCCCCTTTTCTTGGACTGCTCCCTTTAAATTATCCTGTTGACATTACTTTTCCAAATTGAGCTTTTCGTTCAGTTTTTAATGTTCATAATGTTTTTGTCCTCAAATGGCTCACTATAAACACAATTAGAGCAAATTAACACTGAAAATGTTAAGTATAATACAAAATGTTAAAATTTAAACCCAATCCAAAATAATGGAAAAATAAATTTTAAATGATATCTCCCAAAACAAATACAAGGAAATGACCTGAGCAATTTAAATAATTTAAAATTTTTTTAAAAAATTTATAAAAGGTTTATATTTTTGAAAATGAAATATTTATTGCTGTATATCTGTATAAAAAAAAACTACTTAATATACACACAAATTTAAGTCTTTTCTGAACATAATTACAAGTGCGTTTTTACTTAGTTATGTAAATGAGAAATTTGGATCTTTTTTTTTGTAATTTATATAAAATATTTGCTATTTATGTTTAACCATTAATTTGCACATGTTTGCACTCCTAAGTAAATTTTCTCTATTACTTTCCTAATAATCTATTTAATTAATTTTCATAAATACATCATATTATAAATTAAATTTAAGTTTTGATATTTTAATTATATTTTTATTTAATTATTTTAATACTTACATATATTGTAGTGCTTTAAAATGTAATATTATTTACTTGAAATTGTGACATACAATTTTTATATTTCTTAATAAAAATATTTATTTGTTATTAGAAATAATTTTTTCTAATAATCATTTCATTCAATTAGGAAATTGTTGTTATAAATTTATTTAATATTTTGTAAAATTGATCGAATGATAATCACCTTTATATAAATATAAATACGCAGGTGCCTCTAAATGATTTTACAGATTTAACATCAATCACTAAAGGAATTCTATTGTGAACTATATCTATACTTTTACAGAACAAGCAGATCACTTATCAAAGTAACTTTGCTGAAAGCTAAAAATGTAAATAAATGCTTGATTTTTAAAATTAAGCATACATGAGGTCTGAATTGTCATATTAAAATAAACGAATGTGTTGTTGTTGTTGTTACTAACGACACTTGGACAAGCCAAGCTCGCTATACCTTGGCTATGAGAATTTAAGTCAATTGGGAGCGTCTTTCGTTTAATCAGAGCAACATAAAGGTGAAAGTACGACTTTTGCTCTTCAAATCCTCCGATAGATGGCAGCACCAAATGATCTACTCCCTCAATTTTGGCATTGATCTGAATGGGGAGTAAATTTCTCCTGACCATTGCACCCATGGTAACTGCTCAACGACCGACCACAGAACTTTCGATAAATTAATGTAGTACTCAATAGGCGCAGTAAGTATTCTTTTTTCATTCCATATTTATAATATATACAACAAACAATTACCATAACTCCGGATGCAAAATTTTAAAATATATAATTGAGCTTGAGAATTTATTAAAGTATTTTGAAAATTCCAATTACGTTGATTTATTTAAATTCTCACCCTATTTCACTATTACATTTTAAGGACCTATCAATCATTATTGTCAAAAATATTTTATTTCAAGTAGTTACCAGAATACTATAATGTTTGGAAAAAAATCCAGTGTAGAATCTGAAAAGAAGTTAGGAGACATATTTTTACCCGGATCATTATTAATATCCGAGTGTCGACAAGTACCGTGGTTATCAATAATTCTGGCTTGACAGGTTAATGATTCCCTTTCCCTTGTATTAAATGATATGAAAGTTTTTTCGGCCATGAAAGCTTCCTGGAATCTGAATTTTTGCCTTCGGTGACTTTAGAAATAGATGCAGGTATGTCTACAGAAATAAATAAGGAAAGTAAAATCTCTAAAGTAACATTCTTTGTTTGTTTAAAGTTTTTAACAATACATAACGTATGAAAATATTCCCAAATTTAATTTAAATAAAGTTGATTCTGAAATAAATGTAAATGTTTTAATCTTGATGCGTTATTTCAGTACCATTTTAATGAATTGTTTCCTTGATACATAGTTTCTTTTTAACTGTAGAAAATCTATGCTTCTCAAAGTATTATAAAAGTATGATTATATCGAGTTTTAGTTGAGTATGATTTAAATTGTTCAAGAAAAGAAATCTTAAAATTCAAATTTTAAAACCTTTTTAATTAGATAAATTATGATAATTGCTATTTTTTTATCAACATGTTAAAATCCTTCATTAAAAATTTTTTAAGTTTAAGGAATCATTAATGACAATTTTTTTTTGTTATTTTATATTGTGGAAATGTGTTTGTAAACGTTTAAATTTAACTCAAATTCCCTTTTCTTACATGTGATCCACAAGTATTTATCAAAGTATTGAATTATATTATTCATTAAATAACAACTAAAATTATATCATTGAATAATTTTACTGTATGAGAGCAACCAAATAAAAATACCAATATTTGTTACTACATACTGTTTTTCATTTCATAACCATTTTATGGATTTTTGCACATTAAAAGTTGTATTTGATATAAATGTTACTACAACACTGAATAAATAAGTTTCCAGAAAATAGCATAAATATGTTTCAATCATTCAGAGATTTTCTATTAAATGAATAAAAACGTGCACAATAAAAGAATATTTTATATTTTTGATAAGAAATTTAATAAAAAATATTAACTATTTTGATTTTAATATAGAAGCAATGTCATCATTGGAATGTTATTCTTCTGTAAATAGTCAATATGGTTAAACCAACAAATTTAATCTATAATATTTCACTTTTTAGACAAGATTTAATCACTTTTAGTGTGGAGAAGCTATTTTGTATCTGTATTTGTGTCAGGAAATATAAATACAACTTTATGAGAAATGATTATTTTTTTAATATTTCTTAAATATTCATCAAACACTTCCTATGTTAAAATTGCAGTTTTACTTAATAAATTTAAAATTTTTCTTTTTTTTCCTATTTGAATACTGTAGAATCTTCTCTGAACGTACGAGTTATTTGATTTCCTAAGTGATGAGTAAGAAGATCTTAAAAGATTGTGACTATTTTTCACGTGTAAAAATTGTATCATAGAAAGCCTTGATGAAATACTTTAAATAATGAGGAATCAAACGATTTTGAGGTATCACTTTTAGAGTTCTGAGTAGTCTCCCTTTAACTTATGTATTAGAATAAATGCTACAAAATATTCATTTAGTTTAATGATGCTGTTTAAAATATTTGTCAATGCGTAATGCATCTATGGTTGGAATAACTTTTATATTAGAAAAACGAGATCAATTTGCATTTTTAATGATTTATACCTATAGAAGTTACGTATAACAATTAGTCTATTTATTCAGAAAACTAAATATGCTGCAGCCTTCAGCTTAAATGTATGCTAATTACAAGTCTGTTTAATTTTCACTGAGATTATGCTTTAGAAATTATATATTAATAGTCATCGTTATGTGCTGATTCATGCAGATAACTTTATAATGACAAATTCAATGCCCTGAAAACAAACATGCTGATAGAAAATATTACAAATATTCATTATATTTTAAATAAACATTTTTCCTTTTTGTTAAGCCAAAGAAACATTTCCATGTTAAATAAATATATTTGCGTTTTATTTTCAAATAATATATATTTAATAAACAATTTTAAATTTTAATTTAAAATTTATCAAGTAAATTAAATTATTTGCTTAAATGTAATGCTCAGATATTAAGAAATAAAATACGAGTATTTAAAAAAAATTATGTTTATTATAAATTTTTAAGTTTTTCCGTAAAATTTAATAAACATTTCTCTTGTTATTCTCTAAATAAATAATTATTAATTTTATATAATGTCTTCCAGCATATCTTCAACCAACACCTTAAATTTAATCAACATTTTTCTTTTATATACTTAATGATGCATTTTGGTCTTAGTTTAAATGATAATTCAAGGTGTATCACAATCCATTTTAAAGAAGTCATTATTCACACAGAATTATAAACAAATTGCTTTTAAAAGTAAAAATCCCTTTTTTACCATAAGGACTTGTTTTTCTATTTAGAAAATACAAAAGAATATCTATTACACTTAAGTCTGTTTGTTCTCTAAATTAATATTGATGATTAAAATAGAACTGATCCATGAAATTGTATGTGAGAAAACAAGAAAATGAACTTTGTTATGTCTAGATCTCTGTAAGAAAAGAATATCAAAACATTCTGGTATTATTTCCACAATCTATTACACATAATATTTCATCTAAGGAAAAGCTGCAAACGTAGCTTCAAATGAACATTTGTGTGGAAAACGAATGAATTTTAATTCTATGTTCATGAAAATGTCTTGAAAATATTTACAAAAAGTATGATAGGAACATTTTTCCTTATTTTATTATTTGATGTTATTGTGGAGATTTATATAATTATCTATATATTTATATATATATTTATATATAGTCACTATATTATATTTTATACTTCTATGATACTTTTGAAACATTCACTTATTATTAGTTGTATTCTAGAGAGGAAAAATTTACTTATTTTTACTTAATTATATATTTTTTTATTTTATTCTCCTTTTATAAAATTGATTGCAGCGTAAATGACCAAATTAAAGTGTATTAAATTTTGGCATCACATTTTAATTACAGTCATTTAATTTTAATAATGGTTCATTATTTGAAATACAATGATGGAAATGATTTTAATAAAGTTACTACCAAAATCAGAATATAAATGATTGATTGCATAGCAATTTGATAACTTATTAATATGAATGCATTCTAATAATAAACTTCTTGAGCAATTGGTGTAAAACATTTTTTTTGACAATATTTTTAGTAATGAAGTGTGTACATTTTCCTGTATTCATTTTATTCTAAATAATAATTTAAATTCGTCAGTTTGTGTAAATGCTATAAAATTGAAGTGCTATTAGAAATTTGACTATTTTACTGGTTAAAAAGGGAATAGTTGTATAAAGTCGGAAAAATATATCCAACACATGCAACAAAAGAAATTTTCAGATCATTAGCAATAAAATTTGGATGTTCGTTTATAATAAACATTATCAACCCGAAAATAAGATATTTAAGGTGACTTTTTTAAATTTGACTATTTAAGTAACAGAATATTTGTGCATAAAAAAGATACATCTTAAAAATACTGCGACTCTCAAAACTGTGAACTTATTTCAAATTTTATGTAAACATATCTCGAAAAGTTTTGCATAAATTTTTTTATTAAAAATATTTCTGAAGCTAATATCATTTTTAGGGGAAATGTTTTTCGAAAAACGAATCCTTCCTGTTAAACAGTCAGAATGCCAAAATCTTTATTCGAATTCGAAATAGGTATCAAATGATGATCAATATATGATGTATTACATATAATTGGGTAGTTTAAAAATACTTAATTTATCAGGGTTATATGAAGTAGCAGATAATTGGAACCAATAGTTGAAACAACTAAAAAATTAGTACAATATACATCTATATTTATACATATTTACACATATATGTATAAATATATACACACACACACACACACACACACACACACACACACACACACACACACACACACACACACACACACACACACACACACACACACACACACACACACACACACACACATGCATAAATATGCAGGTAAATATACTTAATACATATACTTTAAGCATTTGCATATTATTATTAACTTTTAGAAATGTTGATTATAATCCATAGACAAATTATTTCGAAATTAGCACGTAAAACGTAACCATACTCAATCTCAAAGTGAAATTTGCATTTTGTTTATCACACACACATACATGTAGTTATGTTTCACTTTTCTTTACTTTGACCTTAACTAGATCAAAGCAGTCTACTTAGAGTCTCACAATATTTGAAGCTCAACAGGAAGTGCTTTTAGAGATAAAAATCAATGCAGAACTCTGAGGAGTTAAGACGAAGAAATTCTCATGAAAACCCAGACACGTGACACTCACAAAGAAGATAATTAATCGCTGAAGAATACATTTACAAGTCAAAAGTTTCAGAAATCTCGTTTAAGTCAGCACTTTTAGAATGAACTGAGGGTACATAAATATTCGATATAATGACATATATACATTAAATCAATAGTCAAGACGAATATCTTCGGTATAGTATATTCATATTTTCTTTATTATTTTGCCAAAAAGAAGTACATACAAAAATAATTCCTTATCTTCAAATTTAATGATAATTAGCATTACATTGATTTGTATGTGATAAATTGAGTTACAGAAAAAATATTATATTTTTACTAAATCATTGCGTATTAACTGATTTTTGTGTGTTTTTTAATTATTGTTAATATTCTTGAAAGCCAATAATACTACTGATTTCTTTTTTTGATAATTTCTCTAATGACATTAAAGAAAAAGATTTTTCTCTGGTACTCAGTTGTTTTATTTTTTTAATCTTTCATTTTTGAAGAAAAATTATGAAAACTAATATGTTGGTTGCTCAAAAATATGTGAGATATTTCTATTTTTTTAAATCTAATTTTAGGATAGAGATTTCCCAAAAGTGTTTTCAATATGAAATGATACATATTATTTGAAAATTGCAATGGGATTATTTATATATATATATATATATATATATATATATATATATATATATATATATATATATATATATATATATATATATATATATATATATATATATATATATATATATATATACACATATATATATATATATATATATATATATACTACATATATATATATATATATATATATATATCCTTTATAATAATTTAAATGACATTAGTATTAGGAAAATTAGTATAGGTTTTTGAAGAAATTTCACATTCATCTTCCATAATAATAAAAAAATATTTAATTCATTCATATGCATTTAAAATGTATGTTTTTATAAAGCGTCTAATATATAGCATTAACGAATGTTTTAATAATAAAAATTATATTGTACAATTTCAATGTTTATGAAATAGTTTCTGAAATCTGAATTTAATTTCCTTTATGAAATAATTCGTTTCTTTATTTACTTTTTTCTCAATGTACTTAAATTTTCTGAATTTATTAAGAAATTTATCTGTTTGAATCCTTAGTATTTTAGTCATTTCTGCAGTAATTAATTTTATTGCAAATCCTGAAAGAATGTTAGATAAAATTCAAAATCCTCTCATCACTTTTAGTTTTCATCATTTTATTTTTTCTATTTAAGATATTTTTACAAAAGTTAGTGAAATGTAAAGAAATAATAAAAATTTAGCTAAATTGATAAATTGAAAACTATTACAGATATCATGATAGGATATGATGAGCTAGAACAACATGAGCGTAAATTTTGTAAAATCTATATTTTCATATTGTTTTAATTCATTTTTCATTAAAATATATTTTTTGTATTTATTTTTATCCAAAGAAATTAAAAAATGTTTTTAAATATATAAAATTTTATTTGTTATTTGTTTTAATTACTAACATATTAACAAGCTTCAATTCAGGAAATATTTTTACGAAACTCAAAATTTTTAACATTTTCTAATAAAATAATTAAGTTTTTGTATGATTCATAAATAATGTTTTAATTGGAAAAACAAAAATTTGAAAACAGCTGTATTAATTGAGTAGCAATGGAAAAAATATTTGCAAAAACTAATTCATAAAATAACTTGCAAAGAATACTGAGTTGCACTGGTGGTGAATCAAATTCATGGCATATTTTATGCAGAATATTTAAATCATTAATTGATTATTTTAAATTATTAACTGTTGGATAATTTATTAGAAATGTATATTAAGTACTAATTACTGAAGTATAGTACATACGCGTTTGTAAAACTTCAATAAAACATTTCATACAGCTTTATACTTGGATATTGCATGCCAGGAAACTCCTTAATAGATATGCAACTAGATAGATGTGTCTTCTCATAAGTTAGAAATGGGTCAGTTCTCTCCTTTCACTCAATAAGAGAGGAATTGGTTCTCAAACTTTTCCTATGAATAGCATGGTCTCTTTATATCTCTTCCATATTAGAACTAGGATGAATACATTTCAAGAAATAGCAAAACACATAAATTTCGTTTTAAAATCCTAAGTCATTCAAGGAAATGTTGGAAAACTGATTTTATAAAGCACAATAAAGTTTATAAGCGCCTTATTGAAATTAAAATAAAGTATTAATAATCAGAGCATAATTTTTAAAATAAATCCTTGAAAAAAATTATTATTAATGGAAGCACTTAATAATTAAGAAGTATTATATATAAAGAAATTACGTAGTAAAAATTGATGATTTTTTATATTCTTGTTCTTGATTTAGAATTGAAAAACTTTTTACTGATACAATTAAGGTAAAACGGTACAATTGGTTTAATTTTAGTCATTAAATAACTAATTATTGATTCAGTCTTTCTTGAAAACTTTACATCAGTTAATGTCAATAATAATAATTAATATTTATTCTGATTTATTAATATAAAAATCATTTCTATTTATTTTCATTTGAATTTTATAAATGATATTATATTCAAAATATTAAGTATATAGAATTTTATTGTTAAAATGTAAATTTAAATTCTCTTATCAAGAAGATTGAAAAATCTTTGGTCTTAAATATGTAAAATATTAAAATATGTATATGTCATTATAATGAATCAATTGAGACAGTGAATGAAAAGATATGATATGGATCTAGGTGATATTTGTATCCGCAATTTTCAATAATCTGTCCATTGAACTTTGACTTTGAAAAACTATATTAGGAATAGTCCTCTAAATATTCGAAGAAATTGAAAAAATTGTTTTAAGTTATGCATTTATTGAAATCATACATAAATGAGTTTTAGGAGGAGTGATTTCTTTATACACTTTATTTTCATGATATGCTCCTTATCAGCTATTTTTTCTGATTAACCAAACACTTTCTATTATTCTCTTGTCCAGCAAACACTAGACGGCTATTTATATCTAAGCAATTATACCCATTTCTAAAACTTCACTACTTCAACATTTTGAAATCACAAAAATACCTTTTGATCTTAAAGTTTATTTCAATCATTTAAAATGTAATGTGCCGATCAGCTTGTCTAGTGGTCAGTGTGCCAGACTACGGATAAGGAGGTCCTGGGTTCGAATCCCGGTTCGGGCAATGGATGTACTTTCTCTATCTATCCTGTCTTTGTCCTTTCCTTGTATGAATGAGGTGTGAATGGTTGCCTACCCTATAAACGAGTTCCTATGGCATATGTGTACTGAGGAAGTCGGACTCCACACCAAAATATGGCTCAGTTGGAGAAGTGGAGCAGCGCACCCCATGTTGCCGGCCTAACTGGCACAAGACAACAACATCAAATCATAGTAATCTATTTCATTTTAGAAATCATTCACGACAATGAATGAATGAATGAAAATTTAATGTACTAGTACAATTTAATTCTTTTTAAAAAGTAAACAAAGTGAAACTTGTGAAGAACAAACAGGAATAAAATGTATTAGTTATAGAAAGTATCTATAAGAATTAATAAAATAACTACCATCGGAACTTCTTTGTAATAAAACTTTAAGATGTTCATTATTCTTCAAGCAAAAATTGTAGATAATCATGTATTTTCAAAAAGGAATAGAGCACATACTGAATATTAGAGCATATTAGAATGCAAATATATCTTCAAGGATCTCAGCAACCCTCCATCACTAACAGCAGAGAAGACAGACATCCGCATGGTCACAAGGGATCGTACAGCCACGTCACGAACCCTGAGACGAGAAATGGAGTCATTTGCAAGGCAACAAATTTCTGCTCGAACAGTTCGACGACGTTTGCAGCAGCATGGATTGTCTTCACGGGGACCATGGCTTCGGCTACCATTGACACTGCGTCACAGACAGGAGTGCCTTCAATGGTGTGATCAGCGACGAGCCTGGACGCGGGAATGGCATCACGCCATCTTTACAGATGAATCTCGGTTTTGTATACAGGACCATGATGGCCGCATCCGTGTTTGGAGGCATCGTGGAGAACGCACATTGCCAGCTTGCATTGGACATCACCATACTGGCATTTGCTGGAGTGATGGTATGGGGTGCCATTGGATACACGTCTCGATCACCTCTTGTTCGCATTACCGGCACTTTGAACAGCAACCGTTACATTTCCTATGTGTTAAGGCCCGTGGCTCAGCCTTATCTTCGAGGCCTCCCTAATGCTTTGTTTCAACAGGATAATGCACGACCGCATGTTGCCCGTACTCTTCTGAACTTCCTTGATACAGAACAGGTTCGACTGTTACCTGGCCAACACGTTCTCCTGATCTGTCACCAATTGAGAACGTGTGGTCAATGGTTGCCGAGCGATTGGCACACCATCACTCACCATCCACTACTGTCGATGAACTGTGGTATAGTGTTAAAGCTGCATGGACTGATATCCCCGTACATGCCATACAATCTCTGTTTGACTCCATGCCTAGGCGGATAAATGCTGTTATTGAAGCCAGAGGTGGCTGCTCTGGGTACTGATTTCTCAAGATCTATACATCCTAATTTCTTGTAAATCTAATCACTTGTTCTTTCCATTATAATGTATGTGTCCAATAAATATGATTATTTTATTTGCAATCCTTCTTGGTGTAGCAATTTTAATGGCCAGTAGTGTATATATATATATATATATATATATATATATATATATATATATCATTTTTGAATTTACCGCAATACATATAAATTTATGGAGACATCTCGAGTGAACACATTTCACGTGGAAAATGCTACGTCATCTTCTTGTTTCTATTTCAGTAATTTTCTCATAATTTTAACTACATCAGGTAGGTGGTGGAGTAAATTAAAATTGAGCTAAGAGATTCCTTAAATATCTCATTACGAGGTATAGTAAATGAAGCTTAGAAATTTAGAAATATATAAAAGAACTTTATTTAAGTGTTCTTATATATTGAGATTATGATGCTAATAAGGTAAGAATACATATTCTTCTGATATATTCAGATAATTCAGTTTTAAGAATTTCTTTTCTAATCGTAACTTTCGAACTTGCTAAACAAAGGTGAAAGTTTTTAAAAATATATTTTAATGTTAATTATAATCGTTTAAAAACTCAATATTTATCTTTTTATGATAAAAAAAGAAGAAAATTTTTATTAATAATTTATAAAAATTTATTTCTTGAATAATTTGATATAGTGAAACTATTATTAATGATCATTTTTAAATAATTATTTTACCTGTAGTCGGAATAAAAAAAAAAATTGAACTCTTTATTAATATCATGGCTCAAAAATTTAATCAGTAATTTCCTCTTTACAAATATTTTATAAAGTTGTAAGTGTAGGTAACATAAAAATTAAAAAAAGTTTTAACTAAATTTTGAGAACGAACTAACTTAGATAAAGAAGAAAGAGAATTCACATCTCCTTTATGGTAGATGGCGAAATGCTGAAAACTGCTGCTTATGTTTATTCAAAAATTTAAAATAAAATTAGCGAACAATCATGCAAGGTAACTCCCAATTCAAAGCTAGGTACAGAAAGCATGCTGGTACCTATGAATCTTTTAAATTTTATTTCTCAGAAATGCGCAAAAAACTATCTACCTTCAAAATCATAAACAGTAGTCGGTATCACAAAAATATTTTTGATGCTATTTACTTGAAATAAATTAGGGGTACACGAAAATACCACTTGATTTTCCTTTTTTGCAAGTATTTTGACTAAAAATTATTCTTAGAACAATGTAATATTAAAATTAAAACTCTTTTCATATAGATACTTTTTTATGTTATTCAAGTATGCCGTGCAGTGTTTCGCTAACGAAATATATAATCTACATACTTCATGTCAATTCAACTTCTTCCAAGATGGATATTAAGTTACATATTTTTTTATTTACACAATTCTTTATTTTAAGGGGTTAGAAACTCCAGAGAACTGAATACATAAATACAAATTTAGGGTGAAGTGATGCTTTATCTACGAAAAGAAATTGCTTATTTCAATTACAAATGGCCCAAAGATGTTTCTGCAAAGTATAAATATGTGTAAGAACAAAGTTTAGAAAGGTGTAGTTTGTTAAATTTTGTGTTTATTTCTTTTTATTTATTTTATTTGAAGGGAATTATTAATTAATAAACTGAAAAGATCGAAAAATTACCAATTAACAATTAAAACAAAAATATGTAATGCATTTTCTTACGAGTTAACTTTTCACATATATTATTTGGTGCCCTCAGATTGCCAAAGTAAAAAGTAATCCAAATAGATTTCTGGCAGTTGCTCTGAAAGCTTATATCCAATATATGAACGTTAAAATCATTTTCCTTTATCCAATAATGTAAACGAATTATGAAATTTATGTCCAATAATATGAATGTTACAATCACTTTCCATTATCTAAATATGATTAGGATTGAACCACGAAATTTGCATTGTAAATGGCATAACCCTTTTTATGAATTCAAACAATAGAATTCCTAGTAAATATATTTTATAATAATTATTTCTCGGTTTAAGAAAATCCTTTAATATAAAATTACTCTATTTATTTATACCCCCTTTCGCTGACTACTATATACTTTGTCTCATCAAAAATACATATATAAATAAAAATGAAAACTTTTATAATAATATAATCGTTCAACTATCCTTTTCAGTAGATGTATGACATAATACAATGCACAGAGTCTGATATTTTAAAAGTAAAATTATTATTGTTAGATTTCATTGTAAGAGGCTGTAAGAAATTAAAAATATTCACCAAAATATGTTCATGACTTTTTTTTAACCACAAATGAATCGGATAATAATTATAAAGCACATAATTTCACACCTTAAGGTTTTAGATTAAACATATTTTGGTAAAATTTAACTTCTGGGTATCCAATTGTTTTTATGATAAAATGCAAGAAAGTAATCAAATTTAAATCAAAGGCATAAATTATGATTAAGAAAGAGAAAAGCTGTAATACAGAAAAAAAATGTATTCCCAAATGCACCATATTAAATTTAAGAATAAACCAAATTCTGGAGGTTTTCTTAAATCCTTCATTGGGATTAAATAAAAAATTAAATGTCTCTTATTTTAATTGTTTCAAACAACCTATTTCTGTTGACTGAAATGCTTGAAGTTTAGCTGAATGCTTACTATTTTTGAGTAAGGTTGTTGTGATAATATTTATATCCAATCTGAAACATTTTCTTCTCAGTAGCATTTATTATATACAAACTTAATATATAATCCATCGCAAGAACACAATATATACTTGAAGAAAAATTAGAAATTAATATTAAGATCTAAGAATAAATATTAAAGATTACATTGTTATCCGCATCCATTTTAAGAGTAAAAAACATTGATTTCATCAATGTGCTAATTTACTCACTGCATATTCACTGAAATAAGTTCATTCAAAACTTAATTAATAACGAGAAAGAATAAATATTACATAAAATAAATAATTTCCCACTAAGTGCACTGTATATCGTAAATATTTCAATTTAAAAAACTTTGATAAGGTTAAAACTAATTACTGTATTATTCACAGTTTATATTTGAAAATTAAAGAAAAAATTGTCAGACTATATTTATGCCTGAAAATGTTATGTTTATCATTATTTCATTTAAAAATGTCCTTAAGGAAGACATTGAATAGCTTGTAAAATATTTTACAGCAGGATTTTGTTGTTAAGTTCTAATAATTGCAACACTCCAATCCAGAGCTTCTTTAAATTAGTCATAAGAAATGGAATTTCCTAATTAATAACTGGACTAAGTTCTGAATTTACTTTTTTAATAAAGGAAATGATAATTTTATTGGTTCAAGCATTTAAAATATATCACATATTTTTAATTTAAGAAAAGTCATTTTTATAATTTTAGTGATCTGGCAAAATTCTTATTTACAATAATATTTATCCACTTAGTCAGTACACAAGATGCGTTTTTCATTGAAATATCAAGTTCATTTTTCACCATTTATCTAAAAATAACTTTTTAAAATAGTTTTCTTTGATTTTCTACATAAGATTAGCTTTAATACTTATGTATTAAAAATTACATCGTAACCCTTGAACACTTCAGATTGTAATGTATTCATTTGAAATAGTTTAACTGTATTTGTAATTCTCTTTACAATATTTGAGTTTTGCTCTATTTTATATTTAATTATACAGTTTTAATTTTGTCAAAAAAATCTCATTGCAAATATGTTGTTCCCTAAATTTCTCTATTATGTATATAGAGAATATTTTGGAATTATAAATTAATAAATAAATTGCAAACAAACGCATTAAAATATTTTAAATGGCAATAAAATATACTTCTAATAAAAAAAAATTATTATGAGTTTCCATCTATAAATCTGTAAAAATATTGTACAACACATAGTCTCTTTATTAATCTTATTAACCTTAATGATGCATATATTTCTCGCCAAAAGAAAATTGATGTTATCTTGCACTAAATCAATCAGAAATTTTTTTTAATATGAAGAACTGTTTGGAAAGTATTTAAAAATAAACATGAACAAATAAAGCATGTAAATATTTACTTGCCACTCTAACTTTTCTGGAAAGTGTGAAACACTAATTTTCATACAATGAGATAGCAAGAAAATTTTTCAAAACTATATGAACTTAAATAGTATAGTATGTTATTAGATATTTTCTTAAATGAAGTACAAAGGAATTTTAATAATTTTATAGTTTTTAATAATGCATATAAATATTGATAAGGCGTACATTTAAATATAATACACATAAATATTGATCGTAGTGGTTTTGAAAAAGCAATACAACAAAAGAGATATCTTTCATTGTTTTAATATTTTTTGTTCAAAATAAATTATATTTTTTTGCTTTACAGCTATTTTCTTATGAAGGAAGTTTTTCTTTTAAAAATTTTAAGCAATAAGATCGCTATGTATTATAGAAGTTCAAAAAATTATTTTTGGTATTTAATTATATATTTTTAATATATGTTTTTGGACAAAATGTATAACTTCAATAATACAGCGATTGCTGCAATTAAAATTTGAGGAAGATTTTGTATGAAGTACATATTGTGCAAGGATCAATCTTATTTCGAAAATTGCTTGAATCTTTAACCTTCAAAAACAAAAAGAAAATATAATTTGAATTTCTTTTTCCTTAGAAAAAAATATTTTTTGTGAAAGAATGCATTTTGTTTTCTAAACATATTATTTTCCTTAAATTCAGCTGAAAATGTGCTTTTTGTTATTAATTACTTCAATATAGTTTTCAGCAGTCAAACAAAAAGATGTCAATTATTCATAAATTGTATCTTTTTCAATTAATTGTAACAAATAATTTAGCTTTAAAGAAAGTGTAATTTAAAAATTAGTTAAATATTGGTATTCTGAAATTTAAATTATAAATGCGATTTTATTTGAAATCTTTTCAAAAATTTTCTATATATATTACATGAAAATTACAACTAAAAACAGAGAAATGAATATGTGATTAACATGCTTGCTTTGTGTAAAATTAAACTTTCTCAGTTGCTTCTTATAATCTTATAATGGCTCACAAAATAGCAAAATGTGGTTTTACAAAAATGCAAATTGGATAAAATGAAGCAGCTTCTATAAAAATTCCATGAACATACCTCAAAATTAAAAACGTGTTCCTTGAAAACTGAAAATGATAAATGAAAAAATTAAAATGACATGAATTCACCTCAGCTAGTTGTTATTCTTTTCAGTGAAAGAAACTGCGGTGAAAGATACATAAAAAAACATAGATACATAGAAAAGATACATCATCCATTTTATAAGCACAAAAGTCTTATGTTTAAATAAATATCGGACATTAAATAATCAAATAATTTAGAGAGTGTTACTGTTATAAATAAAAGCAATAATAATATGTAGAGCAAAATTAAATCATAAATACTCAAATATATGTAATAGATTTACAGGTGTTTGAAAACCATTTTTTTAACGAAATTGATTTTTCCATTTTCACTTTTACAGTAACAGAAATTTCATAAAATAATTCTCAAAAACTTATTCCTAACTTTTATAAATATTAAAAAGAGTTGTAAGCATATATATATAATTTGGGAAAAACAAATACAATTTGAAATATTATTAACGTCTTTTACTCTAAATTTAAGCGGAAATATACATGACAAAATGAATTTCTTAACAATAACCCCCATACTCATCAATTAAAATACTCATCGTTTTGATTAATATCACAAAATATACATTACGTTGATTAACAAACACAGTTATTAACTTATACAGCTTTATAAATTTTAAAGAAAATTTCTAATCCTTTTAAAAATTGAGTAATCTAAGAAGAAATATTTAATACGTGTTCATAGCAACAAATCTAATGTACGTTATAAGATAAAATTAATTATAAATAATGTACTATTTTTGAAAGTTGGAATTTGATCTCATTATAAAATAAATCTTATATTTAAAATTTAACTTCATAGTGTTTTGTAGTATCAAGATTTTTTCATTAATATATTTCTCGAAACAAAGTATTTAGAGTAAAAATATATTTATTGAAAAGAGATTAAATACTTAAATTAATAACAACAGCATTATAGTAGGATTAAGCATTTAAGAAACAATTCAACTTACTTATAATTGGAACTTATTGAAAGGCTAACAATAAGATAGATATTGTAATAAATTATTCTCTTTGCGCAGTAGAGGAAAGATTTGTTTTAATATATAGACAAGAACAACAATAAAATATTTACGTACTAATAATTACTGCATACATGTATTTATTTGCTGACAGAAATACGTCTAAAAAGAAATTCATAATGTAGTTTGTTTTATAATTAGTTTATAAAGTTAAGAGGAAATGTCTCCATTTCAATTCAATAGTAAGAATTTTATTTTATGTAGCAACTCAAGTAGATACCGTGATATTACGAAAGTTTAAAAAAGATGAAAAGATTGTCAAATTACATTCGTATAACTATCTCTCTCTTTGTATATATATATATATATATATATATATATATATATATATATATATATATATATATATATATATATATATATATATATATATATATATATATATATATATATATATATATATATATATATATATATATATATATATATATATATAAATTATATAATAAATACTGAAATTAACGTATAATCTGAAAAAGTCCTTTAAGCTTGAGTTCAAATAGATGCATCTTTTTTCAACAATTCCAATAGCTATTAAGAAATATTAATAAAATGTATAGATTAAAGGACATTTAACTATAAAAAATTACGTTATTTGAAAAGATTAGATGCAATTTAATTGAAGGCAAATATTAAGTATTCCTACTAATCCAACTAATTATTGAAGAAAATTATCACTTTCATTTCTGAAATATCATAATATAGACCTGAAAGTCTCATGACATATGGAAGAATCCGTATTCCTAATATTTCCTAATCCAAAGCATTATAAGCGAAACATTACGGAATTCAAGTCGGGCAGAGCAGTGCATTACTTTAAAATATACGATTATACCAAATCTCATATAAAATCAGTTGAAGAAAATAAGATAAATTAAACTCAATATTAATATAAATTTCATTAAAAAAATTCGTATATGCTTTGAATACCAATTTCTAAGAGATCAAATATTTAGCTTCCAATCAAAATTTATATGTACTTTCTAAAGGACCAGAATATGACTATAAAACCTTATAATGTCTATTGCATCCACTCAAAACCAATGTATTAAAACCTTACCTGTTTAACATTTAACCTGTTTCAAAATACAACGTATTTTCAAACAATATTTTTTATCATTTGCTGAACCGCTCTCTAGTCTGAAATAACTTTCTATACCATTAAAAGCGTTTCAAGAAGTTAGTTCTACCCAAAACCTTCTTAACGTCTTCATAAATGTCTAATTTCTTATTTCATGAATATAGAAAGTTTTTCCCTTTTTATGTAAAATATTATCTTTAAAAATACTCTGATACACACATATACATTAATTAGATTAAATAAAATTAGATATTTAACTTTGATCGATTACAGATTCTATGTATCACTTGCCCATTTTTTTATTTAAAGATAAACTAATATACTGTGTGTATATGTGAAATTAAATAAATAGAGCAGTATTATAAACACTGAAATTGATCACACAATTCATTGTAAATTATATATAATAAAATAGTCAAACTATGTTCAAAGATGTGAGGATTTATAAAGTATTTATGACAGTTAAAAAAAGATTTCTAGAGTAGATTAAATAATTAGATAATGACTTCCTGCAAGTTATACATTGATGGTTAACAATAAATTTTCTTTAAGTGAACAAAATTATATTTATCATGGATTGAAAGTATATATATATATATATATATATATATATATATATATATATATATATATATATATATATATATATATATATATATATATATATATATATATATATATATATATATATATATATATATATATATATATATATATAAGTATATACACTTTTCCTCCATAATAAATTTATCATCAATCTATCACATATTCACATATTTATATTTGATTGAGAACTATATTACTCACTTATATTTTTACTTAAGTAAGTTAAAATGAATGAAAGGCTTCTCATTTAGAAAATGAATTATATAAATTATGAAATACCTTAAACTTTAAAATCAAACTTTTGATAAGTTTGAATTATTTTTATATAATACAATTATAAAAATATATTAACTTAACTGATAAAAGTATTTATTTAAAAATTTTACAAATATTCATTGTGAAAATAATGTTTTAAAATATGTATAATTTAAAAATATATTGATGTACTTGTTTTTACGCTTCCATAATTACCTTTAATATTTGTTATTTTCTAAACGCAAATATTGATATAAAAGTGTCTCACAGAAACGGAATTGATAGAATTTATTATCCAATATCTAATACTGTATTCCAAATATGATAAATATGGTGATTTCAAATTTTATGTCTCGATTTCAAAAATGGTGCTAGCATTTTTGTATAAGAAGCTGAAGCTTCTAAAATCAATTTAATGAAATGTACCTTACAATGTTTTAAATTAATAACATTTGTAAAATACTAAATCAAAACATGGTATTTTTTATTATAATATAAAAATATTAGTTCATACAAATATAAAAAGTCATTGGTGACAACAAATCTTCACTGAATACAAGTGTGAAGCTTCACTTTAATGACATTCTTGAATGTAGTTTGGAGCAATCCATTTTGTAGACTCATTTCAGCTACCATCATATGTGTATTCCCTTCCTTTGGGTAATTGTTTCTGATAGTTTTATATGCTCTCTAAATTTCTTTTTATATTTTTCATTGGTGTTCTTTAAATATTCTAATATATAGTCAAAGTATTTTTCGAAACAGAAAACGCTGATGCTCATGTTTCAATCAAGGAGTTTAAAAGCTATAGGATGTCTCGTTTATTAGCTCAAAATTTTAGCTTCATGGTTACCCAAATAATTACCAATGAAATCAATTTCAACAAAAAAATTCAAGCTTTAATTTCGGCTTATTTTTTAAATATTTGAAGACAAGTTCTTTCAAGAGCTGTTTTAAAGTTCCTATGGGTCTGAAAAATTAATATACCAATTTTAATATTTTCTGCACTCATATGAGATATTTTAACTGATATGTACCTAAAAATGCCTTCGAAGGAGGTTGGTGATGAGAGAGATTTTAGTTTACCTAATTAACGAGTTGTTGAAGACATTATTCTGTCCAACATTCTCCGGAGAAATGGTAAATAATAAAATGTTTTTTATTTCTTTAATTCTATTTTGTAAAAAATTATAGACTCAAAACTGCGCAAATCATCATGACAACAGAATTAAGTGACAAATGTTATCTTTTGCTGCCAGAACACTCTCCGAATTTCCAAATCTATTAATGTGTTTCATGATAAAAATGCTCAAAAATGTGGAGCCTATAGTTTGGCTTGTAAAAACGCACAGTTCATAAAAGTAATAGATTTTATTTTATATTCAATGCTTCAAGTAAAGCAAAACGCTTCCAAAAGCATAAATGTTTTATGATGTGTTGTCATGTTTTTGTTGTTACTATATATAATCTAAAAACTGAAGAAAAGAAATGGAGAAGAATAAATTTCTTCCTGAAAAGACCTAAATAGTCCAAAATATATTTAGTGAAATTCCAATGTTGATAGCATTCTGGACAAAAAGTATAGAATTTCTCATCCTCAAAAAATGTAAGGCATTTTAGGTGGATGGTGACAAAGCGCAAGCGCCTTGTGTAGGTTTTTCTGTCATATATCAATGAGTAAATAAGAGCTTTTATGATTTAAAAGTTTAATTGTATGAGATGATCTAGCAAAAATGTTTTTTCCATAGGACAAGAAAAGTTTTAGTTAAGTTGAACACTGGAGAAATCTTCTGCAGAGTCCCGACAAAAGTGAAAAGAATGTGACTCAACATTTAGAGAAAGAAGTTGTTGAGACATAAAAAATGTAACCAAATAGACAATTTCTTAACTTTTCAATTAGATATCCAGTTATTTAGACATTTTTATATAAGCCATAGCTGGAAAGTTTCCTGTAACATTTGACATGGGAAGAGCTATTACAAGGTAAGAGCTTAGAGCTAATACCTACTTTTTAATAAGAATTTTTTTTATCATTTACACAGTTCGTTTGTTCAGCATTGCTTAATTATCCCACATTTTTACGTCTCCTAGATATGTTAATACTGTTTGTGAACACTAAAATATTAAAAAATAATACACAAATATTTTTATAACTTTAAACACCTATTTTCTGGTATGCTTGAAAAAAACATGTATATTAAGAGAGCATTTATAGATTATTGTGATTTAAGAGAAATTATATGCATTCTTAACTTTTTAGTAAAATTTAAGAAAAACGCTTTATGAATTCATATATATTTTTGATATTTATGCAATAAAATATCTAGTCAATATTATTTACTAACTTGATATACTAGCATTTTATTAACAAGAATAAAATATAGATATGGCAATAAATTTTGTTTTAAGAGATGGATGTCATAAGTATATCCTACAAACGTTTATAAGTTTCTGTTATTGAAAAAATAATCAATGAATTAAGGAAAGGGGTTATATTTCAAATTAAATTGCTCTCACATTCGTAATCATACTAAAATATTATATAAGACCAAATAAAAAAATTCTATATTCATTTTCTTATATAAATATCTTTTAAGAAAAAGATAAATTTGTATACAAATAAAGAGTAATTCAAAAAGTGATAGGGCTTATGAAAATTATCTTAATATAGTTATATATATGTATATATATACATGCAAATAAACATAAAGTGAATGGCATCGGTTGCAAATAACTATATATTAGGAAAAGAATCATCCCAAGGTTTGAATAAAATTTTAACCCAAAGCCATCATTGTTTGTTGACATTATTTCTTCTAGAATAACAATTTTCAATATTTTTTCGCGCAGAAAATTATGACATTTGTTTAATGCGACAACAGCAAGTAAAGATTGATTGATAATATCAGCAAATGACATTCAGAAAAAATACTTCCGACAAATTTCTAGGGAATAAACATCACTGATACAAGCTACACACGATTACTGAATTCGAAGAGTACAGAAAATAATGTTTTTATTCAGAGGATTTCCATTTACTTCAGATAATATATTCGAACTGTAATGGAATGTGCATATAAATATTCATTTACTATTTATTTGACACAGAATAAAATTATGTAATACTGAAATTCTGTATTTTTGAATTTCGAAAAATATTTGGAAGGATTTTGACTTTGGTTATTGATTTAATTCGCAGTTGTCAATGATTGACAACTGCGAATTAATTCAATTATGGTTTTATAAAAATAAATAATAAAATATTTTGTCTAAAATTGTAGGAAATTCTAAATAAAAATGTTATAAAAGGCTAGAGTGCTGTGCTGCAAAAATTATTCATATGTGAAATATACAGTAAGTTTATCATTGTAAAAAAATTTCTAAAATATAAATATATAATATAATATAATATAATATATATATATATATATATATATATATATATATATATATATATATATATATATATATATATATATATATATATATATATATATATATATATATATATATATATATATATATATATATATATATATATATATATATATATATATATATATATATATATATTATCCAAGATATAAAACAAAAATGAAAACTTTAGCAATATTACATAATAAGGAGCAAGAGCTCCAACAAATCAGAGCACTGACTGCTCAGAGTACCAGCTATACGTACTAGAGGGGCATGGGAGTGAAATCCAATACCACCTCATGCCATGATACCATTTCCATGTATAGTGTGATGATGCACACAGCAACAGTTCAAAAGCCTCTAACTATTGTTTCGCCAGACTTAGATATAACCATGGTGGTGTTATAAAAAGGAAACAAATAAACACAAAATGAGCATCACATTAATTCTAACAATTTTTATTACTGTTTATGACTTTGCAGCAATTTTTTGGTAAGAAGGTAAGAAATAAATTCAACACAGTTAAAATTCTTCTGGTTTCAAGTAAAAAAAAAATCTCTTATGTGGCTATTTTTACAGTATCAAGATAATTCAAGAATTGTCGACTGAAGGAATTGTTCAGTTTACGAAACTGGTGAAAATCAGTTAATGCAAGTTAAAATCAGTTAATGAAACAGTCATTGCAAGTCAGGAGAAGAGTGACAGTATAGAAAAGTAAAACTTTTCTGTGACTCTTCAAAAATTCATGTCAAAAATTAAAATTTTTGACGTGTGATGGTAGCAGTAAATAGCCTAGCTGGATCATGATGAAAGAAAATACAGCAATAATTGATGAAACCTGGTCATTTTGCTGTCAAATTTGAATCCAGCCTGTAAAACTCTAAGTATTGATGAGTTCGTTGAGGGATAGGATCTTATAGTAATATATTTCCTGCACATTTCCTCACTCATTCAATAACATCTTGGGATAAAATTCAGATTTCGAAGTCAATAAGAGCTACACTCATACCTATAATACACTTTATATTATATTGCACGACCCATTTATCTCCTGTCCCAATTCCTATTCAGAGAGGATATTTTTTTTCAGGGAAAGAAAAGAAATAAAGGGTGATTTTTGATATCTCGTTAATTAGCTGTCAGGTTATCTGTAATTAAGAGGTTCAACACTCTCATAAAACCCGATAAATCAGCCGTCTCTCTACTGTCTATTGGTTTACGTTGAAGGTTTCCGTTTATTATTGCATGGTTAGGTCCAGACTATAGCTTAGTCAATATTGCACGGTTGGGTCCAGACTATCGCTTAGTCAATATTGTCTTCTCCATTGAGTGATGGGCATTTATTTTTAGCTTAACCCTCGCAACTTCAGTTTCTATCTCTAAATTTATGAAACTATCGATGATATATGTAAATATACTTAAAACTCCCAGTAAACTCGACAAACATTGCAATATGCTAAGGAAGTTTGCAATATTTTTATCCTTATGCTAAGGAAGCTGTAATCTTTTTAGTGCAACAAAAATGCTTCACATGCTCCTCATTTTATAGACTACACTTCCTGAGAATGTTTTTAAAATAAATAGGACACAGTGAATTTGCTTATTAAGCATCCATAGGTTTGATTAACAAATGTCAGTGAAATATAATGCCTAGCGTCAGTTTCATTACAAATGAGCATATATATATATATATATATATATATATATATATAAACATATACACTACTGGCTATTAAAATTGCTACACCAAGAAGGAATGCAAATAACAGAACGATATTTATTAGACACATACATTATAGTAAAAAGAATAAGTGATTAGATTTACAGGAAATTAGGATGTATAGATCTTGAGAAATCAGTACCCAGAGCAGCCACCTCTGGCTGCAATAACAGCATTTATCCGCCTAGGCATGGAGTTAAACAGAGATTGTATGGCATGTACGGGGATCTCAGTCCATGCAGCTTCAACACTATGTCACAGTTCATCGACTGTAGTGGATGGTGAGTGATGGCGTGCCAATCGCTCGGCAACCATTGACCACACGTTCTCAATTGGTGACAGATCAGGAGAACGTGCTGACTAGGGTGACAGTCGAACCTGTTCTGTATCAAGGAAGTTCAGAGCAGTACGGGCAACATGCGGTCGTGTATTATCCTGTTGAAACAAAGCATTGGGAAGGCCTCGAAGATATTGCAGAGCCACGGGCCTTAACACATCGGAAATGTAACGGTTGCTGTTCAAAGTGCCGGTAATGCGAACAAGAGGTGATCGAGACGTGTATCCAATAGCACCCCATGCCATCACTTCAGCAGATGGGCCAATATGGCGATGTCCAATGCAAGCTGGCAATGCGCATTCTCCACGATGCCTCCAAACATATATTGCATCCGTGTTTGTATATAGTATTTATACATACTATATACAAACACGGATGCGGCCATCATGGTCCTGTATACAGAACCGAGGTTCATCTGTAAAGATGACGTGATGCCATTGCCGCGTCCAGGTTCGTCGCTGATCACACCATTAAAGACGCTCCTGTCTGTGACGCAGCGTCAATGGAAGCCGAAGCTATGGTCGCCGTGCAGACAATCCATGCTGCTGCAAACGTCGTCGAACTGTTCGAGCAGAAATTTGTTGCCTTGCAAATGACTCCATTTTTTGACTCAGGGTTCGTGACGTGGCTGTAGGATCCCTTGTGACCATGCGGATAAGATGTCTGTCTTCTCTGCTGTTTGTGATGGGTGGTCGCTGAGATCCTGCATGACGTTCCGCATGATTGTCCTTAACTCATCGATTCCATATTCTGCTAACAGTCATGGGGTCTCGACCGACGCGAGCAGCAATATTGCGGTACTATAAACCACAATCCCGGTAGGCTATAATCCTTCCTCGATCAAAGTCAGTCACGTGCTGATAGGCATTTCTTCTTCTTACACGAGGCATTACAACAACTTTCTTTGCCGAAAACAACTTTGAAACGGAAATTGAGTATGAGAAAACTGCTGTCAAATCTCTGTTTTTTATACACATTGTAGATGTCGCTATTGTCACCTGCTTTTTATGAAGGCGCTGAAAATCTAATTATTTGCATATCACAGCAATTACTACCTGTCATGCAAATTTTACGTGTGTGGTGGGCTGTTTTCCTGGTGTAGCAATTTTAATGGCCAGTAGTGTGTGTTATATATATATATATATATATATATATATATATATATATATATATATACATATATATATATATATATATATATATATATATATATATATATATATATATATATATATATATATATATATATATATATATATATATATATATATATATATATATATATATATATATATATAACTAGCTCGTGTACTAACACTGAAAACTCAACAAAAGGATTTCCATATTTATGACTCCAGACATTGCCTTGTTAGTATAGCCTAGGAGTTATACATACTATATACTATCAATATTTACAGAAGTTCATCATTTTAATTTGTCAGAAAAACTCCAAACAGTATTTCTTGTTTTATCAAATTGTTAGCTAACTATCCGAAGTTACGATTAAATCAACTATTTTGACCCATTTTCAAAAAAGAGTCTAGAGATGTCATTCACTTGCTGCAAATGAAAAGGGATCCAGAAGTCCAAGAAGTCCCTGGGAGTAATTACAGCACAACATACAAAACAGGCATGTCATTCAGAAACAAGCATTTCCACCATGATTAAAATATTCTTAGTAAAAAGCAGAGTGAGTATACATGGCCCATGATTCGTTCATGACACTATTAGAAAGAACAGCAGAGAAACTGCGAAACTCTGTTCTTCAAAAGGAGAGATTATGCCCCTTCTAAGAGCAATGGTAAGAAACCTTGTGGTCAAAGCTCTGGAGTATTATCCTACAGGTCTTCTGGTTAGTGCACCTGATTATATCGGTTAGTGCATTCTGATTTTTTATTTGTTCTTATTTCTCAAACATCAAGAAAATTCGCACTTATGTTTTAATTTCCCGAACTTTTATATTTCTAGGAATTTCAAATGTTGTATTTAAGAACCATCCCTCACATTGATAACAGTTCGAGTGTCCTCAATCTGAGGGAAGGTAATTATATTTACTTCCTGTTTGCATTGAGTTATTAAGCTTTGTTAAAGTAAATACGGTGTGGTTATTCCTTATATATTACACTTTTACCTGACAATATGTATGGAGGAAGCATGCATATCATTGATGGAATATGAGGCGAAGAAATATAGAAACCATTAACATTTCAAGCATATATGCATATTACAGCCGCATGTAGAACCACCTTCAGGAGATACACAAAGGTGAAAAAAATCGCTGATTTACAGTAAGTACGATATTTTTTCGTGCATTTTTGTGTGTAAGTTCTTTATTCATTTCTCGTAGAAGACATTGAATCTCTTTTGAGGAAATTTTAATAGAGCAAAATTAGTGTTTTATGTTTATTGAGAATTATCATTCAAAAGATTCTGTATTATGTTAGATAAAACCTAGCAGCTGTAATGCAGATCTCAATCAATGGAGGAAGGAAGGAAAGAAGGACTACCGGGATCGAATGAGGTTGCGGCCATATTGCACCATTGCATAAGATCATAAGCATATTTTGGATATGGTAGTGATAGATCTCTCAGCATCTACATGAACAATTGCACAATAGGTTCAATCTGTTAAGCATACTTGGTGTTTACGTGTTCCACTCGACACCATTTGTTGTTGAGAGTAATGCTTGAAATCCCTTAAGAAGACTTTAAGATAAATAGTCTTAGTTATTAACAAAAGAAAGACAAAATACATGCTCGTCTCTAGGAGCAAACTACATAACTCCTATCTTGAATTGGTGTATTCAAATTTAAAACAGTAATGTATTTCCCTTACTTAGGTTTATTTATTACCAGTGACAAGAGATTCTTGCTTGAAATAAAAATCCAACTGTTCTTGGAAAATAGTGCCTTTTGGACCCTAAAAGATTCTGTAAATCTAGTTTTCTTTCTAGAAATACAGAGTTTTTAATCTACAAAACTCTTCTGATGTCTGATGACAAAGTTGGAGAAAAATTCCATTACATAATTGAAAGGAAGATTTTCAAGAGTATTTTTGGTAGTGTAAGGGAGAAATATAACTGGAAAATTATATTTAACTGAGAATTATATAGGACATATAAGCAACCTAATATTGTTAAATATATAAAATTAAATAAATTGAACTGGATGGCTCATATGCTTCGAATGCATGATGGCAGGACAATAAAATGTTTCTGCACTTTAGATTTAAAAAACGGGAAAGATCATGATTAAATGGGCTGACTCAGTTGAATCATATTTGCTTGCAATTAATGAAAAGAAATGAAGAATTCAAAAATTTTTCCGATGTGATCATAGAGAAATCTTTAGAGAAAGGCATTAACTCACACTGTGTTGTCTAAGCACTATAATGATGATGGTGATAGAATGTCCCAAAGCGCATACTGCTTCATTTACTTATGATGAAATACTCAGGAACTTACGTCGTCATTAACGTGATAAACCATTTATATGAACACAGAAATAGAGCGAAATTGTCTTTAGTGATGAATTCTCTCTGATTATTTGATATTGAACAAAATATATGCAACAAAAAAAACACGAGATCAAGTATAAAAATTATACAGTTTGTAAAGAAAAATGGATAGACTCAGTCCAGTGATTATATGAATGTCTATCATAGGAAAAATTCTGATTTAGACAACTTTAATGATTACCGTTTGGAAGGATCAAATAAAACTTCCAAAATTGCACAGGTTGTCAGATACTTCAGTGCTATGATCTTTGAGAACTTGTATCAAGTGATGAATAATGGTGAAATGAATAGCCGACACAGCGACGATTGGCATTCTCATGTGATTACCGACATTTGACGCTGAAGGTTAACTCTTTTCTAATATGAAGTCAGTGGTTGACTATGACGGACAGTGTTAAGAAGGCTGCGTTGGCCTGGTTGATTTGGGCGTTGATCTCATCATCGAAAGATAGGGAGTTCAAACTCCGGCTTTATCAAAAATCCATCGTGTTCACTAAAGGTGGGTTGTGCACGTTAAAAATGGGAGTGATTACAACATCCTACTAGTGAAATGATATATCCGGGTGTCAGGCTAAGTATTAAGGGTCTTCTGCTTGGTTTCTGCTTCAAAATCACGAAGACTCCACTCGGTGGCTTCTATTTAATTGGTAGAGCCTAACTCAGAACTAAGTACAGGGAAACATTCTAGTGAACAGCAACAACAGAAGACTGCGTTAAATCATGTGCTTTGAAATACTTCTAAATTGATTTGCATTGTATTCAATCATCAACTGATCTACATCGTTAATAATGGATGTAAACTCAACTAAGAAATTGTGTTGCAGTTCTGTCAATCAGTAATCTCCTTAATACAGATTTTCAAAACGATTACTTGAGAATAAACGAAGATCATATGGTTTTTGAAATATTCTTTCTAAGTCTTCAGTTTGTTATTGCTTACATTAAGTCAAAGTTTCCTGGTACATCAGCCATTTTCGAAACACGTATATTAAAAAACTTATTTTACTACTTGCCTAAAAGTTATATATCATTTTCCGTTGATTATATCCATTAACGTCATCAAATCACACACACAGATATAACATATCAAATTTTGCTTCATAGATACATCCACGACCATAAATTTTAAATTTTATTGTTTTTTCCATCCCTCTAAAAATTAATGTTTATTCAAAACATATACTAAACAAATTTGTTGTCCAATAAAAATTTACAATAAATTTCGAATATCTTTATTTTTGGGAAAACTTTATTTTTTGGAACTTTTCTGATATTTCTTCTGAAGGAAAATATTATTCGAATGTATGATACAAATTATATACAAATATTCACGTTATGTATCTACCATTTAATTTTAAATATAGTTTGACTCACTGATTTCAATGATAAAAAGAATTCTATTTCCAATTTCAAATAAACAGGTACCAAATACGAGGGCAAAAAAGTATCAAAATCTATTTGATTAATATATACTATTCTAAAAGAATATATAAGAAGTTCACAACAGAGGAAAAACTAAACCAATCAAAAATCAATTAAAACTAATAGCATCATTTTGATTTGCCTTTTTCCTTATGAGTGTATAGACAACAATTTATTATCAGGATATTCCCCTGTTGAAAAGTGAAGTGGTTACCATGGATTTCACTATGGAAATACCAGTCACGTCATTCGCCTAAATAATTCGGAAGATTTCAAGCAATGACGTGCTTGTAATATCAACGTCTAAAGAAATCTACAGCGCACAGTCTGTTATTCAGAGAAGAAGATCCTTATGAAATTGGGTGGAAACTTAGTATTCTTAATACGCCGTACGAAAGTAAATGCTTCTTTTGAAAACTGAAAGATTTAACAATATCAATTACTTTTGGTTTAAGTCATTCAAGAATATTAAATCAGAGTGATACTTTTGCTGATAAAGAAGCTGATAGGAATTATTTTTGGTTCCAGAAACTCAAAAAATAAAATTTCGTTTGTTGATAAATATATTAATTCAATAAGATACACCTCATAAAAAATATGCATTTGTTAGTATTTTTAAATTGTTTTTTGATTTTTGTTTGAAACATATAATACAGTGATTCAATAAATACTTTTACAATAACAAATAATGGTGATTTTAAAATACATATTTTATTACTTTTGTTCTTAATGAAAGTTATATTTCTTATTTCATGTACTCTTTTTTATAATATTTTGTTGATCTGCCCAGATAATAAAGTAAATGCATTTAAAATATTGAAAGCGAAATCTTTTGTTGAGTCCAGAAGAAAATATAAAAATCCTCATAAATCCAAATTTTAAATAAAATATTGGGTTTTTTATGATATAAAAGTAAATTCATTTAAAAACTTTTAAGTTTGATTTTTAAATTTGGTTACTTATTGTCTAAATATTTGCGTGTTTTGTGTATTGGTATTCATTTAAATTAAAAGAAATTTTAACAAATTGTATAATTCATTAATTTGATAACAAATGAGTAAATTAAGTATAAAAAATTATATTCCATCTCATCTTTTGTATTTAATTATTGTAGATTCTACATTTATTTAAAAATAGTTAAGGGCACATTCTTCTTTATTTTAAAATAAATAAAAAATAATTAAATAATAATTATAAGAAATAAAATATTGATTATTGTAAGAAAGTAATCATCACTATCACAAAATTAAATATTGCATAAAGTTTTAAAGATAAATATGTATGAAATAATAAAAATGCAAATGAAATTAAATTAGTCACAGATTTTGAAATTTGATGTTGCATAAATAGGGATTCAAAAGAATATGGATTTCCTTTCTTTTTGTTTCCTTGCTTATAATTTTATTACTTACAAAAATAATTGAAGCGTTACTTCGCATGATTAAAATAGAAAATTTAATTTAAAAAACTACAATAAAAGTTTACGCGTATTAAAAAGAAGATTAAAAAATTGACGTTGCAAAATTAAAAACGAATCTAGGCATTTCTATTTTCTTTTCTTCTCAGTTTAATTTCATAAGTATACTTCAAGTTCCAGTTTTTTATTCTCTAGATGAATATCACGTCCGTTAAATTTAATTAACTGAAAAGTAGACACAATTCACTGAATACAAATGTAATTAAAATAATGATGAATAAATCATTTAGGAATATAAAAGTATTTTTATGTCTTTTAATTAAAATCATCCGATTAACTTCTAGAAATTTAAATGCGTCTTAAATATTTGCAAGGAATTCTTAGTTATTTAATTTTGTGTTTTCTTTAAATGAATATTTCAAAGCAGAATGTAATTATAATGATAAAAGAATCACGAGTAATCAAAAATATAACTTTTGTTTTATGTAATTGCTGTTGTTGTTTTTCATGCCTATGTCCTATATTAAGGACAGTAAAAACATAAATTAACATAATAAACCATCAATAATCTTAATCCAAAAGCACGGAGAACGTTGAAAATTCTACTAAATGAATATTCATCATTGTTCATTTTATTTAAATTTGGATAAAAAACATTATAACAATAAGAAAGGGAAATATATATGCACATACAAAACTTCGTTTTCTATTCTTACAACTTTTTCCAGTACCTGGCAAGGGAAACATAAGTTTGGATACGAAGTTTTCTCTTTGTTTGTTTTCAGTTACGTTTTATAGCTTCAAAAACTTTCTTATAATTAAAATATAGGTAGTTTTCAAATATTTCACGCATTTATCTCCAACTCCCCATTGGAAGTGATGCAATAGATTATAATGAATATTTCAAATGATATTATTCATATATTAACTGTATTATTTTGCATTAGAAGTATTTTTTATTCTGACAAATATAATAAGTTAGTTGTGTTAAGGCAAATGAAATATTTTATTTAATCCAATGCATAGCAATATTTTGCAATTTTAATAGAAATGCGATAAACTTATATCAAAAGAAATGAAATAGTTGCTATAAAACTCTTCTTAAGTAAATTCTTGAAATATATTTCTTATTTAAAATTTAAAAAAAATCAACATTCATTTTTTATATTCAAATTAATATGAAGTATACTTGCAATAAAACTGTTTTATGTAATAAAAACTAGTTTTTATTTCAAGTAAGCTTGATCAATTATTTACTGAAGCAACTATTTTATGAAGGTTGATTTTTCAGATTTATATCTTGATTAAATTTTAAGTAAAAATGAGTCAAATATTTATTGTGTCATTTTTTATAACACATTGAAAAAATAGTCTGAGATAAAAATATTCTTTGCTCACTAGAATTAGAGATACATCTATTCTTAATTTTTCCGCTAAAATACCATTTATTTTCAAAAGTTTCTTGGAACTTTTCCTTTGTCCTTTAATTATATTTTTCCCTTTTTAAATTTAAAGAACTATTTAAGAATTCTTACTTGAAGTTTGTACAAAGTAACTCATAATTTATTTAACCAGTTCTGTTTATTCCTCCATTATCCAACGATACTCAATTGTTTGTGTAAAAAGAAGTAGCATTTCAAAGGACAATTCTGTTCCAAAAGTTTTCATTTATAAATAATTTCTTTTCAAATAATGATATTTCGTAGTATTTAACTGTAAACACAATAATACAAAGGCCACAAAAATTGCTTGATTTAATTTAATTGTAAATATTTAAATTATACAATTAAATCAAAAAATTATTCTGGATTACTTATAAACTAAAATTATAATTCTGCTAGGGATCGATTGAAGTTTTACATAAGTGTTAATGTTATTAACACAATTAAATTTTTGAAACTTCCTATAAAAATAATTTATTACTATAAATAGTAATAAATTAATGGTTTTAATAATATTTTGCTTTGGTTATGGATGCAAATGATATATGATGGATATAAATTGCTGCACATAGTATCTGTCAAAGCTCTAAGGCATTTTTAGTAATCAAAAGCCCAAAAGAATGAATCATTAGATAAATTAAATATGGAGGATATTCAACTTAATAATACAAATAATCTACAAAATTCTCAACCGTGATAAATTCTGTTGGCTTATAACTAAAGGCTAACATACTTTGCACAGTAATGTGACTCTCTTGCAAACGGAGTCTAAAGATAATTTTATTGGAAAATTGTCATTTACATCCTCAATATGATGGAAAATACATAGTAGAAGCAGTTCCATTCTTATGGAATAGCTATATTTTCTATCTGATCGTTACAAGAATTGGTCAAATATCGAATGAAAGCCTTTCTAAAAAATAATAGATGAGGCAATGAGCAGAGATATATGAAAGGTTAGAAAGATGAGTTTTCGAAAGAAACACCCACATCTTCGGAAGATAAATTATTATAATCTGTAATCATTATTATTTTTCAGTAGCCACTTACGTATTTTTCACGATGGTCGTATTTGTATATTAAGAATCCAAAATAATCATTAAAAACCTGTTATTTACATGATTCGAATTACTACTTATTTTAAAACGTTTCTAGATGGATATTTATTGCTTCTATTTCCAATAAGATCTAAGTGCTGAATCAAGAAAAAATAAAATTTTGAGATGGTACTAGTAAGTTATGTTGATATTTACTTTACAGTGATAGCATTGCTGTATTATTGTGGATAAAGATATTATTTCATATTCATTCAGTGTAGAATGGTTTATTTGTTAATTTTTGTATTAGAAGTCAGATTGATTGAGATCTAATGGTGTTTAAAAGGGAATCCTAACAACTATATATATATATATATATATATATATATATATATATATATATATATATATATATATATATATATATATATATATATATATATATATATATATATATATATATATATATATATATATGTATATATATATATAGATGTAGAGAGAGAGAGAGAGAGAGGGAGTAACACCTTTCACATCGGAAACAATGAGCTGCTGAAGTGTAGACCAAAGTGCCAAGCAATCAGAAAATGTGGTAACAAAATATAATTTAAAATTAAATTTATTTGGAATCCTCATAGAGACCAAATTATTCAACTTTTATAAAAAAAATTTGATAAAGAGCAAACATTTGTCAGTTAAGGTTTCAGTTCGTAAGATTTGTTTAAGGAATGCTTCAAGATTTCAGATGATACTAATTGCTTTTATTATTTTAAGTATTAAGTACTGGCAATTGCATCAGAGTCTTAGTGCTTTTAGAAAAGAAAATTTTTTAGAACTATCAATAGATTTGCGAATTTTTCAAGAGAATTAATTAATTTTTGGTTATAAAATTTTAATCATACTTAACCGTATTGTAAATAAACATACAACTTATAGGTACCGACGACGTAAAAGATTATTTAAATGGAAATTTTATATAATTAATAATTTTTTGTTGTTTAAAATTTAATGCTAAACACACACAAATATACACATATAATAACAAAATGTATACTTTAAAGTTTTGCTCTTCAAAAGAATTTAAATAATTAAGTATTAATTTTAATGTTATATATATATATATATATATATATATATATATATATATATATATATATATATATATATATATATATATATATATATATATATATATATATATATATATATATATATATATATATATATATATATATATATACATTAATAGATAGATACAGATATATATTATCAGCTGGCTGGTCACTCGAAATTAAATACAACAATAATCTTTTTAATATAAATAAATATTCTCGAGCTAACTTATATGCACTTTTTTGCATTGTTTCAAGATGAATTTAAATAAAATTTTTGAGGGATACAGGAAATTCATCATTCACTGAGAGAAATGGTTTCCACATTTCCGAACACAAAAATAATTTTTTTAATTTGTAGCAGCAGTTTCAGTATTTAAAGGATGTACTTAAAATGTATCATGTATAAAAGCAATTTGAGTATTTAATTTTCACTAGAAAGTAAAGTGTTTTAAATTATCTGCTATTAAATTGCCTCTGAAAACTTAGCAAGCGAGGGTAATCACAAAAATTGTTGTTAATATATTTTACTCTGCTTTCAAATTTTAAAGTAGGCGAAAAAACTTTAAATGATGTATTTGTATAAGAATGATGATTAGTTGTTGTAAATAAAAGAAGTTTTCTCTGAAGAAGCAAACTGTTTTCAAGTATGATGCTAAATTGTGTGTCAAGGCATTATTGACATTTTAGTCAAATACTCTGTGAAATGAAATCAAAGCATTTGATAAAAATATAAACATTTCACAAAGATTTATACTTGTGATATTTTTTAGCGGAGAGCATAATTCATCTTAAATGCTAGGAGAAATCCTTTATGGACTGCTGGCCAATCAAAATGTAATAGCAAGAAAGACCTAAGATATCACAGCAAAATATATTTAGTAGATAACCTGTTATGCAAAGATCAAAAGATTGAAATCTCAGATTCTTGGGAAGCAGGGATTATGACACAATCTGTAGTTAGCACCGCCACCATTGTTAACTATAACCATTGTCTCCACACAGAAAGGCTTTGGATGTGTCATTAGGGTATAGCAGTTTAATGTAACTGTTACATACTGCAAAAGATGATCTAGTGTAGTAGCGAGGGTCAGTTGTGCAAGCAAGTACCAGCAGTCGCATATGTATCATTGTGCAACTGATACTTGTTAACTACGTTAATTACATCTTCTTTATTTTCAGTAAGTTTTGATTTTACAGACAAACAATATAAATGTCATTATGTGTGTAGATGATTAAATCATTTTATAAATATACATTAAAAAATTAAGTCTCTCTCTTTGTCTCTCAAAACATCATAAATTGCTTAGTTAAGATAATGTTTATTTTCTACGTATTACTCAAATACTTCTGATATCAATTTAAACTTAGTAAATACCCTAGCACACATTAGAGAGAGAATTAATAACAATTTGATAAAACCCATTTTAATTAAATATTATTGAAAAATCAAATTAAATACAAACTCTTAAATGAAATTTTTTTCTCTATGCATAGTTTTTAATGTCATAAAAATTTCTTTTCTTATCGACGCTAGTCGCATATTTATTTAAAAATAAAATTTGATTTTCTAACTATGACACACTTATAAATAAATTAAAATTTTATTTCAATGCTAAAAAGGACAACAGAATTAAATTATAAAAAATATAAATTTATATTTCATAATTAGGATTCTTTCTTATATAAGATAAATATATTTACTTAATTGTCTATTCAAGATATGCGTTTAAAACGAATTCCTTATTTTACGCTCATAATGATACATAAAAATAATGTTGACAGTTGACACCAACGTACTCCCCTGTATCCTTTTTTACGCTCAGAATGATACAATTACGCTCAGAAAAAAAATAATGTTGACAGTTAACACCACAGCGTACTATCCTGGACCTAATTCCAAGGAGCTTTACCAGTTTAATGAGAGCTGCTGGGACTTTTATTTAAAAATAATTTAAGAAATTTTTTATATTAAAATTTTTTATATTATAAAATTTTTTATATTAGTTGAACATGATTATTTTACAACATCCCTTAAAATATACAATCAGACTCTTGTTAATTGTAAGGATGAAAAGTAGATGACAATATATTGGAATTAATGAAAATATGTATACAGTTAACATATACTAATTTGTAATTTTGAAAAGTTCTTGATTAAAACCAAATTTAAAATTTATAAATTAAATTGATAAAAGTTTTTGATATTTACAAAGACTGAGTCTTAATTCGGTCATAAACATTGCAAAACAAGTAAAGGTTTGATCTTAGCTAAGCTGTAGAAGAGGTCACAGTCCAAGAAATTAAGTTTTCATGGTTTATTTGGAATTCAACTATTTTATTTCATTTCACTCATAAAAATAATGTTATCATAAGATCATATATGAATTAACTTTATTAAAATAATTAATGCTTTATATTTTGTAAATGTAAATACTTATTAAATTATTAATGCAAGTGATGATTTTTCAGTTCTAATTAGTGGTAAATACCATAAAATATACATTAAGGATTTAATAAATTCGTTTTAATAATCATTGTTTTTAAAGTTTTGAATTGTTCTTTTGTTACTTTTTAAATGATAGTTAAAACTTTATTTACATTGTATTTTAATATTATTTGCATTTATGAATCAAAAGTTTATAAATGTAAAGCATATAATCCGAATTGGAAAAGCATTTTTTATTTACGCCAACTAAAATACATTAAATAAACTCATTACTTAATCATCGGCAATATTTTATTGTTTCTTCTAAAAATGTTTTTTCAATTCGGAATTACTACTGAGTTCACTATATGAAAAATTATATATGCTGTGATAAATTTCTTCTGTAAAAAGTATGGTAATGAGACTTGCTAGACGAAACAAATAAGACGTTTTTTTTCTGTGTGTGGGCAGAATCGATTGTGAAATTCCTTTAGGCTATTCTATGATAAAAAAATCAAATTTCGTAAAACAGAAAGTTTAAAAAATCATTTAAAATAATTTATAAAATTGTTCAAATCAGTATACTGGGATAGTAAAAGTATACATGTGTAGGTTATTAAAATAGTAATTTCTAATGGACTTTGCTTTATATTCGCATCTATTAAATTCCTATCTGCTTTTGGATTTTTTTTTTTTACATAAAATGAACTTCCATTTACATTGATTCCTTTTAACTCAAATGTCGTATAGAAAAATTTGAGTGGCATTTTCAATAATATATTCTTGATTCTAACTACCTTTTGTATTAATTTACACTATATAAAATTATATTTTAACTTGTGCATAAGATTTCATGCAAATAATTGAATAGTGATTGTAACTTTTTCTGCGTAATTCTAGATTCTCAAGTAAAAAAACTCTCAAAATTTGCTTACTAATATAGAATAAAAAATATTTTTATCTAAGTGAATAAGTCATTATACATTTAAAGAGAAAGAACATTATGGATCCCTTTCGTACAAATTTTGTTATGAATTTTAAAATTAAATTATGTATTTAATTATGTATTTTATTATTTTAATAATATTAAAAAATTTAATTTTCTTGCAAACTTAGCATATTTTGCCGAAATTGCTTTTGGACTGTGCGTTTGGTGATTCAAAAAACCGGAATAATTTTTGGTGTGTTAAAAGTCTGGATTTTATGAAAGACTACAATAAAATGGGGAATAATTTTCTTAATTTAAATAAATAAATATAATGTATTTTTAGAAATAGAATATATATTTCATATAGTGCAATATTTTCCTTAGCTATTTACTTATAATTTTTAGATCAAATCTAATATTTATTACGGTTTATTATTAATAAATCTCAGTACTGAAAATATTTTAATATAACTTGTAAAATTAGCATAGTTTTAGAATTGATTTTGGTAAAGTGTATATGAAAGTACAACACTTCAAAATTGTATAATTAATGCAATCATTTTATCAATAAAATATAATATTAATGTAATACTTTGATTATCTTGCTTCTATATCATAGCATAGTTATATATATATATATATATATATATATATATATATATATATATATATATATATATATATATATATATATATATATATATATATATATATATATATATATATATATATATATATATATATATATATATATATATAATCCAAGATATAAAACAAAAATGAAAACTTTAGCAATATTACATAATAAGGATCAAGAGCTCCAACAAATCAGAGCACTGACTGCTCAGAGTACCAGCTATACTTACTAGAGGGGCATGGGAGTGAAATCCAATACCACCTCATGCCATGATACCATTTCCATGTATAGTGTGATGATGCACACAGCAACAGTTCAAAAGCCTCTAACTATTGTTTCGCCAGACTTAGATATAACCATGGTGGTGTTATAAAAAGGAAACAAATAAACACAAAATGAGCATCACATTAATTCTAACAATTTTTCTAATAATAAATCTCAGTACTGAAAATATTTTAATATAACTTGTAAAATTAGCATAGTTTTAGAATTGATTTTGGTAAAGTGTATATGAAAGTACAACACTTCAAAATTGTATAATTAATGCAATCATTTTGTCAATAAAATATAATATTAATGTAATACTTTGATTATCTTGCTTCTATATCATAGCATAGTTATATATATATATATATATATATATATATATATATATATATATATATATATATATATATATATATATATATATATATATATATATATATATATATATATATATATATATATATATATATGCCGATTTCCTAATAAAAATGAAATTCAAAATTCATTATTTCTGCTTAGAAATGGTTTCCCTTTCCTGAGTAAATTGCATTTATATTAAGTACAAATTATTTTCACGGATTCACATTCTTTCCAAAAATATTTCTTTTCATTCATATAGTAAAAGAAATATAAATTACATAGAAATATTTGATAATTTTATCCATATTATCAAATATGGATGAAATTATCAAGTATTTCTCTTGTCTATATTTCTTCTATATTTGTTCCATATTTCTACGTAATTATATATATTTCTTTGTATTTCTTTCTTATATACACTTCTTTCTTATTCTATATTTCTTCATGTTGTTGTATTGATATTTCTTCGTAATTATTGAATTGAATATAAATCAATTCAATAATTATTGGATTGATTTATAAGTGTTTCTTATTGAAATATATTTAGAGCCTATTAGAAACTTCAATTACTAAATTTTCGAAACATTTAAGTAAAAGTAGAAATGAGTAAATGTGTGTGTGCGTTTATTCAAATAACAACAAAAATTTATTTAATTTTTTAATATTATTATAGATTATTTTTATTATAGATATTATTTTGCAGACAAGAAATATAAAAATAAAATGATACAATCAAAATGGCGTGTAATAAGATGAAATGTCATTTGTCACATTGTAAAGTTGTCCTTTAAGCAAAATAATCTTAATAAAATATTGTCATATAAATCGAAGAGCAATTTATGAGATTTTAGGAAGGATTTTGTTATTAATTTTTTTATCGTAGTTATTATATTAGTAGATTTTTCATTCATTCATTCAATATTTTATCATTATAGCAAGTTATTAATTTGAAAATATGTGAGTGTTAAAAATGATTTTTATAAGCTTGTTTCAATTTTATGAATTAAATATAAACCATGATTATTGTAGAACGAAAAAGAAGAAGACAGCAAAGCACCGGCAAAGAAGAACGGAACTTTGTTCAAGCAGAACAACCGCAACTTGAACCACTAACAAGAGGAGGAGGGCAGCGAGGAGATGACCAGCAGCTTTGAGAACAGCAACGACTGCTCCATACCAGGAGAGGACAAGGATAGAGGAGGAAATACAGAGGAATTCTATACTTCCACTTTTTTTCTAGCATTTTTTGCTTTCTCAAGAAGATTTGAAGCAGGTTTCCTTCAAATGAAATATTACACTGTATTTATTTTTATGTATGTGTGAATAGACTTTCATAATTGTATTTTTTATACTATATTTGAATAAATGTGATTTCTTAATTAACACATGTCTCATTTTCCTTATGGTTTTTTGTGGTGAATAAAAAAATCATAACATATTATAAAAAAGAGCTCTATTCACTTTGAAGAATACACACACACATACATACATATATATATTTCCTTAAATTAACTATCGCAATGATTTTATTATTTACTTGGAGCAAATTTAATTTTAATGAAATCAGTATATCCCAGATTATATAAAATATTTGAAATTTATCAGAATAAATAAGAGGATTTTCTATAATAGTTGAATACCATGACTGCGCATTTTAAGTTTTATGAAACTTTTACTATTATTTTTATAGAGAATTAAAGGAATAATAATATATATATACTATACAATATCTATATCTATCTATCTATACATCCATATATATATATATATATATATATATATATATATATATATATATATATTAATATATATATACAATTTATTAATTAATTAAATTTCATCTACTGAAGAATTTATTCATCATCTAGAGTATTAGAAAAATCAAAAAATTTTTTTAAAAGTATTCCTTTATTCTTGTTACATTTCCTTTTCCGAAAGCTAAAAGTATAGAAAAATACGTTAAGTTTGAAAGCTGATTTGAAATTAGGCTCTGAGATTCTCTGATGAAATAGAAAGAAGTATAGAACCAATTTACATTACTAAAAATCATAGTTTAATATTCAGAAATGGGCAAGAAAATGTTCTTACAAGAAATCAGTATTGTGCATAAATACAGGAGATGCATGTACAATTAAATGAAATTTGAAAATTTATTGAGATATATTTTCAAAACAAATATCTTTTTACCTCATCCAAATGATGAATAAACAAATCTTGGTGTTTTATGTTGTTTGTTATTAGAAGCAGGGGAGTCATTTACAGATAGTGTTTGATTCTGTCTCTAGGGCTTATGACTTTTCTATTCCTTGATTATGGAAGGACTTCTAAACTATTCAAGGTATTGTCCAAAGATTTGTGCCCGATCATTTATGGATTATGACACTTTGAGAAAAAAACAGGTATTATTTTTTGTCTTACTTAGAGCAGTACCACTTCTAAGATTTGTGTTGTTAAAACTTCTCAGACTTTTAATTTTCTCTCTGAGTATTATTTACTTACGAAGTTACTTTAAGGATACTGTTTTATAAGTTTTTATTAACATTTAGTTATAATTAGTATTTTTTATATTTTCTATTGTGCACCTAAAACACATTTCTGAGGAGGAAATTATTTTTGTACTACAAAAGAAGTATTTTGTGTTTTAAATTTTAGTTTATGTTAAATTATTTACAGTTTCATATCATTTTTTTACTATTGTAATTTTTAAAATTTATGTTATATATTAATAAGCTGGAATTTTTTGTAGTATCGTAGTATTTTTTAGAAGAGAATCTAAGTTATATTTAAATTGTAAAATTTTAATTGTTAAATGGAAATCAATAAATCTTTATTAGATAATATCTGGATAGAAATTTTGAAGCAATTAAAACAGATAGATTTTTAACTTAATGCATTTATACATTTTAGTAAATGTTTTTCATTACTATAGAATACTTTCGTATTTTTGATAAACGTAAGTACTACTTTGAAAGTTAACATCAAAGTAGAAAAATAACTAGGTGGGATATAATACACGATGATTTAATTTCACAGGTCAAAGATACAAGAAACGATTCTAAACTGTCATAACTAAATAGGTGAATTGCACTTTGAAACAAAAATTTAAGAGTGGAATATCAATTGTATGACACATGAAAAAGATGAAGATAATTATAAACATTCATGACAGAAGACCGCATTTAGTAAACTTGAGAAATAGTTCTGCTGAATAATCTATAACAATGAAAAATAATAACATGGTCTTTGAACATCAATTATTGTTTTAATCATCAAATTATGTGGTACATATGTAGTTCACCATCCAACTGAAATAATTTTATTTGAAAATAATATTTAAGCTGAGATTATTTTCTGATGGGCAAACTTTGTTGATAGTAGAAATGTTATGATGAAAAATGGTGGGGATTTTGAAACCATGACTTTACATAAGTAAATAGCAGAAAATTTACATATGTAAATAAGTTAACTTTTGATTTATCCACGTGTTTAAAATGAACGTTTGTTTTCAATATATATTTATATCATATAAAAATACCAATAGTAAAAAACTTAAAGAGACACCAGTATTTGTGTGTTAAACCCTTTCAAAAACATTTTCTTTAACAATTAATAATTTTCCCACTGGTAATTAAATGTGAATTTAGTAAAATTTATATAATTTGAATATTTTTATTTCATAATCTCCATTAAAATGTGTTATTTCAACTCCTGAAATTAGGAGTCTCTGTAGCATATTGGTAGAACAGTGTTTTTCAAAGCAATCTCGGTTTTGATTTTTCCTTCTGTTGAATAAAATTGAAGATGACAGTTGTAATTCTGTTTTTCAATGCTCATCTGTAGAGTGACTATTTGGAAGTTTTTCGAGTTTTCTTCCATGCCTCAGGTGTATAGGGAAAATACAGTAAAAGTTTACTAAAGGGTAACCCTTGAATTTTTGGCGATATTTTTAACGCCAAGATAGGAACCAAGATATGAGTAAAAAATGGCAGCCATAAAATTACGTTAGTTAAACCACTGAAAATAGATTATTGCGTAAGTATTATAAAGACATGACTTTTTTACTACTAAGCAGCTCAAAAATTACAATACCCTACCATGCATAATTATTCCATTCAATTTACTTATTGCATATTTATTCTATTCAAATTATAACGTTTTGATAAATTACCCAGCATCAACTTTTTTCAAAGCTTTTTTAAAACTTCTTGAATTTATATTTTTGAGATTTATTTAAACTCAGCTTAACTATGTGAATACTTTTAAAAACATAAAAAAATAAATCATTTACTTTAATTACAGTTCTAAGAATTTAACCAAATTTTGAAATTGCTTACTTTTTTAAAAGACTCCCTCTCACAAAGTTTTTATTTTTCAAAAATATTAAAGACAATTTGGAAAATTCTGACTTATTTAGAATCAGAGAAATTTATTCATATAACGTGTAAAAAGCTAACTACATAAGTTTCCTTTTATGTGATAAATTTACTGAGAATAAAATAAAAAGTATAGAGAAATATAAAACAAAGCAATAAAATGAAATAAAATATTATGTATCCTAAATATACTTTACAAAATTGGTATATCCCTTACATGCATTTTTATTATCCTTATTTTTATAGCACTTGTTTATTCACTAAATATAATAAATAAAAAAAAGTTTTTAATTTGCCCATAAAGCATGTACAGAATTTTACAAATTAAAGCTTCAAAATAAGAAATCAAACCTATAAAAGTTTAACTTTTTAATAGAATATTATAAATTGCTTTTACATAAATCAGGTTGATTTTGAAGTAATTTTATCAATTCCGACAATTTAGCTTTAATCTTCACATTTTAAATACGAGTATTATTTATAACTATGTCAATAATGTCTGACATCAATTGAAACTTAACTTGAAACCTCTTGACTGAATGCTAATAAAAATGGTATGAAAAATGATTTTATCAACCTCTAATGCACCAATGTCAAGAAACTTTTGTTTAATTATTTCTTCAATATGATCTTACCGCAGTATAAGGAAAACATATTTCTCCAACTTAGTTTGACACAAATTACATGCTTAAATGACACTAGGGTGATATCGATTTCCAATTCTTACGACACATATAATGAACTCCTTTTAACTGCCAAAACAAAAGTGTGACAATGTAACTGTTTACGCATAATTATTAAATGCAAGAAAAAAGGAAAAATTTTGTATGCAATTTGATCTATAGACTTTTTAATGATTATTTAACATTTGCGAAAAATAAGATTAAATATGTGATGTATGCTAGAGTAGAAGTTATAAATCTTGCTAATATCGTTCAGTTAGAAAAGTAATTATGTAATTCAGTTATCTGTGCATATATTGCTAAATAAAATGTGCGTATGAGAGATTTATACATTGGTCACTTGTATTTGCATTACAAAATTATTGATTATTTAGGCAATTATGGCAATCATATATTTCAATAAAGAATTTAAAAATAAATTAATATATAAATAAAAGAAAAATATTATGATAGATACGCAAAAGCATTATAGTATATATATATACATATATATATATATATATATATATATATATATAATGCTTTTGCGTATCTATCACAAGAAATTTAATTATAGTTTATATATATATATAAGAAATTATATACTATTATTATTTTCTCTTATAAGAAATTATATAAATATTGTATTTGTGTTGAAGTGTTTCAAAATCTATAGTATTTTTCACAAAAAATTCTAAAATTTTTCAGAAGATCTTTTAATAAAAAAAATTTTGTAGAATATATTGGGAATTTTTTATTTAATATGAAAACAAAAAGGTTATTTTTAAAATATATATATTTAATGAACTTTTTGAAATGCAATGGTAATTATTTTTATAAAATATATTAAATTCAACCTTTTGATTATTCTCCACATAAATGGCATACAAAACATTATTGAAGAATAAGTTATTTTAATTAAATATATGCATATTTTTAATGTAAAATTTTGTATATTTTAAAATTTGATAATGGTTGTGTATTTACTATTAAAAATAAGTTTACATTTCCTTTGTTACTTTTCAACTTTTTTGTTCCTTCAGTTTCAAAATACAAATGAAATATTACTATAAACAATATTTGCCTCTTTTTGTGAAAATAACACCTTTTTAGATGTACTATAGTGTTTACTTAAAATATTAAAATATAACATTTGTAATATTTACAACCTTATTTGAATTTCCTTTATGTATATTAATCATTGCATGTTGTAAACTTTGTTTTATTGAAATCACAGTCGAGAGGGGGATATTTAATTTATAAAATATCTGAAAAGAGGAAAATTTTGCATCTTTATAAAAATGTTTAAATATTTTAACAGACGTAACATATATTTTAATAATGTTACGTCTGTGAAAATAACTTTAAGCACTCATTTAAATGTAAATTTTTATTTACTTCTGCAAATGTAAAGGAATGATAATTTAAATAAATTAATTATTTTAATTAAGTATTTATCTGTTGCAGCATGTTATGAGAAAGATTGAAACATGATTCTATTTTCTTATATATGCTCTTTTTAACAATTATCCTATTAATTTAATTGATACATAGTTTTAATAATTTTTTAGCTATGTCAAAGTACATGATTAGTGAAACTATTATGTTCGTAGCTAAATGTTTGAGGGTTTGAAACCTGAATAAGCACATGACCTAAGTGTTCCCTTATAACGACAGAAAAATGTAAAATAATCTGCAATGTCATTGGTCCGAAATGATATTTCTGAAGATATTTGACAAATTCGGAAACATTTACTTTGTCTCTGTCTTTAAATTAGTGGAATTACTTTTAGGAAAATTATAATAATCCCATTGGGTTGCACATTTATAAAACTAACGATTAATACCAACCTTTTTAAAATCAAAACATTTAAGTGCATTAGATTGGTAACGCATTAGCAAAGAACATAATACCGTTTTCTTCGATTAGTACACGATTGTTTTGTCATAAAAATTACTTATATAAAAGAATTGTTAATGAAAATCGACAAATAATTGTGTTTTTCAACTATTGTAAGAGAACATACATTTATAAGTTTTCTGTCATAACGAAATGTAGCTATTATTTTGTAATTAACTGTTGTATTAATTCTATATTTTTATTTTATAGCTTTGTTTGTATTTTTAAAAATTTTAATCTACTATCACTTTTTAAATTATTTTTCAATCATTGCTTGTATAGTTATTTAACTTTTGCTACAAGAACAAGTTGTTTTCCTTATTTAATTTATTAATTTATAATTTTTAATTACTCAACTATCAACTTATAAATTTATTAAATTTTATTTTTCAATGCATTTTGATTAAAAACTATCATTAATTAGCAAGTTTCTTTTTTCATGAATTGTAAGATATTCTGGGAAATATAAATTACTATGATTGAAAAATTTTTCGACTTTTTAATTGATGGCAACTGATGATGAAAATTTCAATTACAAAATTTTTCTGTTTGTCACATTTTTCAGAAAAAAAGTTTATATTAAAATTTGTTTTTACTTTTGGAGAAATCTCTAATAAAATAAAAAATTTCCCATTTTCTCCAAATTCTTCATCAGTTAATTAACTTATAACATTTCATTTTGATTTTTCTGGAATATAGCAAAACATATTTATAATGTTTCAGGAAAATGATAGAAAACAATTATTTTTAATTTCTAAGAAGTAATAATCTGTCCATATTTTTCTTCAATTCTAATAATTGCAGAATTTTTTTTCAATCATTCCTGAAGAAAATTTAGCTTTGTAACGTAAACTTTATAAAAGTATTAAAAAGTCTAAATTACTGAAATATTTATTTCATGACATAAAAAGTTAATTTAAAAAAATTAAAATTTTTGTCAATGTTGATGTCATAAAAATGCTATTATACGAAATATCTAGTGTATTGAAACTAATTATAAAATGACGATTGATTTTTCTAGACATTTAAAATAGTTTTTCTATGTGTAAAAGAATAATTCATTTAATAAATTTAATATATACTTTATTCTCGTACAATAAATCAGATTTCACATTATTCTTGGAACATTTGTTCCTCAATAATTTTTCCAAATGATTAGTAGATTTAAAAAATGCATTGTTTTCATTAAATATTTATTTAAATAATTAGTTTTTAGTTGTTAATAACTATGCTTTTAATTTTGATTTTAAATTCATGATATGAAATCATGTTTTAGATATTTTTACTAAAATATATTTATTAGTTTTGCACTAGATTCACCTTCTTTTAGAATAGAAGATTTTAGACTAAGACTTTAGGAACGTAGATTTCTTACTTTTACTATTATTTTAAAATATGTCTCACTCACAATTCTTAAAATATAAGTACAATTGTTTAACTTAATAATACTCATTTGTATATAAATCTTTCACAAATAATATTATTAATAATCTTACATATAAGCTTCACTTTAGATTGAACAGTTTATGTTGCAAACCTGTGATTGATGCAAAATTAGTTACACCTTAAATTCTTAATGATTATTTATAAAAGGCATGTTAATTTTTACACATTTCATCATTTTTTTTTATTTTCACGTTACTAATTTTTTTTAATATTCTAAAATTATTTAATTCAAAAATTTTTGCTTAATGTATAATTTTGAATAAGGCTTTCACAATTCTTTAAAATTTAAAATTAGTTATATAGATAGAATATTTGAAAGTATGTCTTTAAATAAATGAAAACATTACAAAATTAATTTTTATTTTAAACAATTATTTTTACATAAATTAAATAATTTATAATCTATTGACTGAGTAAAAATTTGTTGTTTCAATTATTAAGTGTCATTTTCGTTGCTGTAATTTTTAAATTTATATTTTTCTGGAAATGTAAAGCGTTATGAAAAAATAACATAGTTATAGTTACACTAAATTTTATTGTAATTTTCGAAACGATAAAATGATCTCGATAATTTATAATCATGAAATAATATATCAAAGAAGAATAATGGTCAAAATTAATTAATATTTAGCTTTATGCAGTCTTAAAAAAGAAATAAACGGTTTCATCTGTTTAATATAATCAAATAAAGTACTGTAAAATAAATTAAACGGAAAATAAACTAATATAATATATAATAAATTAAGTATCATATTTTAAATTTTGAAGTGGGTGACATAAATGTTTAATTCTAATGAAACTTTTTTTATAGATAGTAAAGTTTTCGAAGAAAATGGTAATCTAAACAGAAAATCTTATTTTACCATTCCTTATACATAAAAACACACAAGAAAAATTAATTTAAGGCAGTTACAAATATCGGAAAAGACAAATTTCTAGAAGACTTTATCACAGATTATAACAATTGAAAAAGAATAAAATTTTTTTGACAATATTTGAGATACTTTAGAGGATAAATAGCAATAGCAATTCACAATTATTGGCAATAGTAATTCACAATTTTAGACATACATGTAAAACGCAAGTAAAGCTTCAGATAAAAATTTTTCTGAAACTTTAAATGCGTTTGTAAAATTTTCTGTACAAGTAATATCTAAGGATGTCTGCAATTATGCAATTACTTATGTTTATATAAAATTGTATGCCAAATACTTATTAATTATAACTGAAAAACATAATGAGAAAAATCAAATAGCTGAATTAAAATTATGCATATAGATTTCAATGTGAAATAATATTCAGTTTACTTTAAAAAAAGCATACATCATTTTAGTTTCCTCTTTCAATTACTGAGTTACTAACTTAAAGTTCAGAAATTTTGATGGATATTGATTAAAAAATGTCATGGATCAGTAAATTGCTTTTATCCATTAAGCTGCAATATTTTCTGAAAAACCTAACTTATTTTGATTAAAAATTTCTTTTTGAATTTTCAATTGTTTGTAACTATTAATAGAGAAATTTAAATATGTAATGACTTTTTTCTAGATAATTCTTAAATAAAGATATTTTACCTTATATGTAAAATTTTTATAAAATTAAAATTTCTAACTCTCTCAACGACTTCCATACCAATTAATTAGTTTGAAATGTTTCCCACTTCAATCTGATTTTCTAGGATTTAAGTAAAAAGATGTTCACCATGTATGGAAAAATAATGGAAAAGAGATTATTTTCAGATTCAAACTCTAAGAAATATTAATTTGTCATTTACGAAAAATTGTGCTGTTCAAAAATTCTTAAAAAGAAATACTTCTTGGAAGCGTGAATTTTATCCAATAAAACTCAATGGAATTAATAAATCAAGCATTCAATCACACATGAAAAATTAATTTAAAGAAGTTAATTTTTTGCTAAAGCTTATAACGTAAAAATGTGTAAGAGTGAAATATTAATGTCATTATCACTGTATTGGAGTTAGAAATAAAGAAGCTTTTAATTTTCTGTACATTTGAAATAATTTTACTGAATATAGTAAAATAATGCTTAATGAATTTAAATTTTGTTTTAAATTAGAATAATAATTCAAATATCATTCTGCATTGGAATTTTTTTTTGTTCAATTAATTTTCTTGAATAATGTATGCCTGAACAAATGAACAATGTTTTTAATGAATTAAAATAAAATTTTTAAATTGCTAATAAATATATTACAGCAAAAACTTTGATTCACGTTGTGAAATCCTACTTCATATATATATTATCTAAAAATAAAAAGTATGAAATAGTTTCAACCTCATAGCACACTTTTTTACTAGATAATTTTATCAGCTCATTAATTTTCTGGTGTAGTAAGTGAGTATTCAGGTACATGCATTGCTTTGTTCATGTTTTATTTTAGAAATATTTTGTATACAAATTTCAAATTATATGAGAAAATTTTATAATTTAATAGCATAATATTTCATAAGCAATAATATTTAAAATGCATGTTAAAGTGAAAAAATATCTTATGTGAAGTAAAGTTAACATTTTATATTTTTAAGAATACTTTTTATTACTGTTGTTGTTTCTAATCACAAATGGTGTAGAAAAACTAAATCATCTCCGTAAAACCAAAAATCTTTAGAAAGTTAAAAAAATAAAATAGGATTCTCCAAAACCTCGTTCACAGTAAAATTCACACAGTCAAGATTATGTCTCGGAGGGAGGCCTGATCAGCCTTGCACCAGTAACATTGAGAATACTTGAAAGTATTAATTATTGTTTTTATTATTCTGCATTTATATATTTTTCACAATAATGAATTTTGAATCGTATTACAGTATCAAAAATTTCTAAAATGATACATTTTTGTAATATTAAAAGTTCTTTAATTTGATGCATCAATTAAGCATCAACTATCACTGAATAATGATCATAATGTATTTTCAAATTTCTCATAATTCTTACTCATACATATTCAAAATAAACCATGCCTTTCAAATAAATTTATATCTTGTAAAAAGAAATTATTGTTTCGAATAAATATCAGTACAAGTTTTAATTTATCGAAAGCTATAAAAATGTTAATTCAGATTGTGGAAGTTGTTTGAGTATTGTGCGTAAAAGTTAAGGAAATTTTAACTACCTATATATTTAGAAATAAAGGCACCTATAGCGTAATGGACAGCTTAATAACCTAAGTTTGCTGTTAAGCAATATGCCTGTGTTGCAATTGAACATGGAAAACTCCCGAGCATCCACATTAACAAACGTGGATGCAGAAGTCCGAAGAGTTACATTCAATTCCAGTTGTTCAACAGTAGCCGAGACCTAACTTAGTGCTACAAAATTTGGGACCTATATCACATAAACTAGGCATGCTGTACTCTAGGTATTGCTTTAGAAAAAAATGACTTAAAATGTTAAAATGCATGGAATAAAGGTTTCAACATAAACACGGCACTAGTTTATATCATGATTGGTATCACCATGCATAACATCGTCCCAAAATTTTCTCTTCGGACTTATGTAAGACATTTCAGTTTAAAATTTACATAAAGCGTAAAAAATGCCTTCAAATGTACAATGTTAAATATGATTTAATTAAAATACTTTGAAATTTACCAGCTGCTTCAAATGATAACTATTTTATTTTCTATCACGACTGTAGCTGTTATTTAAAAAATATCTCAATCTTTTAATCAATTACTCATAGATTATGATCCTCCCATATCGTAACTATTATAATTATTGTATACAATTCATTACTTGAATCTTTCAGTTAAAATGAGGATTTTTTAAAAAAGTTATGTTAACTATTACTTTATTATATAACTGACCATTTATATAATAATTTACAAAATTAAATAATATTTTAAATATGTGTTATTTTTTTAATCTTTTAGCCAAATACTTTGACTAAAATTTAGTGTATTTTCTTGCCGTTAACTGTCGCTCAGCATCCTAGATATGCGTCAACATTACTAATTTATTCAAATAATTTGATTCATAAATCAGTTAGTTTTACATGTTTATTGTTTTCGTATTTAAATTTTGAAATTCATATGTAAATCCTTATCGATTGTACAAATCTCTTTTTCAATATTTGTTAAGTTGTCTAAAATATTTAAGCGAATATTGTATTGCATGTAATTGTTAATTTAATCAATTTGTTTAAACTAAAAAATAGTTTGTATAATTAAGACAACTATTTTATGTCCTTTCAAATACCTCTTACGCGATTCAAACTATTTACGTATAATTTTTTATTAAAATACATTATCTGTTCTAGACTGCTTGTTCTCAATAATTTTATTGAAAACACATAACCGCGACAAGTTATATAATCAAATACTCTACACGTAACTATATAGTAACTTAACGTTAATTTTAGGGAATATTTTATTGTCAGAGTGAAGTTTTGTTAGGATAGCATATGCAATTTATATATACGTATATATATATATATATATATATATATATATATATATATATATATATATATATATATATATATATATATATATATATATATATATTATATATATATATAAAGAGATATTAAATTTATAATAAGAACTTGTATTCTGAAGTCTGTAACAGCATATAGGATCGTTTTCTATTTGAAATTGGAGCCATCATACCAAACAACTAGTGTATTCTAGAACAGCATATCTTGTATTTTGATGCACTATCAATAAACTTTATATCGGAATTGTCTGTAGTGTTGAAAAGATTTTACACAGTTCGAATAATTAATAATATACATAGAAAAATATTATAATTCGAGATACTGTAGCTTCTGCTAACATGTCTTCAGCTGTGCAATCCCTTTGGGGTAAAACTCGGAGATTTTATAAGCAATGGAACCCATGAATATTTGCAGCATGTCTGCTTCATTGGTGAAGGATTTTCTAAGAAGATGATTGTGTAGGAAATGTGGAAGCAGTGGTAATCTGATGGTACAAGGTCAAGTGAATAAGGAGGATCCCACCCATGTGACATGCGGAATAGCATTATCAGCCAAGAACATTGCTATCTTGTGATTAACCAGTGCTGGCTACTTCTGTTGCAATACCTGTTGCACACGTTCCAATTGTTGTGAATAAAGGTCCGCAGTGACCTTTTAGCCTGTTGTTAGTAGTTTATAGAGAACCACTTGAAGACTAGTCCACCAGATACCAATTTCTACACAGAGGGATAAATCTCTCGATCTGAGTTTATGAAACTAACGTTTTGTCGCATGTTCATTCACAGCATTGTTCCCAAGCGCTTGATGTATTCGGTGATTTAATGCAGCAACTTAAAAGCCCATTTTGAAGTCGTAAAGGAAATAACACCGAAAGTGCTTTTAAACATGCTCAATTCGCTTCACTCCTGAACGAGTTACGACTGATGAATATGCGCTGTGGGCCTGCTTTTAAAACGATTGATATTCCAACTCTTGACTGACCGGTGCCTCAACCATGTCCTATACTAACCGGCATGCTTATTCTCATTTCTTACAATGACAAGACATTTCTTTTTTACCTTTTCAGTAAATTTTCCTGAGAAGTAAAAAAGGGTGTTTCGAAATAAAGTTTGGAAGTAAAAAATTAGTCGTTTCAACAAAAAGTTTTTTATAAAATTTCATTTTTCAATATTCATTTAGTCTGTACATAATTTCAATATTTTCTACAATAAAAACTGGATACCAGTACATGAATATTGATTTTCTTTTTAGAAAGTGAAATTACTTTGGAAAACAATTTTGCAGCGAGAAATAGATACATCTAATCTAGAGATGTGAAATGAAGAATTTGTTAGGAAACCATATTCTATAAGTAATTTATTATTTGTATTCTGCAATCTGTACCAGGTTTGGCAATTAAACATACATCATTTTTCTCCCATTGCATAATATAATTAGTTTGAAAACTAATATTTTTTCAGAGATATTATCCGAATATCATGATTAGTTTAATGCAAGAATATGATAAACATGTGCATTGAAATGTAAACCTCAGTTTTATTTAGAACAAACCGTCATAATATTGATTGCGTCATTTATGTAAAAATTAAAGGTTTGCAGGAACTGAAAGGAAAAATCTGACAAAAATTAATAAGGAAAGGTTATATTATCAAACATTTGTGCTACATAAGTTAAATGTTTGATAATTAAACTATGAAAATCCATCTAATACAGATAAAAACAAAATATGAACAACTTTTTCTCTCCTAGAAAATGATAAAGATCAGACAAAATGAAATTTATATTTTAAATTAATTCTAGCACTTTTAAAATACATTTTTTATTTTTCTCAAATTTGAAAACGATTGACTTAAATGCTAGAAAATTTTCAATAAAATAATAATAATATTTTTTCACTAAGATCACATTTTAAACTTTATTTACTATGAAATGTATTATGGAAATTATTCCAGTTATAGTAAAGTTACGTTATACATTTTATACTAATCTCTTTCAGAAGCAATATTTTGGTTGAAATCGCGAGCAATAAATGACAAATGGAAAATTTTCAGTCGATGTATGTGAAAGAAATGTAAAATATGTATGTGTCACTGCATTCGGTGAATGGAGAACGTAATCGAAGAAAAAAATATTCTCATCATTTTTTGAATTCCAACTACATTTCGATTTTTGAAAGAAATTGGAATTGTAGGACATTTTAAGAAGCTTGTTATGAATGTTATCAGAAAAGTACTTTATTTTCTGCTATCATTCTAAGTTCGTAAACTATTTCAATGGAAAGAAAATTTTAGTTAAACATTTTGTTTTTCATCAGAACAAATAATTTGATTTATTACCGTTGCCAGCAAATTTATATAATATTTTTATTATTGCCGTTAAAACCAAATATTTCAAATTAAAAATTTATATCATGTGTTTCAGAATTTTCAAGGTTATATACATTTAAATTTTTTGTATGCTTTTAATTTTTCTTTCATGTTAAGGTAGTTAAATTTAAATCATTTTTTAACTTTCATATGATATGATTTTGAGTATTTTATTTCAAATAATAAGGCTAATAAAAATTCTCAAATTGAAAACGAGCAAATTAAATTTTATGACAATTAAAAGTTAATTAAAAGCAAATTAAAAATTAAAAAAACAAATTAAAAGTTGAAAATTAAATTAAATTTAAATATTGCATTTAATAATATTAAAAAAATTGAAATATTTGCATTCTTCTGTAATAAGAGTTTACTATTCCCTCTTAAAAATCACAAACAACAATCATATACAAATTTTATTTTAAATTTTACATTCAAGTCTCCCACAGAAAGGACGTATAACAAACATAATGAAATTCATATACATCAATAGCTTATATTTTATGGAAATTATCTCGGAAACTTAAAGAAATGATGCCAAAGAATTCTGACTCTAATTTAATTAATAAAATTTATCGAACTATATTCATATGGGCGACAAATTAAACATGTAAAACATTCAACTTGAAATCTTAGTTACTATACGAATTGTTATACCTACACTTAAATATTATTTTTTATTTATTATCATTTTTGTAATGACAAAATTTTAAGAACTTTGATTAGATATTCAGATAGTTTATAATGATACATAAGTTGAAAACAGTTGATATGCTTTTATTTTGTGTCAACTTAGATTGCATTTATACATTCCTGTTTTTTTCTGCTACATAGCCCTGTTTCGGAATTTGCCTTTCTAATGTATAGATACGAAATATTCTAACGTCAAACAATTAGTAAAATAGCAAACTGGATTGCATTTTCAGTTTGGATCAATGTTTATCTTATAAATTCGATTGCAAATTCTTATTAATGAAAGCGTTTCACTTTTTTAATTCTGATCACATTGAGGATCATATGTATAATTCCATTCAAAGATGGTATACATTTTATCACTTGCACAAATTGTTAACTATACGCGCATATAAAATTTCAAATTTACGTTCATATGAAATTCAAAGTTACGACTCGCTTTTTCTTCGATGATTTTATTTTTCGTTATTGTCTATATTTGATTACAAATTGACATGCTGAACTAAGAAAAAATATCCTTTCATTTTTATACACAATTTTGTTAACATTTCGTAAAACTAATTGACTTATTTAATTAATTTCTCAAACCTGTACTTGAATAAACTGAACTTATTTTCAATTTTAGGGAATTTTGTTTTTCGGTTGTATTCTATCAAATAGTTCAGTAAAGAAAGATTTATATTCTTTTGTATCATTCTATATAGATTATTTTTATAAGTTAATATTTATAATCTGGAGATTGAAATTTAATATATGATACAGTGTTATGGTTTAATATGTATGATCCATTTATATAGTGATGCACATGCACAAAAACGTCTTTATAATTATTAATTTCTGACAAGTTTATGACAGAAAGTTTACTGTAGTATTCCTAATAAGTTGTTTTAAATAAACTAATTATTTTTTATTAGTTTATATATTCATATTGTTTCTAATAATACAATAATAGAATAAGAGAACAGTTTAAGTTAAAATATAATTGATTCAAATCTTCAAATATGGTATGCAAACATAATTAAATATTTTATAGTAATTTTCTGTCAACTTTATATCTTTTCAGAAATATTATATGTGAAATTTTAATTTTGTAAGTAAATTCTTCGTAATTAATATTTAATAAACTGTTATTAAAAATAATAATTATTATTAATAATATTATTATAATATAGGCATTGATATTATAATATGCTGTACATAAGGATGTTTTTTAGTATGAGATGAATAAGGTTATTATTTCAAAATTTGCTCATTGTTACTTTTGATATGTGTAATAATTTGTATCTCCTGGATTTATACTGTAGTTTTTATTACAACTTTCATTATCATTCTCACCTAAAATAAATTGCCTACTTATATATCTTAAAGAATTTTTATATATAAATCTCATTTATGATAGAAATGATAACTCTACCACTTACTCTTATTTGGAAACAATTGGGTTTATTTTGTATTTGAATTTGCGTGTATTATTATTCCTTCAAGTGTTTCGCATAAAATTAACGGTAGAAGAGATACAGGAAATCAAAAATTTCTCCTGATGCTAGTTTAAATTTAATAATTTTACTATGTGAAATAATATTTTTTTATAAATTGTTTATAAAAATACCTAAATTATATGTATTAAGTATAAATTGTTATTTTAGTATCTATAAATTCCTTTTAAAATGAATGATGATTCTCATTTTTAAATAACGTTGGAATATGTTGAAACTGCGAGAATATATCTAAAAGTATTTTTTTCTTCTTAAATAATCATGAAAATGTTGAATATTTTTTACGTAATAATTTTTTATGAAGATACATTTTCAATTCCTATAAACAATAGCAAAAAGTCATAAAGTGCCTTGTTATTTTGTTTTTATTTTCATATCATAATGTTATAACTCTATTAAAACATAAGTGTAACTTTTATGTATAGAAAATGTAATAAATTGAGGATAAAAAATGTAATCATTTTGTAAAATGAAGAGAATATCTAATGTCTTTTCCAGAATATATTGAGAAAACATTTTTAAATATTCCTCTTTAGGTTTAGAAACAAGTTTACAAAATCATAAATTTTTTCAAACTGTGAAATTTACATAATATTTATATATGCTTACAAACTCTCAAATATTACAAAAAATAATGATAATATCTGATTATTTCTGTATTATGATTGGTGGCTAAAAGAAAAATATATATCTGAAAATTTTTTGTAAAACTGCTAAGTTTTGTAACATTTTTGAAAGATTTGTATAACAAAATAAGTGCATATTTGAAACAGAAAATAGTTTTTAAAATGCTAAAAATCCTAAAGTATTGGCTTATTCCAAAATCACAAATTGTTTCTAAAATCTGATTAGGTAAACATCGCAAATAATATTCCATTTATTATATGCCATATTATTGATGTTGTTGCTTATGACATTTGGACAAGACAAGCTCGCTAGCCGACGGCTATGTGAATTTAAGTCAGTAAGGTTCGTCTTTCGTTTCTACGATGAAGGTGAAAGTACAACTTTGCTCAAATACTTCTCCGATAGACGACACCACCAGTGGATCCACTCCCTTAATTTTGGCATTGATCTGGAGGGGAAGAAATTTTCTCCAGACCATTACATCCATGGTAACTGCTGAACGACCGGTTCCAGGACTTTGGATTCCAAAGATTTAACAAGCATGTTTATCGCATGCACTCGGTGTGGCTTTGGCGGCATTGAAAATCGAACCTCGCCCTACCGAAAGGAATGCCGATGCTCTAACCCCTAACCTACCATGGATAGCCTTATATTCTACTTACTGTATTTAATACATCTGTGATATACTAAATTTAATTACCAATATTTTCCTACACTGATTTTAAGAAAAATTAAGGTTTCGTTTCTAATCTTTGTCTATGTCCATTTATTTTAGAATTAGGTTTCAGTAAGAAATAACATTCAAAGAATTAAGAGTTATAAGCTGAAACTGTGTCACAGATCTGTTACATTGCACTTTTTTAAATTATTTTTGACATTGTTGAATTCTGTATCATAAATACCTTTAACTTTTCACTTTATCTCAGATACGTATGAAAGGTTGCCCAATCCACTTGAAATTTCATAATTATTTCACAGAATAAAATTTCTAGATTTTCTCATTCAACAAATTATTTTAAATGTTTTTCTCATTTCTATGTAATGTATGTTTTTTTCAAATTTTTATTTTCTAAATAAAAGTACAAGTTAATGTTTTCGGTTCTATTTTGTAAAATTTTCTTGAATAATAAATACTAAATTTAAATAAGTGTAATAAAACTGAAATTAAATAACTTTCAAAAAGAAAATTGAGAAAAATCAACTAGTTGCTTGTTATTTCAACTTGTTACAAAATAAGTATATTTTAATTTTCAATATAATGATAAAAATTTATTATTAACTATTAAAAAAATTATAAAAGTGTTTCACAACCAAAGTGCTTAAACCTAATTAAATGAGTCTTTTATAGTTCGAGATAACATATAAATATTGCTATATACTGCATCATTATGTTTAATAAAGTTAACCCTGTCGAGCGAACCCATTCGCAGTAAGGATGAATCCACTTAAGTATTTTACTTAACATTTAAAAATACTTAATCAAGTGAGAAAAACATTTGTTTTGAATTTTGAGAACAATATTTGATTAGATTACTAGATGCAAGTCTTACACCTGGTGAGTGAAATCACTTTTAAACCCAATTATGACTGTAAAAAACTTGAAATTATTTTCAGTATTTTTTGATGGAGTGATATTCATGTTTAAGTAGCATACAATTTCAATTTATAGATGATATTATTTAAATTTTCCCGGAGCTTTTTATTGCTCATGAGCTGGTCTCATTATACCGCTTATACTTCCTTAAGCACTCATAATGTTGCAACTGCAAAATTGAGTATGGTAGATTTGATGAAAATTATATAATTAATTTAAAAAGCAATAAAAGACTACATATCTGCTAATGGAAAGATTGATTGATTTTGGTTTAACACGGAATTTACTGAAAGAGAACATTTCTGTGAATGTCAGACATTTTTGCCCTATCATTGGTAGAAGGCATTGATATTAGTATCATTTTTTTTATAATTAATATAAATGATTTATTTGTATGCTTTCTTAGTTTTAAAAGTTATTTTTATAATTGGAAAGAGAGCAACTGCTAAGAATAATAAATACAAAAATATTAAAATTCTATCAGAATCTCTTTTTTCAGATGTTGCTAATTTTAATGATGTGCTACAAACAATTTTCTAAGTTATTCGTAAATTAAAACATGTAAATTCGTAAATTAAAAAATAAAATGTTTCTTTAATTTATTATTCAAGATAATCTCAAGAGGTATGAAAATGTTATTAGATTTGTAGCACTTTCTGTCAATATACTAGTGTTAAAAATTAAGAGAATAAGGAATTAATATGATGAATGCTTTTGCAAATATTTTTGTTGTGGTACATTTAGAATCAGCATAAAATATATTTAAGAATTTTATGATTCTTACTCTTGAGATCTATGGAATTTTAATCTGACTTATATTTCTGTAATTTATCTATTACCAATGAAATATTTCCTTGTACTATTACATTCGGTACATATTTGTCAGATTTTATGGCTTTGTTGAGCCGTTCTTCGGTCATTTGCTCCCTTTTCAATTGATTATTAAGCAGTCAGAGTGATCATTTGAATCGTACTTAAAAACTATGTAAATAATGAAATAAATATACTTATCTGCTTTCAATAAAAATTCCATAAACACAGTGAGTAGGTTACACACCTTTTATATTTTATGTAATTTTTTAGTGAGAGCATTTTGAGAATAAATTATTCAATGTTATTAAATCAGCTAATGACTTTTGCTGAATGAAATTAAAATAAATATAATATTTTCAAGAATATTTTATGATTAATAAGATTTATATAATAAAAAAATTAGCTGTATTTTTATTAATCTATATCTTATTTTCTCACTTTAAATTTCTTTTTTACTTAAAGTAATTACAAATGTGAAATGTTTATTGAAATGAATTAAACATGACTATAAATAATCCACAGGAAACGAAGAAAACAATGTTTCTTTTTGTAAAATATCAAAATATATAAAATTTACAACAATAATTTGAATAAATATGAGACAATTTAATTTTTCGCATGTATAATAAAGGAATTCATTATTGTGACGCGCTTTTAGTTTATGATATCGTTTTTTCTCATTACTAAATTTTCCCATTATTTATTTACTAACTTTATATATGAAATAAAAGCACTCATTAAAGCTTGTTTATAATTCTAAAAACTTCAAATTACTTATATTATATATTCTCTTAAATGAATATATGAACTTAATAATTTATAAACAACCCAATGATTAAAATAGTTTAAACTATTTATTTATTTATTACAAATACCAAGAAATGTATCTATGACTCCATTATTTCTCTAACCTTCCAATATTTCTGAACCCTATGGTTTAAAAATAAAAGTGCTGAGCACGAGTCGAGCTGAATAGCATCAAAAATTTGATGCTGTCTACACAGAGTACATATGGGGGAGTCACAAAGTCCAAATCTATGTAAATATGTGGGCAAGCAGTCATGGCCAGTAGTCAGGCGGAAGAGAGCCACAGCTGAACTTCTAGGGAAATCAAGATTGGACTGTGTGTCCTTAAGCAGCTGCCTCGCTTGAGCTTAGATATGTTTTAGTAGACATCTACGCGCGGAAGAAATGTTTACTGTTTTATCTTGGAGGCATATCTTCTTCTTATCAGGAGTTTCACTGAAGGAAAAGAGAGGCTTTTCAAAGCTCTCTGGAGGATCCTTGCACCCTTTTTGGCCAAAACGTCAGCAGCCTCGTTCTCAGGAATCCGGCAGTGAGCTGGGATCCACTGGAAAACAACAGAGATGGATGTTGATAGCGCTCTGCACTCCAATAAATGGGTATTATCAGTATATTGCCTGTTTGCAAGCGAATGAAGAGCAGACTTTCACACACATATATGTGTATTTTAAACAATATAGATTTTTAAACCTCAAGTTATTTTGATAGGAATAAAAATGTTATTAAAGATAGCAAATTATTTGATAATTTTTCGATTTCTCCATGAAAAATATTACCAATAATTAAGGAGAAAAAAAAAAAAAAAAAAAAAAAAAAAAAAACAGAATGGAAAAAATTATAATTTAACCGAAAATGGATGTCAAATATAAATCTTGACCATCAAAAGTATATACGAGTTTAAAATAAATGGAAAAGTGCGAGTGATTTCGTTATTTCTACCTCAATAATTCTCATCAATTAAATTTTAAGTTAATAATCATCTTTTTATATTTAGAATAGCATTTTTAAAAATAATATTTTATTTTTAAATGATGAAATAAATTTGCAACATGATGAAACTGCTTACTATTGATTTTTCTTTGCTACAAATACATTAAATACTAAATGAAGCAAAAAAGTATTAACTCTTAGACCATAGCTTAATGGACTGCCACTAGCTGACATTCATGAAAGATACGATATCCTTGTATTGACGTGATAAAAGCCTTTTAATATAGTTTCTATATTTCACTGTAACGATATTTATATTCCTCTTGAGTAATAAAGCAGACACTTTTGTATTAAGATCTAATAATTTTATTTATTATAGTTCCTATTATAGCAATATGCATTTATAATGTTTGCCATTACATGTCAAGGTAATTTCTTAAAAAATTATTCATACATTTGGCATGGCTAAATTGTGCCAATATTAGACTTTTTCTTTTCTTTCTTTTCTGCAAATGGTTACATTTACAGTTTTAGTTTTAACATGTATTGTTTTTATTATAAGAAATTCGATATAAAATAAGTAGCTATTTATGCTATAAGTACACATAAATGTTTTTGAGATAGAAATATTTGAATTAAAATGTCCTGGAATAAAAATATTTAGAAACTTGTTTGAAGGGATTATAAAATATCCTTACAGCAACCATGAACAGGACGATTCTCCATACCAAAAACTGTTAATGGAATTGCGTTAAAGTTTTCTAGAAGGAAAATGCTTAATATAAAATATTTAAGTTAAACATATCTTATACTCTGAAGCTTTATCTTCTCCAAAATTTCTTTTTCTTTATAAAATATCTTTCTCTCTTATGTATTCCGTCTCTTATGTATTTCCATGCAGAGCCGTGAATAGTTTTGTACATATGTAACACACATTCACAATCCACAAGTTATTAAATTTTTAAGACAAAAATGATCATTTGCATTCAGCGTAAAATTGGGTATCCCTTATTTTGGCAAGATACTTGGAGATAAATTTTAGTGACAAAATTTAGTTTTTGGTAACCCTATTCTTAGTTTAGCTTTGTGTAGTGGCAGCAGTCATCTTGTTAGTCACATCTTGGCGTCAAAAAATCACCAAAAAACCAAGGGGTATCCGATTGTAAACTTTTACCGATTATTCTAAAAAACTGAAAAAAATAACATTTTCTTTTTGCTCAAATAATTTAACAAAATTAGTTGTTCTAATATTAAAAATTAGTTTCTTATCATTTTATTGTCATGATGTTGTAATCGCTACTAGAAATTTACACTAGAAAAAATAAAATTACTCACTTCATGACAAAAAAAAAAAAAAAAAAAGTAAGTAATTTCATTCTCTACCACTAAACTAGAGGCGCCAGTTTTCTTGATTAAAATATTTAATATGCTTTTATTTTAAGAAAAAATGCAATAAAATAAATGTAAAAATAAGACCACGTTAATAAAATAATAAATATATTTGAGAGAAAGAGATTACTGAGTTAAAAACAAATATTTCACAAAAACGAAACATAAATTTTCATGTTTAAAATATTTCAAATGTTTTTTGATGTCAGAGTAGAAATTAAAAAAAATAATAACTGTGTAACAGGTAGGCAAATACATTTTACCTAGTTTTTCAAAATCGATATCTTAGCTATCACACTCTATATTTTATGTTTTTCAGAGATAAAAGACCCTATGTGTATTTTAGAAAATTGTGAAAGATAGACAATGGGAAATAGTACCATCCCACACGTTGATTTTGTGGCAAAATGTATTATGTGGCTAATTATTGTGAGTTCCGGGAAAGTTTTGCTGTTGTGACACAGTGTTTTTAAACTTCTAAGAATAAATCTAATTAAAAAAAGGAACTGAAATAAAATTCTTTAATTTCTTTTTTAACTAAGTCTTTTTTCAGTGTCAAATTACATACCATGTTTTGATTCAATAATTCATAAAAAATGCTTCGATTATCAAAAATAAATGATTTCCCGAAATTATTTACGATATTAATATTTTTAAATAAAGAATTTTATTAATATTTTTAAATGAAGATTTTCGAACGTTTGGCTGAAAATATTCTTGAATCTGGTAATAATATTAAATCTAAAACAATACTTAATGCGTTTTAAAGTGATTTTATTGTAATGAAAAAGTAAGATTTACACCACAAAAGAATTATAACTCCCACTACACATTCTAAGTTATCTATCTATATTTAAAGAACGCTGTAACAGCTAAGTTAATTTTTTAATGTTAACCAAAAGCATGATTAACATGTTTCGGAAAAATCAAATACTAGTCCCATTAAATTATCTTTGCAAGAATCGAGTTACATCATGGCATTATTAATATTTTTGATTAAAAAACATTATAAATTTTCTTAAAAAATTGAAATTTCTTTGAACAAAAATATTTGCAGAAAGATAGTAATTTTAAATCCAGTGTTATATGGTGAAGCACCCGATTCTCATATTTTTGAATAATTATTATAAATTAATGTAACACACACACAATTATCGCACCAAAAAGATATCCGCAAAAAAGGAAAAATATTACAAAGTTGTATCCTAAAAATGTATATTGTTTCTAAACCAAAATCACTTTATACGATTGAATATATATTAATCCCTAAAGTTTATAATAATAAGTTATTTGAGGCAGGGAGATTAATTATATAAGAATAATTACTGTGAAAATATTTTTTGGGCATCAACCAAAATCATTTTATCAATTGAATATATATTATTCCCTAAAATTTATAATAATTTAAGTTATTTGAGGCAGGGAGATTAATTATATAAGAATAATTACTGTGAAAATATTTTTTGGGCATCTTTTCTAATTATCTTGATATTTGGTTTGAAGAAAATGCTTGCTGTAATTCAATGATTACTTTCAAACAAGAAAAACTAAATATTACCGTAATATAAAAGTTTTGATTAAATATAAAACTATAAAAATATATATAAGAATATTTTTTAACATATTAATTACAATATATTTAAGTATTTTCTTAGTACTTAAAAAACATTTTAATGAATTTTTAGCAGAGATAACCTCTGTTAGTTATCTTACTTTATTTCAGAAGTATTTAAGTTAAAAGGAAATGTTTTTTTAATCATTAGGCTATATTTACTGGTTTCCCTTAAAACGTAAAATAAACATTAATGTTTTGATTTAAATATTAATTTTATTAGTTTTACATAATATTTATTAAATTGAAATGAAAATTATAAGGAATATTTAAAGCAATTAAATTACTTACTTGATTTTAAATTATCATTTTATTGCAAGGAATATGTTTCTTTCTCAGTAAAAAATATTTTTCTTTTATCCAACATTTTTTGTTTCTTTAAAAAACATTGCAAAGTAAATGTGACAGTTTATAATACCTCTTGTGATTTCTGAAAAATCGATTTTGATATTTTTCCGCTTGGTCACTTTACCTGTTTTATCAAAATACTCGAAACGTTGACATGATTCAAATAAACATTGTCTCAAAAAGTTGTAGTTATTTTTTATATAGAACTATGGAGCAAGAAATTTTAGAATTTAGAGTATAAAATATTCGAAATATTTTTGGAATTTATCCTTTATACATGCATAATGCAAGAGACGGAATTAGATTTTGAGAGACTGTTTGATAATTTATTTCAAAAACGATTGCTGAGTGCTTCACAGATACTTCTGAAAAAATGAAAAATATAGTTCATGAAATATGTATTCATTAAAGTTCTTAAAAGATTGAAAGTGCTTTCCCATAATATCGCTATGCATTGAAATATTAAGACATTTCTATATACTGAAATTTTTAGGACAAAAAGAAAGCATTAACTTCTAAAAATCTCGTTAATAAAGTAATTTACATATTTTTAATAAGGCTTGTAACTTATGATAAAACATTTGATATTAACTTGTAAAACCATAGTTTTAAATACTTCGTAATTGTTTCTTTTAAATACTTCGTAATTGTTTCATTCTTAGATTTTCTAAGCATTTTTGAGTATCTACACAATATGTTGAGGATTGCTTATTAAACTTTGGTAATTTTTTCTCGATTCAGCGCTTTTATAGGTAATAAGCAATTTGTTTATTCATATATTGGAATGTGTTTATTCATATATATAAAAATAATAAATCTTACGTTTAATTAATTCTATCCATTCATTTTATGTTTTAAAACCTGGATTACAGAAACTGAGCTGACACGTGAACTCTTTCAACATTTTAATCTTCATTTGAATAATATGTTAGTTCAACTCCTAATTTGTTAGTTATTGCTTGCAGTGCTTTGAAATCCATTTTAAAAACAGTTTCTTGTCAAATTTGTTTTCATTTGTAAAAATGAATAGCAAAAGGTGAATAAGTGAGACAAGCTTATCCGAAATCTGATTTGGTTAAAAGTTACAGAAGTATAATGTTTGGTAATGTATAAAAAGCGTTGCCTTTTTTGGAGGTATAATTTTCAGTCATATTTATTAATTTTAAATAACTTGTGCAAATTTTGTTTTTGGCATGATAAAGCATTGATATTAAGCTCTGTTTTTCATGCTAACATAAATTTAATGAATTTTGTGAAAGTATTATTTTTATAAAGATATAAAAATTTTATGATTTTGACTAATATTATGTTTTAGTTTACATATAATGTATCTAAAAATTAACATATATACTGCATTAGTTGGTTGTTTAATTGGTTATTACCTGAATTTTCATTGTTTATGACTTTATTTTCATTTTTCCTTGTAAAAAAGACTGCAGCTAATTCATTGTCAGAGAATCATAATCAACGGCATCTTTAATATGCATTAATTAATAGAAAATTCATGTTATATTAACAATTCTATAAAGATATTCATTTTTATCATCAAATGAAGAAAAAGATAATATTGTGGGCATTTACATCTTTTGCACACTAAGCAATTAAAGACTCACTGCTAAGCATCATACTTAAGATTTTCTGACAAAACATTTCGAATTAATTTTTTTCATCATTCGGCAGGATAGTCGTTTTCGGTGTTGATTTCAATGTTGCTAAAAAAACCCACATTTTAAAACTAAATTGAAATTTAGATTGTCACTTTTGCATAAAATGTAAGCAATTAATCAAGAATGCACATTTAACGTATTTATTTCCAAAATTGGAGATAACATCATTCATAAATGTGATTATTTTAATTATTTCCAGCGTTGAAAGGAAAAAAACTCCATTACAGAAAATTTAATACAGATTTGGATGTCATTAAGGCTGTTTAGGGTTCTTTGAATCAGTTTCTAGAATGTGCTATTTCTGACTTTTCCGGCTTTGAAGGAAAAAATTAAGTGATAGAAAATTTAATGCAGACTTGGGTTATTTAAGTAATGCAGGATTCTTTGAAGCAGAGTTTTCAGAAAATGGCTTCTATATTTGTTTTAAAAATTGGGTTGAATCGTGTGACCAGTACATGTCATCTGAGCGAATGTATTTTGGAATGAAGTGATTTATTATTTACTTTAAATATATTCCTTAGTTTTTTGTGATATTACTGTTTATTTTTAAGGTATGTCTTTCGTAGTTACAAATAACTCTTTTTACTTTCATATCACTAATTTCAAAACAACAAAAGAATACTTAAAATTTACTATATATTGGAGAATGGTACCATATGGTAGGAACACCTTCAAAGCTTCATTCAGAAGGGCTGAACTGAATAACACATTTTACCGTCATTCACTAAGGCAATTTTCATTTCTGATTTTGCGTCATTTTCTTCAACTGTAAGAGACTTAAATTTAATAAAAAACTGATGTTCTAGTTAAGTTTTCAATAAAATTAGTTTTTATCTATTTTTTCTAGTTTTGATTTTCTAACAGCTAAGTTAATTATGAAGATCAATATTCAGAAGTCAATTATTCACCTTGTTGTGCTGTACACAATTGAAGCAATTCCAACAGTATTATAACTTTTGTTACATTATATGTTATCTTAAGAAAGAACATTATCATAAGTCTATTTTCTGACAACCTGTTTCTGTTCTAACGTTATGCTTGCATTTATCCACTTTACCCATCCGTTATTCTAGTGTTTTAAAATAATGCTATAAATGTGTAAATGACAAACATATCTTTGGATACAAACTCAATTACTACTTAGTGCTCGAGTACTAAGATTACATGAAAATTCAATACACTTTGTTAAAAAAATATGAAATTTATTTGGACAAAATTATTTAATATTTAATAACGTGCACTTATTAAATATTAAATTACAATTTAAATTACAACAATAACGTGCAATATTAAATTACAACAATAACGGGCATTTATTAAATATTTGATATTTGGTATTTTAAAAAAAAATATTTACTGACTCTTACTTTCATCCGAAATTATTTCTACATTTATGTATATTACTTCAACTGAAAGCAATGAAACAGCCAGTTTTTTATGTTAACATTTTTTAGAATAATTACTGTTAAAAATATTTTTTGTTGATTTATTTAATCAATAGAACAAAAATAAAGTAACCCTTTGGTCAACAATTTTTATTATAATTGCTATAATTATTTAAAAATGAGTGCCTATGTGAAATAGAAGCATAATTTTGCAAGAATAATAAAGAATTTTAAATTACTTTTCTTGAAAGATTACTATATAAATTTTTAGTTATTTTTATATTATTGTTGAATGTCAATATTTCTCGCTGAATGAGAGAAACCCTAAAAATAAAAGGATAGATTTCTATCCACCTGCATTGAATTATGAACCGTAAAATGTTCAAAAACTTTGTTTTGTATTGCATTTATTTATTGTTATAAGATTTGGAAATATTTGAGCAGTGAATTTGTAATTGGTAGATTGGGGAATAAAAATTGTGGATTTAAAAGCTTTATTGTAATTTCTTCACCAGAGTTAATTTTTGAAAATATATAAGAAATACCAATTCCATATGAGATAATATGCTCCAGTGTTTTAAAAAGAGAAATAATAAAATCAATGAATTTTCTCCATTATCTAAAATTTTATAATACATAAATATGTATTTATACAGATTGAAGTCATGCAACTTCTATATTTCGTATTGCCATAACACAAAAAGTAAAAATAATATATTTTTATTCATTTTTCATACAAAACGTACATATTTAAAGCTTTAGTGTACAAAGTTTCAAATATCATCTTGATCAAATGACGTTCGCTATTGTCTATACACTGGATGAACCGAATTCTGCTGTTCTCATAATTTTCTCCAGCTGATTAGCAAGCATGTATGTCATTTTTCTTTGAATGTTTCTATTCAGATCTTTCAAAGTTTGTGGACGGTCAGTAGAGGCGTCTGATTTTAACTAACCTCATAAAAAAGATCACATAAGACCAAATCGAGATAACGCATTGTCATCGTCAAATCGTTTCTCATTGGAATGAGGCATCCGGAAAAATTGGCCTCTACGACAAATGCTCGGTGCTCATTGCTTCAACACATAAGGCAGACTGAACCACAAAATCTCACAATTTCATGATCTCCTCTCTGAAAGGAGACCTCGCCAACCTAATTTTTTCTACCACTGTTTATGTTATTGGAATTCAAAATAAGGAAAATAGCTTGCAGAACCCTATCTTACGCAGTTTAACTTCAACTAGATTTAATTGAATTAATTAATCGTGTAAAATTTGATTTGGAACATATTAAATTAATTACTTAAAATAATCAGTGAAAACATTTTGCAAAATTAAAACTGGATTTTAAAAGCTGATTACTGTTATTAATATTTTAAGGAATACTTTAAAATTTTGTTTCTAAATCCTTAAAAGATATGATATTCCAATTTTCCTCTTTAATTTTTAATTACACCTTTCTAATGTAATTCATTTAGTGTTGCTAGCTTTAAAATTTTTCAACACTTCTGATTGTAATTTGATTCATAGAAATTGTGCTTCTCGTTTCTATCTTTTGAAAAACAAAAGCATATTTAAAATTTAAAAATTAATTAATTTAAATAAGGTTTCCACCCTATTTAGCTTTTTAAACTTTTTTTCTATCTTGATATCTAATATGGCCACATTTTATATCCGATAATCATATGTGTCGTTCCAAATATGCAAGAAGTTGACACAAATAGACAATTAGCCCAAATTTTCTTTGGGTTTTAATCTTGATATACGGGTATAAATATTCTAAATACATTAACTTAATCTTTAAGAACTTTTTCTCAAGAATTAACCATTGTTATATTCAATTATTAGACTTGTTTAATTGATATATTTATGCATTTTAATTTTTACCATTTTACTTAATTTTCCCCCACATTGTTTATCCTAGTATAAGGCATTATTTTGTATTTTTAATGTGACTTTTGTTGCTTACATCCTGTTTCTTTGCATTGTGTTAGCTTTTTTTAAAAAGAAATATTGTTGACAGTTTATTTGTCTAATCTTGAAATGCCAGATATTTGCTAAAATATATTCTAAATGCTTTTTCCTCCTGCTCCACACATGAAAAATAAATTGTTTTCTCTTTTTATCTACCTTCGTTTTTGTATGCATTTTGTGAAATTTTATCAAAGCACTATTTATATGAAAAGTAAAGAAACAGCAAAACCATTTCAGAAACCAAGTTAGTATAGCATTGTTGTGAAATCTAGAATGGTATATTTGATGCTTATTTTTTTATTCACAATTCATTTTATTTTGAATTTTCTTTCGTAGAAATGAATATTATAATTAAAATATAATTTTAATTGTTGCAATACTTATTAAATTTTTAAATGAAATGAATATATTCTGCTGTAATTTCAGTGTTATAGGTTTTATAATTTCAGTTTAATATATATATATATATATATATATATATATATATATATATATATATATATATATATATATATGAATAATATTCAGAAATTTATTGCTTCAGCAGAAGTAAATTTAGATACATTTCATTCTAGGTGTAACCGGTTTTGTTGAAAACATGGTGGAAACTTCTCTTTTGAAATAACAAAAGCTAATTGTATTACGCAAAGGACCGAAAATGGTGGCATGTGATTTCTGTTTCGTAAGTTGCAGCTGCCATGAACAACTGCTACAGAAAGTAGGAAGTAATTTGTCAGTTTATGCACCGCTCTCTTCCTCATGGTCAATAACACGCCCACCTGTTGTTATGTTAACATTTAAATCTTGGAACTTTCCTTTCAGCGATGGATTCTCAACTCAGAAAATATTACAGCTTTGAATACATCGTCGCTATATACTTGGAGTTAGCAGTAAAACTTTTAATATGTGTCCTATGTTATTGTTTATGTACCTTAATGCCAATATATTATTCAAATTACTCTGTATAAGTTGTAAATTAAAATAGATAAAATATTTTATATTTATTAAATAATAAAATTGATAAATTCATTTTACAATTTGTCCTTACTTTAAAAGAAAACATATCCTTTCCGACAAGTATATTAAAAAATTACAATTTTGATATTTTGACTTTCATATGATATCAGTTGCATGCTTAAAGTTGAAGTTTGTGTAATTTCCATATTTGAGTCTTGATCCATTCCATTCTTGAGTATTAATTATTTTTTTCGAGCATTAATGTATTTATAGTTTCAATATGAAACAATTGTTACTATAAGTTACAAATTCCTTTTTTACTTCTGGTGCTGTGTACTTAATATTGACAATATGTTAGAGGTAAACATTGACCAACATGCATAAATGGAGATATTTTACCAATCATTTTTCTAATATTATATTACAATATGTGAGTATGGACAAATGCTGCAGAAAGAAGTAAAAAAATTTATGGTTACTAGAAATTGTACTAGCCAAACGATGGTGGAGAGGTTAGCACCCTTAACTTCGAGTCAGTAGGTCCCGGGTTCGATTCTTGATTCTGGATGGATGTTTCTCTTTTTGTGTTTGTCTTTCTTTATCATTTCACTTTCTGAGTGAAGAGGGCGCACCCATTGGGTGCCTCACTATATGAGATGACAACATTCTGCCCATTATAGAGCTGAATAGGGGAAAGGCCTAAAGGCAGCTGGGCATTACAAAAAAAGAAAATTATACAAAATGAGCTCCGTATTTTTAAAATAAAAATGTTAAAGTTTGAAATTCTTACGAATTAAAACATTTGGGTGACTTATCACTCAATGTTTGATCAAATATTTTAGGTGTTCTTATTTTTATAAATACAAGGCTTTTGTATAATTTAATTATGTTTATGTATTATATTGTATGAAGTCGACATTTTGATTAAAATTTGTTGCTTGCTTTAATTTTCATTAAATTAACCAAGCAACAAATTTAAAAATTTAAATTCGTAGTTTTAAGATATGTGATGTTTCAGCGCAATGTATTTATACTTTTAACATGTTGAAATGTATATGTAATTAGAAGTTTAATAATTTGAAAACATAAAATTAATAATATTTGAAAAAAATGGTTCTAAAACATTTTGCATTAAAATGTTTTAGAGCCATTTATTGTAAAATTAAAATGTTTTAGAACATTGCGAATAATTTGTCTCTTTACCTGATGTAGCTTCTAAAGTTGATAAAATTAGTTATTGAACTTAAAACATGTTGCTTATAAGAAATGATATTTTACCTTCATATGAAAGATTTACATATTTACACAAGTTTCGCATGTAACAAACACATCTTAAAGTTTCATAATATGGCTAATAAATGTATTTCCTTTTTTAGTTGTAATTAAAGGTAAACTTTTATCAAAGTTTATAAACAATTAAACAATATTCAGAATTTTGAGTATTTTATTAAAAAACTAAATTTTCATCAATATATTCATACTTACAACTTTTTAATTACAAATTTCAAACTATTGTTTTGATAGGTTTAATAGGAATACTGTTTTCCTAAATTAATAAAATGAATTACTATAATTTGAAGCAACAATATTACAGCTTAGTTAAATCTGCCAATATTGTTTTCCAAAATCTATAAATATCTCTTTTAAAATGAAATATTTTTAGGTATATTTTATTTACTATGAATAGAGAGAGAGAGAGAGAGAGAGAGGGACTTAACAAATATGATTATTGTTTCTTTTACATTTCAAATAAGATTACTATTTGAATTAAATGAAAATAAAATAAAATCAAAATACATATGATAAATTTTTATACATTGTTAAAAAGTATTACATTTTTTGTGAAACGCCTGTTTGCTTTTTATAAATTCTCTGCTGTAATGTTTCTATTCCAATATCCATCCGTCATTTTTAAATTTGAAATTTAATATGTATGTGATTAGGTATACGCGTGATATAAAATAAAAGGAAAAAATGTCAAAACAATCTATATATAATACGTATTAGAAGTAATGTAACATTAATTTTAATTGACTTCAAGAAAGCATTTTCATTAAAGAACTTTACAAAAGGAAATTTTTTTAATAGACAGCGTTTTTCTGCTTATGATAACTGCTCGTTGTGAAATACACAATGTTATTAGTGTTTTTAGAAATGATGATTAAATCGAGAAAAATAGTTTTTATTGCAGATTACAAGTAATTAGATAAAATTATCATAAGTATTTCGACTAGAAATTTTTTTTTAAGAAATGTATATTTTTATTCAGATTTATATTGAAAATGTTGCTTTTATACTATGAATTTTTAATTATTTATGAATGTAAGGACATTAGAGTTATTCGCATATGGGAGTATTATTTCTCATCGTTTCTTATTATTTCCCTTACGAATTTCAATTGTTTTACTAAAATTATTTTACCTAAATAAAGCAAAAGTGTTAAATTTTTAATTAATGATCAAATTGAAATCACAGGGTATTTGAAGCAATAATTTGGGAGAGTATTAAAATTTTAACTATAATTTTTAAGATTATTTCATGATATTTCTAATAACATTTTGTGATTTAAGTAACAAGCAAGTCAGAAATTACAGGACACTAAAAGTTAAAAAATCATTTAATATTCTAAATGTCATTTTAATATATAAATACGTTTCCTTAAATAATTTATATGAGGTCTGAATTTCACGGTGGAAACATAAGTTTGACTTTATTTTGGTGAATTAAAATTATTTTCAAGAAGCAGAAATGCGCTGTTTGGAATTGGTAATTGATCTCAGATTATTGATAAATCACGAAAATTCATGTTGCCTTTATGCTTCCTGCATGCACATCCATCAGATTACGAGCTTGGGAGTTTTCCGGTTTTCTCTTTTATAATTTTTACTTTCAGTACTTTTTACTTATGTAAAGATCTCCTGAAAAGTATTGGCTATTATAAATGATTACAACAACTTTTATCCATTAATATTTTGGTTAAAAAGCTCAAAAGTATTCATAAATTCTAAAAGTGACTTAGATTAAAATTTAAGCTTTTCTTTGTAGTACTGTGTGCATTTGACCTTGGCCTGTCTTTTAGCACCGAAAGCCACTGTTTAATGCATACATAGCCGTTGAAGTAGGCGTATGAAACATTTTCCGGTTTCGATTTTTGTTTCACTTGAATAATGCTCATTATATATGAATAGCTCGTCTGGAAGAGAAAATACAAATTTCTTAAAATGGCTTTCAACTATTCATTTTTCCACTTAGGATTATAATTAAAGGTTTAGTTTGGTATTTTCTCACTTTTTAATCACTTTTTGCACATGCAGACTAATTCGGCAAGAGGCCCACAGTTTAAAAATATTTTAAAACAATTAAAAACATTTATTCTCCAGAGAGTAGTCGAATATATGAGGGTTTGATCTGAAAACTGGAGAACTGCTTATATGATGGACATTTAGCTTGTTGTCGTTATAAAAAAGCGTATGGGAGGAATTTATGGTTTTTTAGGATAATCATTAATAGTTTTGTGTCAGTGATATGCAATTTGTTTTCCCTGAAATTTAACACAGTGCAATTGATATCGATAAATGACGGCAAATGTTTTGCAAGTATTTCAACATACAATCTTTTCTTATTCAATCTCTTACAATCTTTTGGTTCTTATAGCACATTATTTTACTCGTATTTTTATTTATTTTAAATTTTCAAGCTGTGTTGTTTTAATTTAGAAAAATATTGTTAAATTACATATGACGCAGATAGAAATAAGAATTTAGAAACGATATTTAATAAATTGCTTTCAAAACATACTGTTTTTATGTGATATAAAATATAAAAGTAATTATTTAATACGAATGGGTAAAAACGTCTTAATACGACTTCTTAAAATAACTGATTTACCAAAAAATATGGGACAAATGTGGAAAAGGTTTAAATGCATTTTAAGCGCAATCTGTGCTTAGTAAAACAAATATTCTTTATAAAACACTTTCTTAACCAATTAGAAATAAATATTATTGATGACTAGAAAGGAATTAATATGCTTAAACATGCAATCAATATTTAAAGGTAAATTTGCTTTCAAGAAACACCAAAACGAAAATCTAAGTTATTCATTTATTCATATCTCAGAATAAAATGATATCCAAAGTAATTTAAACCTTTTCAGAATGGCATGTTTTCATTTAATCTTTGATTTTTTTCAAAAGCTTTCAACAAAATTATTTTCTTATATAAAATTAAAAAGTGACTGTGCAAAATGCAGTTCTCTAATTTAGTATAATTTTTTATAAAAATCAATCACTGGTACAGTTGCAAATCATTTATTTCGATTAAGGTAAAATTTATTACATTAAAAATATTATACAATCATTCTTCAATTGATATTGTTTTAGTTTTAATGTTAAAAATCTAGAAAAATTCTAAATTTTAATGAGAAGAGTTTTAGAAAAACTGTTCCATGATTTCGGAAAAATATTTCAAATTTATACGTAAATGACAAAATATACCAGCCTTCAGCATTTTAATAATAAATTTAATTGCTCCGCACATCTATATTTATTTTTTAAATCACTACTTTGTAAAAACCCTGTAAAATCATTCTGAACAATTTATTCAGATATAATAATTAATTAACCTTAAAATTGAAATAAGATAGTTATGCGAATTAACACTTCAATCTCAAATCATTTTCAATATGATGTAGACATCAGATTTTGTGTAATAGATTATTTTAGTCATAAACGCTGTTATATATATATATATATATATATATATATATATATATATATATATATATATATATATATATATATATATATATATATATATTTATATTGAAAAATGCAAGTTGATTAAATTATAACACACTGTGATTTTAAAACACACACAACAATAAAAATGTTAAATATTTTAAACTTTCTATAAAGCTGTCATTATAATCCTGTCACAAAAATATTTTGAAAGAATTTTTTTGATTGTAAAATCAGATCACATGTAGTTTGCATTTTAAGAAAAAATATCAACTTATATTTTTTAAACTTATTTTTTAAAACTTTTATTTTAATTACCTCAAAGCAACAATATTTCTTTTTTAACGAATGCAATAAAATATTTATAATAAATATTATATTATATTTTAAGTATAATAATAAATTTTGAATATAATAAAATAATAAATAATAATAAATTTTGATGAGTCCCTGTTTGCTATTTCATATAAATTTATTACATCAAGTATTTATTATTATTTATAGATTACTAACGTGGAAGCTGTGTGTGTTTCAGCAATTAAAATTATTGCCAAAATAAGTGTAAGGCATGTGTTCCTACAGATGACCTAAAGTATTTTCCGTAACTTGAGACATTAAATTTCAAATGATACGTAGTTTTCTGAGAAAATGCTTCAGCTCATTAATAATAATTAATTAGCTTAATAATAATTAATTAGTAATTGGCTCGTATAATTTGTTTAATGTTTGAATATGTAAGACTATATCTTTTTGTACATTTTTACAAAAAAGTGATACTGATTCTGAAAAGTTATATGACATGATCTCTGAATTTTCACAGTTTTTTAAAAATCATTTTCAATATCATTAAAATATTTTTTTATACTTTCCATGAATAAAATAATAGAGAAACAATCTTCCAAAGTAAAAACTCTTTAAATTTATTATTTTGATTATTTTTACTTTTGAAGTATTTGACACGCAATTATTTTAAATATTATACTTAAACAAAATTAAAAATGAAATTGTTTTGATAATATAATGATAATATTTTTGTAAGCAATTTTCAAATATATTTTTTTTTGCTAGTACTTTTTGATTTTATGTTATGTATCTATTTGATTATCTTTTTTTAATGAGAAAATTAATCCTGAAAAGAAATTGCATAATATGGTAACTAAGTTCCTCATGAATCAAATAAAAATTTGTTATATAAATCATTAGCATGTATATCTGTTAAATTCATTGCTGAAATAATTCATTCCGAGAAACCCTCGAATTAGCAAATAACAAAACAATTAAAAATTAGTAAACGTCTTACATAATAAAGCAATTAATAAAAGTTTTGAATTATTATTTGATTGTTTATATGGAATGAAAAAAAACAGGGAACTGTAGTAGTATATCAACGCAATTATTTAGAAGTAAATAAATACATATTGTTGAAATGTTAATTGATATATCCCCCAAATGTCTTGACACAAAGCTAAAATATTGATTTTGCCATTTTAGTGGGTCTGAAAAATAAATATTTTTTAAGCTTTGAAAATAAAGTCTACATTTTCTTTCTTTAGAAATTACAGATTTGTATCGATCGAGAGACAGCAAGTCAGCTAGTTTGACTTCCAGGAATCTCTATCCACTTTATTTAAGCATTTTTATTTTGTTTAAGTACCTCTATCCTCTTTATTCACTAAAACTAGGTACAATAATACATTGGGTTTCAAAATTAAAGGAATTTTCACATTTGGTCAGTTATCTCTAAAGCTACTGGACAAATTTTAATGAAATATGATATGTACATACATTGATACATTTCAATACAAAAATACTATGTAGCAGTTATAAAACACACACATGATCATGTATAATCCTCAGTTGATTCAGAAGGCATACAATAACGGTATTAGAATAGAATAAGAAAATGTATTAATAGGAAGTATGGTCCCCTCTTACAGCCCTCCAAGAGTGATTTCTAATTTAAAATAAGGCAGTTCATGGTTTTCTATGGAAATTTGTCGCACTCATTCAACAACGCTGTTTATAGGCTCTAGATGGAATTGCCTTTTTCAGAGCATTCCCAGATATGTTCTATACGGTTGAAGTCTGCAGATATGCAGGGCTAATACACCTGGTGAATATCGTCCCTTTCTAGAAATTCGTCGATCTTTGGGGCTTCACATTATTGTCCACTGAAATGAACTTAGCATCCCCTGCATAGAAAACCGTGCATAGAATTTCAAGAACACATCCCTGTGCATCATAGTAGTCACACTGCCTCTGTCAAATACATGAACAGGTGTTCAATCATTGAGCATGATCCTGACCATATAATACTTGACGTCATAGAAGTAGATTTTGTAGACACTGGAAGACAGGTAGGTGGTCTCTGGTTCTCTCCATATGAAGGTATAGCGGGAATCTGTGGTTAAACTGAACCGACATACATAAGTGAAGAAAACTGTCTTCCAGAGATTCATACTCCAATCTCTATGCTCTCTGCACAGTATTAAACAATCTCCTGTGCATAAAAGTAAGCGGGACGCTAATCGCACAAATCATCATACAACAACCTTCTCTTATGAAGTCTTCTGGAAACTGTCACCTTTTAAACTCGGGTTCCTGTACCCCTATAGAAGTCAATAGAGAGAGAAAACATTCCTGTTACGCCTCGCAAGAATAAACTAATGTCGATCTTCTTCGGCTGTCTTGGCATTTGGTTTAATTTGCCAAAAGTTCCCTCAATCAATTAGGTCTCCTGGATCTGTTTTCATAAATTGCACACGATGTTGGGAGTTAAATTAAACTCTCTACATATATGGAATTGCAATTGGTCTGTTTCAAGACTGTCCACACTTCGTCACTTCATTCTATTATATAAAAATTAGTGATTACTCATTGCTACTGCTACAATTTAAATTAAGTGGATTGCTGCACAAAAACATAAAGAAATTACATTAGGTATGCTAGCAGACAAAAAGTTTGTTTTTTTAACGTGGGCTTATAAATCCTGTTCTTTTACGGATATCACCCACATATACATGTTCACTCACGTATTCATCGTGCATAATTTACATCTTTCTAGAAGTGGTGGTTTTACATTTCAATGAGCACATTTCAAGAAATTAAACAGAATACACAAAATTCTGTTGAGTACTGTTGTTCAAAATTCTCTTCATTTTCTTCTACAGAAATTCTAGATGTACACTAACTTTTAAAATTCTAATGAGTTTTAACACTAGTGTACTGTACGTAAGCTTATTTTTCTACTGTAATAAATTTGAAAATACTTATAATGAAAATTCTTCGTTAATTATTCCATAAAAATATTTGTTAATGTTTGCACAATACATTTTTAGAACATTTTTGTAATTATTTAAAACATCTGACGAATATTAAAAAATGTGCCTTGGCAAGAATTAAAAAACTATTACATTAAAAAAAACTTGCCTTGGTAAATATGTGAATTACTTTGCACTAAAATTATGTTATCATTTATATTGTTTTAGAGGTTATCATTTGCATCTAAAACAATATAGTTAGGGAGGTAAAACCCTAAATCATGAGTGTGTATGTAGCACGATTATTCTAATTGTTCAATGGATTGAAAAATCACAATGGAAGCTGGAATCCATTTATAAATTGGAGGTAGTATACAAGAATTTTGGATACGTGCAAACTTTTACTGAATAAATTGAATGTTATAGTTGTATGTAAAATATTTATGCACTCCTATGTTTTCTTATATTAAGAATAATTTCGCATGACAAAGCAGGTCCTTGAGCATTTTTTCAGTCTGTGAATTAGATTTTAAAATTTTCTGAGATTAATCAGTATAAATACACAAAAATATCTTGAAATAACAACGCCGCGACATTTAAAGAAGATGCAAACTGTAAAGTTATTAGACATGTATTTCAGCATTAAAAAATGGAATAATATTGAAAGTGATTTAATTAAAGCACTTTTGATCAATAATCTGTTTCATCAAAATAAAAAGTGAGCTATTTTAAGGCTTTTTTTGATTTTAATTAGAGGTAGAACCTGTAATAAGAACTACATTTATACAATTGATATAAACTAGAGATATTTACAGCAATCGTACTTGTATTCTTTTCACATCGTTTGATCGTTTGAAAGATCCATACATTCGCATACATTTTCGTATCAAATTACAATTTTAAGAAAAACTTTATATGTTTGTATCTTCTCTATGAAATATATATGGCACATATATTAATTACCACTTTCCAGACGGTAGCCTTTTATGTTAAATATTACGTTATATATATATATATATATATATATATATATATATATATATATATATATATATATATATATATATTAATATGTATATATGTATACCGGAAATATATACGAGACTTAAGTTTTAATTGAAATACATAATTTTTTTCTAGAAAATTTCTTTAAGCATAATTTGTTTGTCTACCTACAAAACGTAAAAAACAAATAGAAAAATAAATATAAGTTATCGTAAATCAAACATAATGGTAAGATACCTCTTATGAGTTGGTAACAAATCGATTTGAACTGAAAACAGAATTTCAATGTCATTTGAGACTTTACTACTTTTTTGTTCATGTACCAGCATTAAAAAAAATTGAACTGGAAACGCACCAGGTGTTTGAAAATTTTGAAACCAAATACGGGTTTCTTTTTATCGGTTTTCAACTGCAGAATTGAAATACGTTATTTAATATGTGACTGCTTGAATATGAGTTCCAAGGAATTTGCATAAATATCGTATATTGTTAAGCACAAAGAAAAAAAAGGACACTAAACCCAAAATCTCTAAGTTAAAAAAATACATTCACTTTCAATTTCCAAAATCCATATTTCAACCTCTCTGATGTTGAAAATTTTCTTTCATGTTTTTGTTTCTGTGACTAATTTAGCTTCGTGACTTAAAATAGAGATAAGTCAACTATGATTGTACGGTAAAAAAAAGTCTCCTTCTTTTTATTCATCAGCTTAACTGGAACAACCACATTTTCGAAACCATAATTTTTTGTCGATCATGCAATTTTTTCATGATAAAGACCGTCTATTTGGAGGTTTATTGAAAATTCTGAATTGAAGTATTACTTTATGTTAAATGTTATACACGTGTATTGAATTTTAAAAAGTGAATTACCCTTTTAATATTTTTGGATGATTCAATATTTTAGGATTTCTGTTCAATAGAATTTTCTTTTATAAAATATTAAATAGAAAATTTATTGAGAATAATTTCTGGAGAAGTTATTAAATCATTTAGTTTATAAATTTAAAAATTAAGTACAATATACGCTCGTTTTTTAAAAACGTCAAATTTACGAGTATTCACATTTATAAAAACTAGTTGTTTGTTCCTAACATGTCTCTACTGACACGTATCGATAATCTTAAATTTCATTTATTAATTAAAGTCTATAGAATTCATTTTTATGCATTCTTTAGCAGCGTTTGTCTTTTATCATTTTATTAAAAAAGTTCTTATTATTTTATTGTTGAGAAACTTGGATCCATGAGTTTTTTGGAGAATCATAAATCGTCCAAATTTTGGGAAAATAACTGAATGTCTAATGTTGAAATTCCTGATTTTTGGAAGTAAATCCACTTCACCCGTAGACATTTACTATGGATCAGAGTGTAATCAATAGGTTCAATCGTATATGTCGTAAGATACTTTTGCAAGGTGTGATACTGGCTTTGAAATGCCATGTGAAATCAATATTCTAGACGCCATACACTTTTAAGCTTGAAGTAATGTTGTAGAGGGAAAAAATGATAAAAAATGAGCTCTATTCATTTAAGATTATAATTTGTTTAAAAAAACTGTAAGCACATATAGAAATTAAGAATATTTATCTCACAATTTCAGTAAAAATGAGTTACTCTTTCTGAAGCCTTCTGCTGCGACAATTATATTTTAGATCTTTTTGAATGAGAACTCAGATCTAATTTGTATATAAGAATTATCGAGTGATAAATTAATTAAAATCATAATGAATGAGAAAAAAGGGAGTTTCAGATTTTAAGCTAAAAAAATGATGCACACCTGTATCTTTATGCAAAACAAAGAAATCTATGGCTGACAAGATTGAGAACATTCGGGAGAAAAATAACAAAATGCTTTTTTACATCACATTTCAAGAAAATGTTTAAAATTTATTCCTGTTTAGAATTAATTTTAAGCATTAACTTAAAATTCGCAACATGACTTGAAATCAATTTTAAATATGATTCGATTTAAACTGTTCACATTTTGTTATTTTATTTAAATTATTCAATCCGCAGATATTAAATGTTAAGAACATTTAGTTTTTTAAAATTAAAAATTTTTTTAATTGATTATTTAAGTAAATGTTGTGTAATATCAGATATTAGAACAAAAAAGATGTATCGTAATTTTTTATTTATCTACTGATATTAAATTAAATTTGTGTTATATTTAGGCAATACTTAAAATCTCTTCTGCTACTACTGTATTTATTCAAATAAACAACGGAGAACCAAGTAAAAAACGTTCTCCCTCCTTCTAAATCGGAAATGGTAATCCGTTATGAAAGAATTTCTATTGCGTAGGTCTTGGAGGAAAGAATACGATAACACTATGTCAGATGCTAATTTTTAATTTATTTTCTAAGCATCACATAACAAAATACATTAAAAATCAAATATGGCTTGTGAAGCCGATAAATATATTCATAAGAGACTGGCGTCTCAAATACTCTGAAGAATCACATACAAATTTGGCTTAAGAAGCCCAAACAATTAATTAACCATTAGTTTCGAGACTGATGTCTCTAATAACAAAACATTTATTAATAACACGGCTTGAGAAGCCGAACTAATTGGTTAGTTAGACAAAAAGAGACAGGCGTCTCAACGAGCATAAAAATGCCATATCTAAGTAGGCTTCGGGAGCCTAAAAAACAGCCATTTTGTTACAAGGCGAGGTCTTCTCTGTCCGTCACCCCCGCAGGAATTCCACTCCAAAAACTAAACTAAAAAAAAAACTCCTTCGCCTCTGTGCCACCCTTCTCTTCCCCGGATGTAAAAGGGTGGTGGGGTAGAGGAAGTAATGACTGGATGTCGTCTAAGAATCTTCCGACTTTCACACGTCCCCCCAAAGGAAGCACATTCGTCGCCAAGGGACAATGCTGCTGCACCTGAAAGAACAAGAGAAAAAAAACAAAAAAAACACAACCACCAAAACTAAAGGTGGCGTGATAGTATAGGTACGAGCTCGACTTTGCATAACTCCCCAAAGAAACAAAAATAATACAACAATATATGAGCAATAAACATATTATTTACATACATTATGACATACAAATACAATTGGATATACTGAAATAAAAGAAAAGATAATATCTTTAACTTTTTATAATACAACACACGCATAAAATTAAGAATACAGATGCAAGACTTAAAATTTTAGAATTCATGAAATGGCTTCTATTTTACTAAGTATATTTGAGGATGATATATCCTGAAATCATTAGAAAATGATTGAAGTGTTCCATTCAAATAGGATGAATAAATATATGTTTTGTGAGATAGAGTCAATGGTAACAATAAAGGAACCATTTAAGAAGTTTGTTTAAAAAAGTTTATAGGCAAAAGCCAGACTAGAATTGAAACAGATGACATCACATTTTGCCTTACATTTCACTTAAATTGAGTTCATTTCTCATATATTTAGGAGGCATTGGATGACTCAGTGAATAACTTTGAGAAAGTGTTTCATTGTTTTGTTCACCAGGAAGAAGAGGCATTGTGAATGAGGTAACATTACCACACATATTAGGTTCAAAATTCATATAAGTCCTAGACGAGCCAGCAAATGTTTGAGTAGTCCTTGTATAGCCGTCTAAGCTTTTAATAACATGGCTCTTAGTAGATATAGTAACCTGTTGCACAGGTTGACCAGGTGAATAAGAGTTTACATAAACAGGCAATGTTGGTATTCCAGAAACTTGACAAGCAGAAATGTCAGGTCGTCTTGGTGGAAGTTGATTGCCGTATTGAATCATCATAAGTTGTTCAGAAATTTTACGAAGCTCTTCTTGTTGCATTCTTATTTGCTGCTGTAACAGTTGATGTCGACTACGTAAGTATTCATGAACTTGCACTTGATTTAACCTATAATTTCGAAAATCTGCTGCAGAAACATCTGGATTGACCAAAAAAGATGGGGATGAAGGAACAAGTGATTCGCCATCAGGTGAGACTTGATTAGATGCTTCACCAGTCTCCTGAGAAGATATGGCAGGATCAGAGGATGAAATAAATGCATTCATGTTCATATCATTGACACTCTGATGAGGAGTGATCATGGGTTGCTGGGGCTGCACAAAATTGTTGGAAAATATGGTATGAGCTGCTCTAGTCACTGGTGAAACCATCTCTTTATTTCTTTTACCTTTAGCGAAGCACTGTTTAGAACGCTCAGAGGATAAACTTCCAAGAGAACTAGCTGACGGTGAAAGTGATAGACAGGCACTTTGGGTATGTGCAGCTGTAGTTTGGGGTACGGTCATTGGGCTAGAATTCTTAGCATTCCTCTTGGGTATTTCTTGTAAACTCTTTAGAACCTCTTCAGTGCTTACAACTGTTTGTGTGCACACAATGAACTCTGAATTAGAATTCCATTGATCATAAGAAGTAAAATAATGTGTCTGAAGCCATATCCACTGCTGCCCTTTAGTCAAGAAGCGATAAAAGCATGAAGTACCTTCACCAGTTTGCATCAAAAGTTCATGGGAAGAAGAAACTTTATCCAAATCATCAACGTGATTATAGTCATAGCCAGATGTACTCAGGACTTCAAATTGTAAATAGCCAATAATTGGTGGTATTTTGTGGTCAAAAAACAAAAACTTCCACTCGAGACTATGTCTGGAAGTGAATTCATTTTTCACATCATCAGACAAATTAACAACTCGTAGAAAATGAGGGGTTTGTAGGCGACCTACAGCAATGAAACAAGACCTAATTTCCATTCCACCAGTTGGTATGGAACAAATGCTACTGCAGCTATTGCTATCACAATCAAAGCCTGATGGATTATTTCCTTCATAAGAAGAAGGCCAGAAAAAGGAATATTTGATTCTTTGTATTATTTTCTGTTCGTCTAGGTGACCAGCCAACGGGATATCATGAGCTATCTTAATTACTTCATTCCTTTTACAGCGAGGAGGAACAACCTGCTTAACAATCTTGCCACATATACTCTCCAAGTGGATCAGGAGCTCACCGTTTAATTCATACGAAGACAGATTCTTCTGGGCTAAATCCCAAACAGAAGATAAAGATTCATCAGTTCTTTGAAGCTCAATGAACTCTTTCTTCAAATCTCGGGCATCTGATTCCTGAACATTGCCCTGTGATACAGCCAAAGTAGCTATAATATCCTCATTACCTTCAATTAGGTTTCCTTCATTTATGACACTTCCACCATTTTCCTTTAGTTCTTCAATCACATTTTTATTTAGTTTGTCTTCTGATACGCTATAAATCTGAATGTTTTCTTTTAAAGCCGTGTATGCTGTCGTACTGATCAAGAATTCATTAACGAGCTTATTAGAAACAGCGCATGTTATTGGCACTGATCCATGAAGTCCATCATCTAACTTCATGTTAAAGATTCTTAAGGGTGTTACTTCCTTTTCTCCGAACGCCGATTGAATTTCAATTCTCCCCTCACCCTCAGAATAGATGTGTTCAACTAGATCCCTTCGTACTACTGATATTTGGGTACCTGAATCTAAAATACCACTCAAAAGTTTTTCACCACATCTAATATTTAGGATTTTAAGCTCGTCCACATTTCTTTTCGTTTCAACCGATAAGGACATCGGTGTAGTTATTTTAGCTGTTAAAATAGTTGGCTCAGAAATATTGTTTGAATGTGGAGCCCTGACAGTGTTAGTTTGAACTGTCTGACTAGGGTTTCTCTTCGGAGAATTCCTGTTAAAACAAAAGCGGGATATATGACCTTCTCCACCACACGAGTAACAAGTTGGCTTATAGCTGGGACGCTGCGCATCTGATCTTCCGTTATACTTTTGAGACTTCCGGCTGTTGAAATGATTCGTATGTGGCTTACTCCTTTTATCTATGTGAGGACTGAGATGTTGATATCTCTCAAATTTTTCTTTGGAAACAGACACAACCTTTTTCCTATCACCTCGGACACTTTCATATGCGTCCAGCTTCTCGGCTAATTGGGAAGGGGATGTCAATTTGGTCCATTCGTCCACAAAATGTTCTCTGACTTCAGCAGGTACTCTCTTTTTAATCTGATCGGTGATCATTAAATCTCTCAAACCTGCAAAATCATTAATTCCTAACCCTTCCAGCCATTCTTGAAAGTAATTTGAAATCTCGAAAGTAAAGTCGTTCCATGATTTGTCAGGAGATTTTTGATGCATTATAAACCTTTTACGAAAACTTTCTGGATTCATTTTGAATCTCTTTAATAAAATATTCTTTATGTAAGCATAATCTTCAAAATTCTCTTCAGATTCTCTCGCGATAAGTTGGACAATATCAGTTGGTATTAAAGTTAAAAGACTTGATACCTAATCCCTGGAATCTACTCCTATTCTCTTTGCTTGTCTTTCAAAGAGGGATAAATAAATCACTATATCATCTGCCTTTAGATCTAACTTTGGCATCAATTTGACTAACTCGTGGCATGGAGCAAAATTATTTTCTGGAAACGGGGACAAACTTTTCTCTTTCTGAGTTTCGATCCTTAATTTTTCAAGTTCGAATTCCATTTCTCTCTCTCTAGCCTTAGCTTCTAACTCTATTTGTTTCTCCTTAGCTTTAGCTTCTAACTCCATTTGTTTCTCCTCAGTCTTAGCTTCTCTTAACTCTTTTTCTTTCCTATCGTTAATAACAGCTTCGAGGAAAGCTCTTACCAACTCTTCATCATAAGCCTTACTACCTGTGATCAGATTTTTAAGTTCAAAAGTTTTCATAGTGGGGCTCGGATCTTCGCCAAGCTCTTCCGCCAAACAGCGTAAATCCTCCTTCTTAGCTCTCATCAGAAATGCCATGTTTGCCTAATTCAACAGTTCTATTTTCGAAGCGTCTAATTGAAATAAGTCTAAAATATTGTTCTTTCACCTCTATACTTTAATTTATATTAAATCATATAAAGTATATCTAATTCATTATCATTCCTATCCTAGTTGCTTTCGATTTAATTTTACAACTGGAAAATTACTATTGAAAAGCTAATTGTTCATAGGAATATCAATAAATCATTATCTAGTTTAAACCTTGAAATCAAAAGTAAAATATAATCTTATCTCAAATTAAGTTCATATCACACCTTAGAGACAATGAAAAAAAATCTTATATCAACTTATCAATTTAACTTACTTTCAATTCAATTTTCTAAATGAAACTTAATACTAGAGCACAATAATACACTACTAGATAATATACACTACTGGATACCATAAAATGTGAAAATGAATCAATTTGCACTTTCTTTTAACTCTTAATTAAAGCAAACGAGAGACTTTATATCCAAGTATGTTAACAAATTATTATAGAAAATTTAAAATGCAATACACCAATTTAAAAAACTCAAGCATAAATAAAACTTAATATTATTTACTCCACATAAACAACATAATGGTATAAGGAACATAATATTTAATTATATTTCTAGAAACAAACAGCAATCTACATATATGATCACTTATTTTAATATTAATCATTCGAAAATTCAAAAACTTAAATATTTCTTTGATCAAATAATTATAAATCCAAAAACACCATTTTATAACAAGTATTCTAATACCAAATAACAAAATCAAATGCTTAGATTATAAAATAATTTCAGTTAGGAACCTTCATTGAATGAATTATTTATTCCATATGTAATTGATTGTACAATACTTAATTACACATTTTTTTTAGCTCAAAAATTACAGTATTGAATGATTTAAATATATGTTCCAGTATATCAAAATTAACCATTCAACAAAATTAACACTTTTTTTTTAATAAAAATAATTATAAATTCAGAAGTGCCATTTTGTAATAAGCATTCATTCAACAAAATCAAAATTAATGCTTACACTAAAATACTTTTTAACTAGAAATCTTCATTGAATTATTATTCAAGATGTAACTGATGGTACAATATTTAATTAAGCATTTTTCTTTCGTTTCGGAATTTTAATTCCATTAGATAATACCAATGACAAAAAAAATGAATAAATGCAATGAATATTATTTTAAATTTTTTTTTTTAATTTCTACACAAATAATGCTATTCTTATTGTGTAAGTAAATAATAACCCGTAAAATAATTACAGATCTTTTCACAAATTAATAAAAATTACCAATAAATTCTTGTTTATATAATATTTGAACAACAGTAATACTATTATATCATTAACAATATTAACAATATATTAATAATATGCACACAAAATAAATATTAAACATTTTGCGTGTTACGGTTAGATGAATAAGATATAGATTTGCAATATAACAAACTGTTTTTATATAATAGCATAAGTAACCAAAATCAACAACAAAATTTAATCACATTACGAAAAATCAAAATTACAACGCTCTTAACATTCATTTGTTCATAGACATGGCAAAAAAAGTCTAAAACATTTAGTATTTACTTGGGGAGCATGCACATAAAATTTAAAGAGCTCTTACCCATACTATCCTACCGTAGACTGCGCCAGTAAAAAACGTTCTCCCTCCTTCTAAATCGGAAATGGTAATCCGTTATGAAAGAATTTCTATTGCGTAGGTCTTGGAGGAAAGAATACGATAACACTATGTCAGATGCTAACTTTTAATTTATTTTCTAAGCATCACATAACAAAATACATTAAAAATCAAATATGGCTTGTGAAGCCGATAAACATATTCATAAGAGACTGGCGTCTCAAATACTCTGAAGAATCACATACAAATTTGGCTTAAGAAGCCCAAACAATTAATTAACCATTAGTTTCGAGACTGATGTCTCTAATAACAAAACATTTATTAATAACACGGCTTGAGAAGCCGAACTAATTGGTTAGTTAGACAAAGAGAGACAGGCGTCTCAACAAGCATAAAAATGCCATATCTAAGTAGGCTTCGGGAGCCTAAAAAACAGCCATTTTTGTTACAAGGCGAGGTCTTCTCTGTCCGTCACCCCCGCTGGAATTCCACTCCAAAAACTAAACTAAAAAAAAAACTCCTTCGCCTCTGTGCCACCCTTCTCTTCCCCGGATGTAAAAGGGTGGTGGGGTAGAGGAAGTAATGACTGGATGTCGTCTAAGAATCTTCCGACTTTCACAAACCACAATAAAAAAATAAATGATACACAGAAAAATATATTTCGTAGAAAATTTTAATGTGATGTTAAATGTTTTTTTCTACAAGTATGCAATTTTCAACAATACAGTTTACAATAATAAATCTTTAACTCTTTCGGAAAACTATTTCTCTCAAACATTATTTTAAGTTTATGAAACATGTTTTTACATCTAGTGGGATCTTGTGAATATAAAATAAAAAGTTAAAATATTTGTGGGGTCATGAATAATTAGAAACTAAATTAAGTCCTATCTAAAAGTCATTTTAAGCAATTATAGTTTGAAGTAAATCCTTTTATAAACAATTTCAGAGACATGAAAAGATTAAAAGACATTAAATTCAAAATGATAAATGTCTTCGTGGAAATCATATTAAAATTTTTAGATTAAAATCTGAAAATTCTAAATAAACACACTAATCTACCGAGTAAAATTGTTTTGTTTTGCTCTGAAGCACTCAAACTAATGCATATTTCAATTAAAATCCAAGAAAGTATAATGTTCTAGGTATAAATGTTGCTGTTAAAGCTTAACAAATTATGGGCACTATTATTATTTAAGTGATGCAAACTAATTACACAAAGTTAATAGTTTGCCTTGCTTCTCTGCTCTGTAGATAAAGTAATTAAATGTCAAAAATATTAATTTTTCAAAATATACTTGTGTTCCAAAGGAAACATAGGAGATAGTAAATCCTTTTTAAAACTACAATTTCATAAATTGTAATTTATGTGCAGTCTTGCTCTTAATACAGTGTATTTGATTTTCAGCTATATTTTTATTAAACTTATTTTTTTTATGTAAAGAAAATAAACTTTAATTGTTTTAAACTCACATTCTAAAATTTCTTAAGTTCAACTAAAAAAGAGAATTATATCTATTAATCTGTGAGTACACAAAATTCCACACACTAAAATAATTATTTAAAGATTGAAGAAAAACAATTTATAAAACAAAAATATTTTTGAGAATTTCATAAGCAATTCTTGAGAAATTCATTTTTTAATATGTGGATTTCCTAGAATATTCCTTAATAAAAATTATTTTTGAAGTAAAAAAAATGTGAAAAAAACAAATTATTAAAACATAGGATTTATTTAAAAATAGATATAAAAATAAGATTTATAATTTTTCAAAACAATTCTTTTTCAATAAAGTCATATGGTAGAATAAATTATGTTCATCATTCAGCAAAAATGATATCCAATAAATTTTCAACTCAGAAGAGAAACAATGTTTACCATACATGGAAGGAATTTGTTGAATAATTCATTGGTTTTATGAATAACTGCCGAATGAATTTTGCATTTTTCATGTTAGTTTATGTTATTTTTTAGCAAATATTTTGAAGAAGTAAATCAAGAATCATGAAGAACTTAAAAATTTATAAGAAAATATTGAATTACTCACCTTTAGAAAATAAAAATATTCTTAATAGATATAAAATTTACAATCATTTAACAAATTAGTTTAAGTTTGCGGAATTAAGTTTAAATGAATAAAAAATTAAAGAGGACTGATATCAACTCGAACATCAATTTTACAAGTAACTTTTATTTAAGCTTTTGATTAACAAATTCATATATATTATAACATTAACATGTGTATTTACTTTTTTATATTAATGATATTTTATTTCAACAATTTTAGTTTTAATTTACAAATTATATCGCGAAATAGGATTGTTCCGATATCAAAGTTTATTAAAATTGAATTAAATATGATAAAGCAAGATGATATGATAATTACATATTTATAAGCTAAAATCAATTAACAATTTTAGTAACTTTGGATAGAATATTGAATTACTTATTAGTAATATAGTGAACCTACACATGCTTTTAAGGAATCTGAATATATGAAAGAATTGGATTTAATTTAGGAGGTTAACTTTATTTCTATATTTTTGAAGTGATTAAAATGCTTTAAATAAAAGTAGCTATTTGATATTTTTGAAATTAGTTTTCTTATTTAAGAATTATGATCATATTGTAATTTTAAAAAGTACAACAATCTTAAAATAATATTAAAATTAATACTTTAATTTAAAGGTTAAGCATTTTAATAAATATTTTTAAAAAAGTCTTATCTTTTTTCTATTAGATGCATTTTCTTTTTATTTAATTTACAAAACAAAATTCAATATACTTGACGTTATTATTGATAAATTAATACTAAAATAACCACATTCTAATACTAAAAAATTATAATATGCTAATTTTGGAATCAGATTAAAAATTGTTGAGCCATTAATTTGATGGCAGGAAACATAACATTTACTCAGAATTTCGAAATATTATCCCGATTTTGTAACAACATTTAAAACAAAATTCGTATATTGTTAAAATACAAATTTAAGAAAGAAATTAAACTATATAATTTGTATTTTTTAATACATTCCTAAAATATGGAATAATATTTTACTAAAAATCTAATAGCAAATTCTGAGTTTCTAAATATTTTCCTTTGAAGATTCTTCTGTGATGAGAAAAATTAGCAAATCTTTGAAGTTCTTTCTTACGTTAATCTTTTTGAAACTTAACTTTGTTATTTAGAAAACTCCATTATTTAGAAAACTTACGAACAAGTATCTAAATTATTGCCTTAAAACTCTTGCAGATAATTCAATACAAATGTCTAAGTACTTAAGTGTGAATTTTCTTAAATATGTTATTAGAGAAATCGGTAAAAAAGTTTATAGCAGCATTTAGTTATAAAACTTATTTTGTTACTAACCTTCCAAATTTTTGTGAACCATTTTATAAATTATTGTACTCATTAGTCCCAAACATTAATCCATTTTTGCTCACTTGTTTGAATTGCTAATAAAATATAAATTCAAAACCCACTTTTTTAAAATGATTTCATATTATGCAAAAGAGCTTTATTGCATTCTTTTAACTTCCTTTTCAATTCAAGGCAACAGTTTCGTTTTTACAGAAAAATTTGTAATTAATAATTTATTTGTTCCATTCAGCTTAAAATAGCAAATCTAATTGTCTTATATGTTTATCATATTGCATTTTTCTCTTCACTACAAATATTTTGAAAATTAGTTTTTAATTATAATAACATTATAAACAAGAATCATAATATTTTTAGTTTTAGAAATTTTATATATAATCAAAACTGTAAAATTTAATATCTTACTCTTTTTTTCTTTAAATGAAAGGAATAACAAATATATGATTACATACATTGGATTTGAAGTTTTTTACAGAAAAACGGTCAGATCTCAAGATTCTATCATTTTTGTCATCTTACTAGTAAATTTTAGGAAATGATATACCGTAATAATAAAACAATTAACTTTAATCGAATTTTATGAACTGATTTTCTTAAAAGAAGCTCAAAATATAATAGCCAAAATTAAAATTATTTAATTGATTAAATTTTACAGTATTCAGAGAACATAATCCTAATCTTACAATTTTCAATGCCTGAAACCCTTTCAGGTAAAAATAAACCATTTTATTGCTTAGTATAAATGTATTCTCTTTCATATACTACATACTGAAACTGTTTTATTTTAAATATTTATTTGTGTTTAAGAAATACATTTATTTATAACTGCAGATAATTATTGGTTTATTATTACTTATTTGACAGTTATAAGAAATATAATTACATTTTCCAAATTTGAATATAAAAAATGAATTAAAAAAAGAAATGTTAAAATGATTCAAAATATTTAAATATTTATATCTAAAATAAGAAACACTTATAAATAGAGGTATTAAATTACTTCTCCCCCACATCTTTAATTATTCTATATCTTTTATTAAACATCAATTCTTTTAATGGAATAATAAATATATACTTATTCTTTATTACAGAATCTAATACTGCATTTTTATGTTTTATGCATTTACTTATATTTTAACTGAAAATATTTTAACTGCTTTAGGTTAAAATTACTTATCGTTTTTTTCTTACATGCAGTTTTGAATATCAGTATTTTTAATTGGATTAAGAACAGGTTTGGTTTGTTTGTCGCTCAACGGTCATTTTTTGCATACGAGAGCTAATTAGACCGGGACCTATGGTTTAAAGTGGATTTCGAAGCTACAAACATCCATGTCCAAGGTGGGATTCGAACCCACGAACTGTTGAACCAAAGGCAAGAGTGCCAACCATTCGGCTGCCAGCTCGGCGGATTAAGAACAGGAGTTTTAGGCGAATTTCGGTAAATTATTTCCTGATCACAAAAGCAAAGCCAATAATAATCAAATATAACCAAGGTATATAACATATATAGTAAGTGCTCTATTGAAGATAGAAGGTATATTTGTTTATTTTCAAATGAATTGTTTCTTATTTTTTGCGTTAAAATTCCAACTGTATTGTATTATGACTATTTTCTTAAATTACATTTTTATATTCTGATCTCATTCCATTTTAACATTTAATAATTTACTTTTTGTACAGTAAAGGAACTTAAAAGTAGAAAATAAAAGTATTGTTGGAGAAATAGTTATATATAAAAAACTACTAGAGATAATTAATATAATGAATTCTTTTTATATAAAATATGGATTATTGTTAGAAACATTATAGTATTTATTTTTATTTTTATATAATTATTAACCTCCAAAAATATTCTGATATATTGGAGAGTAATTAAAAAATTTTTTTTAAAATTGCGTAATGCATATTATTAAATATCAAAAATACTTAAATCCTATTTAAAAATAAGTAAGTTTTTTCCTTTCATGTGTACTACAGAAGATAATGGAAATGATCATAATGTCAATGGAGCTACACAAGGAATTCAGTTGTAGAAATTAGAAGAAACATATAAAGTAAAGGTAGATTGTGCATTTCCGAAGAGCTTTTATTTTTATCATGAGATATTACGTAGTTTTAATGTGTATCTTAAAATGAGGCATATTTCATTCAAAAATTTTGTTTACGTCAGAAGTGTTATCTACAGAGTTCGCTGGATACTTTTTCAGTACATTGTTTATGATACCAGAAGGACTGTGATCAATATAAATGATTTCCTCTGTGACTTTGTATCACTACTCTAGAAAACCACTATAATATTTGTACTACGTTGACATATTGTCTACCACCTTACCACAAAGTTTTGTAATTGAGAGTATGTAACATTCATTATTCTCTAACCATATATACCTCTACACTGTAACCATGATTAGTCATTATACTCTAATTATATTGGTTACCAAACAAGGAGAAGTTCAGAATACATTTGTTTCGATTAACATTATGCTAAATAATACGAAATTAATTTTACAATATTGTACTGAAAAATAGAGATGATGAGCTGTAGAGCATGATATTGTATTGTCAAGTAACAGCCGCAACTACTATGGGCAGCTGGATATTCAGATTATATTTATAATGAAGTTACCGAAAAGTTATCATATGTGCAAGCTTATTAGTCTTGAATAACTATTTTGATTATTTCCTCCTGAACAATGCATCAAAATATCAATACATTATGCATTCAAAGATATTTTGTGAAGATTTACAGCATATTCCTCGATTTTACCTTAATTTCTTACTGGCCTATCTTAATATTTACCTTCAAAAATATAACGTGTATCTTTAAATTTCATATACTATCCAATATTTGCTTCAGCTGATAAAAATGAACTAATCATTCAAAAGATACGTTTGCTCAATTTTAATTTCCTTCAACAAGAAGCATCTGACCTGTTAACGAAGAAGTATTTGCTTGTAATGCATTACATACTTTTGCATCTATTCTACATTAGTTTAATGAGGAGACCATACTGATTTCCATCCTTGAAAAAATCACCTCATCTTTTTCATTCAATGCTACCAAGTAAACAGCGATTTTTTTAACTCTTGCATATTTAACCAATTTCCACATGTCGCATATTCTGAACTTTAACTTCTTTCGTCAAGGTCATAATATATGGTATATTGGATATCATTTAAATTACAATGACTAATATTCGAGAGGAGAAATAATTTGTCAAGTCAGCCTTGTAAAGCACTTCATTTCTGCCATGAAAAAGATGATTTCCATGATGGAAAATTTTAATCAACATCATTTCCATCAAAATAATTATGTAGGAAGAGGGTTTGTTAGAAACATGACCAGTGTCTTTGGTACATTGTGACTACATTTCTATGACACAGCGTTGCGAGAGCACCAGTTTAAGAGGAGTAAAATGATAAGTAATTTAAGATGAATAAACATATAAATAAAATGCTTAGTACACTTATATTGTAATGACATTTATTAAATAATGTAATAAATTAAATTAATGAATTTATTAAAATAACATATGCTAAGATGTGAAAATTTCCATAAGTGATTTCTTTTCTCAGTTTGAGTTTTTTTCTTTTCTAAAGATCATCAATGCATGTTAGTAATTATAGACAATTTTTATGCAGATTGAATGCCCATTTGTATCATTTGCACATGATACAAGTTGTATAATATTGTGTTTATTTTTGATATTTCATTCAATGCCAGAATTATAACAATACATTTAGAGTGCTATTTGGAATAATTTGAAGGATCATTTCACATGAAGAAGAATTAGCTGAATTTGTCCATTCCTGAAACACTCAGAACACCTAATATAACTCTACTGGATATTTTAATTTGGAAATTTTGAAAGATCATCTTTTACATAAAAAAATAACTTGTAAATGACACAGCGTGACTAATGACTGAAAGTTCAGGACTGCAAACAATATATTCGCTGTGGATTTCGATATGCTTACCTGTACATGGTTTGGAAGCCACAGCTGTATTTCCCACGCTACGAAAAGTAATCTTAAGGACATGGACATTAAAAATAATTTTAAACCTATCTTATTAATTTTATTAGTTTAAATATAGATTACAAACTATAGAACTAGAAATGAATTTTACAAATTAAAAGTCATTGCAATGAATTATGATACCACATAGAATTTAAAAAGAAATGTCCCACATAAATATTTTTACCATGATGTTAAATAGATAGAAAGCTTGCTATATTTGAGGTTAATTTTGTTTCTGATAAAAAATTATGAAATGAAATTAAAGAATACATTATGTTGAAATTAAAAATGTTAGTGCATGGGAAATGTTAATGTCTAAGTTAGAAGACTTTTCATCTTTTCAATAAAATAGCACATAAACCTCAGATTGATCAAGAGCTCATAGCTTGCTGACTGATTTTAAGTTTTCAGCGGGATTGTTGCCACCGAATGTAAATAAGATTAAGAAAACCATGAAATAAAGAGAAATAACATGTTAAAATAAAAAAAAATGTAGCGAATATATTAGCAAAATTGTTTTTGAGTGGATGAGGTTAACATTTTAGTGAAATTGATATCAATAGGCTTTTGTGATTAATGAATTGCAATTGTAATCATAGGTATTTCTAAAGTTAACTATAATATTTGTGCAACTGAATGCCAAGTAAATAAAAAATATACTATTGTATGATTCAAAATCATGACCATGAAAATTGCATAGTTAAAATTTTCAAAAATATTATCTTTTAAATCCGCGAGCGAAATTATTAATTTTAAATTGAAAACATTGATAAATGTATTGAAGATTAACGAAGAAAAATGTTTCTTAACTTAGCTATATTTATTTTGGATGCATGGAATCTTTAATCTTTTCTGCTATTTAATATTGCCGAAGAAAAATTTCTGTGCATTTACCTTCCTCGTAACTTTCATTATATGGGTTAGTGGGTAACGTTCAGTACATTTATTGTCATCCAACTAGTAGAATTGCATTCCATTTCACTCTTTCTGACACAAAGAGTTCACTTAGAGTTCTGAGAAGAAGTTCCGAAATGGTTTACTTCCCGAGATCTTACCCATAGAAGTCCATGAACATGGCATCTGGTGACTTGATAAGTGTATGTGAATAAGGAATAGCTTGAATTCCAATTGTATGGCTATGTGCCTTATCTAGAGGGCAAAGGTTCTTTTAGTCTCACATTTCCTAAGCGAGTATGTCTTCCTCATTCAATGTTCATCACATTCTCGTGAAAATAGATTGAATTTAACTTGCCATTTATTTCTTCTCTTGAATTTACAAGTTTTGCAACTACCCTGTAATCGCAAAAGAGAATTTAGTAACTTCATCAGACCCACATGATTTGATTTTTTTCATATAAAAGTGCAATGCTGGCTGAATTTTTTTTAAATTATTGCACTCTTAAGATGTGAAATAATTTTTTTAAATTCACCTTTTAGGTTTTTTATTTAATTTTATTCATTGCTCATAATAAGTACAAATATTTTGATTTGGTTAATATAGTATATTGGTTAGCTTTTTTCGCACACTATTAGAATTGTCAAAGCACCGTACATCTTATAGAAAAAGGTTTCAATGTTTCCCTTCAGCAAATATTCAATATCTTTTATAATTATATGCATTGTTTCATCACAAAAAATTACAAAAGATGACTTTAAATAAAAACTCTAAATGTTCTATTTTCTACATTAGGAATGAGAGGAAGTGTATAAAATTATTAAAAATATTGATATGTTTGAATAAGAAAAAAATGTGTTAAATACTATTTAAAACTAGTTTTCAACGTTATTATACATACAGTGATAATGTAAGTGATTGAGAAGTAAAGTATTTATATAATTATTTTACTAGTGTATGTAATCCTGAATGAAAATAAGGAAGTTTATGTTTCTGATTGAGCAGATTAAATTAATAAAAATATGTAAAAATAACATAGAGTGACATTTACAAGTAAAATATGTAATATGTAATGGAGCAAAAAAGAATGAATTACTCGTAAATATTGCATTTACACAAAAAAGGGCTTTATCTAAAGTGCTTTTTTTGTGTAAATTCAACACCACGTAATCGACAACTTTGTAGTTCAATGGCGTTGAGTTTTTCATCCTCACACATTTTATTTGTTTAGCAGATTGTTTTGATTTTTTCCAAACCGATTGACATCCATCAAAAAAATTACATAGTCCTTTACAAAATATATTTGTAGCAAGAGAAGTACAACTCGTTTGTAAAACTTCTGTCAGCTTCTAATGCTGATGACGCTATTCATTGCTGATTTAAAAAAAAATCAGACATGTAAGAGAATGGCAATTTTTTATTTCAAAAGTTAAACAAAGCATTATAATGATTTTAATATTAGTCTATCTGTTATAAGTGTTACTTCAACAAAGTCTACCTACTTCTAACTTTCACTGTGGCTTTGTTCTAAATGTTTTGTACAGTAAAGGCCAGAAAACTCTTTCCAAATAATTTCATTGTGTTGCCAGTTTCAGGATGAACAAAAGAAAATTTTGAAAGTATTTCGTGTTGTATCTCTCTCTCTTAACTATTTTGTTGCTCCAAATCTATAATTGACGTTTTAAAGGAATTTCAGAATGTTTTCCATTAGGTACTCCCATCGCCACGTCATGATACTGTCAGTTTTTTATTTACTAAATTTGATTTATGAATATGTAATACTCATGTATAGACAAAAATTAAAAAAATTACTACGCATTATTTATAACTACATATTTTATAATAACAATCATTAAAATATTTTAAAACAGAAATTGTTTAGAAGTTTACTGAGGCTGTTTTTTCTACATTTAACAATATTATCCAATTTTCTATTTTCGGAAAACATAGACCATTTGAAAAACTATACACATTTATTAAATAGCTTTCGAATAAATTATCAAATATACAGGAAGAGAAAATTATTATTTAAAGTTAATTGATCAACAATACCATAACTTCGTTTTCTTTATTAAAGTAATATTTTTAATATTCATGTTTCTGTTATTAATAAAAATATTTCCCTATACAAGTAAATAAATATGAATATTTCATTTTACACAAATAAATGTATATTATCATGCATATTGTTAATGTTATTAAAATGTATAATAAATGTATATAATTTTAGCATTATAAAGCTCCTTTTATTTGTTAATTCATGTATTTCCATAAACTGTTTTATTTTTCAAACTTAAATGTGTGCTATACTGGTGAAGCAAATATACATTCACGTGTAAATTTACGAGTCTATCCATAAATCTTCCTGACAAATTGCAATGCGTAACAAATTGATAAATTTACGACAGAAAGCTGTTGGCTCTCTTTCTCTCTCTTATTATAACATAACATTTTCTTTGTGATATCTAATAGCTTCTAGCATGCTAAATCTTGGGTTTACCTCACATTGGCCTCAGGACCATAAATCAGATTCCAGTGACTTGCCGTTGCACCTCATGCTGAGAAAAGTCAAGCATTAACCTGTCAACTTAGATTATTTATTACATAGCTCTTATCCACTATCTGACACAATAATGATCCTACATAAGAAGAATCCTTAACGCGGCCAAAATTTTCCTTCGAATGATGACTATGTATCTTTTACTGTATTATTTATTTAATGCGAGGTATTGCTGAGAAACTACGAAATCGTAAAAAGCACATCATAAAAGTCACATTCATAGAATTATATAACATATGGTTATGAGCTTTAGAAATTGAAATATTATTAATGCACTTTACTTAACTAAGATTTTAAATAAAACAAAAGTTTTTCATACAAACGTTTTACCTTTAATTACTTCCGAATTCAATTAGAACTCAAATGCTATACATTTTTATGCTTTAACTACATCAGTAATTATCAAAAAATATAATGAATTACAATGTGCTGCATTTTGTGTGCTTAAGTTGTTAAGAAAACACTTATTAAAATGAAATGAATGATGAAATTTGCTATAAAAACACCTTGAATGAGTGTTGCAGAAATGGAAATGTTCTTAAATTAAACTTTGATATTTCCATCCCAAAGAGGTGTCTCTGAAAATTTTGTTTAAGAAATTGAATGCAATGAAAATATCATAAATTAAATATATTTTTAACATAAATATCATGTACCAGGAAAAGAGCCACACATACATAATGCAAAACAATGGAAGTATGCAATCAATTAGCTATTCGATGGGGTAGATTGTACACTAATAATATAATAGCTGTATTTGATAATAGCTGTATAAGATTAGTTAATGCTATTTCAATCACAGATTAGAAATTGTTGAGTGACACTTCGAACGTGCCGTGTTGTAATATATATATATATATATATATATATATATATATATATATATATATATATATATATATATATATATATATATATATATGTATACACTACTGGCCATTAAAATTGCTACAGCAAGAAGGAATGCAAATAACAGAACGATATTTATTGGACACATACAATATAGTGTAAAGAACAAGTGATTAGATTTACAGGAAATTAGGATGCATAGGTCTTGAGAAATCAGTACCTAGAGCAGCCACCTCTGGCTGCAATAACAGCATTTATCCGCCTAGGCATGGAGTCAAACAGAGATTGTATGGCATGTACGGGGATCTCAGTCCATGCAGCTTCAACACTATGCCACAGTTCATCGACAGTAGTGGATGGTGAGTGATGGCGTGCCAATCGCACGGCAACCATTAACCACACGTTCTCAATTGGTGACAGATCAGGAGAACGTGATCAGGAGAGTGCCGGTAATGCGAACAAAAGGTGATCGAGGCGTGTATCCAATGGCACCCCATACCATCACTCCAGCAGATGGGCCAGTATGGCGATGTCCAATGCAAGCTGGCAATGCGCGTTCTCTACGATGCCTCCAAACACGGATGCGGCCATCATGGTCCTGTTTACAGAACCGAGATTCATCTGTAAAGATGACGTGATGCCATTCCCGCTGCCAGGTTCGTCGCTGGTCACACCATTGAAGGCGCTCCTGTCTGTGATGCAGCGTCAATGATAGCCGAAGCCATGGTCACCGTGCAGACAATCCAAGCTGCTGCAAACGTCGTTGAACTGTTTTAGCAGAAACTTGTTGCCTTGCAAATGACTCCATTTCTCGACTCAGGGTTCGTGACGTGGCTGTACGATCCCTTGTGACCATGCGGATAAGATGTCGGTCTTCTCTGCTGTTAGTGATGGGGGGTCGCTGAAATCTTGCATGACGCTCCGTATGATTGTCCTGAACCCATCGACTCCATATTCTGCTAACAGTCATGGGGTCTCGACCGACGTGAGCATCAATATTGCGGTACGATAAACCGCAATCCCGGTAGGATATAATCCTTTCTCGATCAAAGTCAGATACGTGCTGATAGGCATTTCTTCTTCTTACATGAGGACTTACAGCAACTTTCTTTGCCGAAAACAACGTTGAAACGGAAATTGAGTATGAGAAAACTGCTGTCAAATCTCTGGTTTTATACACATTCTAGATGTCGCTACTGTCGCCTGCTTTGTATGAATGCGCTGAAAATCTAATCATTTGCATATCACAGCAAGTTCTACCTGTCATGAAAATTTCACGTGTGGGGTGTGCCGCCTTCCTGGTGTAGCAATTTTAATGGCCAGTAGCACACAAGTATACATATACAGAAACACAAGTACCTTTGCATGATCACCAACACTTCTTCACGCATTTTCATGAATTTTGAGCAGTTCAATGGACTATGATATTTCTTACTGGCCAACTGTACTTTCTACACATCAAGACTAGCTCCAACTATCTTCAAAGAAGTCTTGGAGCGAATTTTTTGATTTTAACATTTCCAGTGATTACATATTTCTACAAAATGAGGAATTGAGCACATCCGGAATTCTTTACAACCTATTATTCAAAAACATTTTCACTACCACTACCATTGTTTTGGATTTCCTGATGCTTGACGGATGTAAGATGAATCCCCGATAACAATTCATTTGATGAGTTTTCATTTACATATATTTATGTGTGTATGTGATTATATATGTTTATAAGACAAAAAAGTATAACCCCTTACTCTCTTTTATGCTTAGAACACCTGGGTTATGTGACAGGCATATGATTCTTCAGGAAATATAAATAACTTGTTCCAAAAGATTATTATACGAATAGCCTTTTAAAGAAGTTAAATTTAGCTAGTCAGAATATTCGGAACAAATATCCCTGAATTGCTGTTCATTTGGTATCTTTGAGAGTCAATTTAAAATGGACGAATAGAGGTGAGAAGAGTACCCAGTACTGCTCGGCTGAACGCTCATATAACAAGATTATCTGCAAACTGTTGGTAACTGTAACTTGTAATTTGAGACAATCAAATTTTTTACTGGTCATCTTTTATACGTTCACTGTCAATACAGAATTACTGTCCTGTCCATTTATGTCAAGAGTCTGCAATAGATTATTTAGGGTGAGCAGCCTTAATTTAATGATAGAAATACCAACTCTATTTTAATTATTAACAATATTTTATTGAATATACTGACAAAAGTAAGTGAAAACTATTACATAACTCAAGACAAGTGTAAGAAATGAGTAAATTTTTGCTTTTGGAATGGATGGGTGGTCTTGAGTAAAACTCAAGAACGTGTGTGTTTTGTAATATCTTTTATATGTAAATTTGACCAGTCGGGATTGAGGGGGAAAAGTATCTGAACTATCCCTGAGCAGTATAGGAGGTACTATAGAACTTTAGAGAACCAATAATGTAAAGAGGAGGCGCCAAGATGAGAATTATGAAGAATTTAAAACTGCATATGAAAAAGAAGACAGAGAAAAAAGGAGTCCATGATTGAGAACTGGATCCTGATTGAGTAGAATGAGAGTAGCTGAAAGATTTAAATTGTAAACAGAGTACAACTGTCCTATCCAGTAGGAGTCCTGTCTCGACTTTCCTGAATGGAGCTAAAGACGTCCAACAAACAGATGAGGATAAAAGCTAAGGAATTACGAAGAAGAAACGACATAGCAAAGAAAAAAGGGAAAGCTCATGAGGAATGAGTAAGTCAAGCGAGATGCTGAGCAGTTAGCAAAGTGAGATGTTGAAATATCAGCTGATGGAAATGGAAAGCGAATATGCCGAGTAGAGGACGGGAAGTGGATGAGAAAAAAGAATCAACGACACCGGAGAGTGGCGAAATCATTGACGATAGGAGACACCACAATACTACTTTTAAAAGGGGTGAGTCTGATCTCTCGTTCTTATTTCGTCTGGTCAATCTTAGTTATGATATATTCTTGTGTAAACGTCACAAAAGAAATCTAAAATTAGAATTTTATCAATTATTTAATCTAGAATATTGTAAATGTAAACTTTTCTAGTTATTAATTTGCTAAAATAAATTGTTATGTTTTACTATATTTGTTTTGAATATTTGTCTCTGTTATTCAATTATTAAAAAAAAATCTGGGTTTTCCTTGGAAATTTTCTGAAACTATCGAGTTACACCACAACATGCTTTACAGTCTTAAAGGATATATTTTTCAAGTTTTAAATATGGTATTATGATTTTTTATGATTTCTCTCTCTCTCTCTCTCAATAACTGAAGGATTTTAGTCTAATAAATATTTTTTTTTAATTCATGTGAAAAAATCAGTTATAAAATTAAATGATAATTTTGAAATTTAATTTCAATTTGATAATCTTGTTTTTATTAAAAAATAAATAAGCTTATATGTTGTTATTTCTATTACAGAAATTTGAATATTTTAACATATGACAAATAGTTAACTGCACAAAATGTAATGAATTTTCCCTTTTATTCTTAAAAAAATGTAAACTTATTTTTTTATATATAAATGAAAAAAAATATGCTTTATGATATTAGCAATAATAAAACTTTTATAGATTTTTATTACGAAGAAAATTATGAGTTTGAATAAAGAAAAATGTCGATGTAATTGCAGAAAAATAAATTACGCTAAATGATATGATATTATAAACAAAATTAAATTTATATACATTATATTCAAGCAGTAATTTAATAAGAATATCAGAAAAAAGTTATGGTTGATCTTAATTTATTGAGAGTTTTATTATTCCTGTGATTTTGTTTTGCTAAAATGTTTCTTTTGTTGAGGAATGTTATTACTCTTGGAAAAACTATATTCAAAAATAACATCTACTCTGCACATTTTATTCCATATCAACATATTGATCACACTTTATTTGGATTTTGTGAATGAAGTTATGAAAATATGCAAACATTAATTTCTTAGTTGCAAAATTCTCTCCTTACAGAAATATTTCGTATTGAGAATGAAGAGTTCAGATTATAAATTATTTTTTGTTTGATAAAATCTAGACATTAAGTATTGTTTGTAATATGTTAAATCTACTTTAGATTGAGATCTGTAGTTGTATTACATTAAATATCCCTTAAAATGTGTTATTCTGATGCAAGGAAATTATTGAAAAACAGTTTTTTTCCAATACATTTGTTTTTATAATATGGCACACTTAAATTTGCATCTACTCGAATATAATTAAACTCATAATTCATTGCTTTAAATATCCAACAAACTTAAAAATTAACACGTTAACAGATTTAATATTAGTTAAAGAAATATTTAAAATTTTGGAGATATACATATCAGTAACAAAATATTTAAAATTCATTTCGTCAAGAAAAAATTTATTTTGATAATAAATTGTCAAAACTTATATATATTCAGTTATATATATATATATATATATATATATATATATATATATATATATATATATATATATATATATATATATATATATATATATATATATATATATATATATATATATATATATATATATATATATATATATATATATATATATATATATATATATATATATATATATATATATACATATATATATATATATATATATATATATATATATATATATATATATATATATATATATATATATATATATATATATATATATATATATATATATATATATATATATATATATATATATATGTTAGCAATGTGCTCTTTAACAAGTCACTGAAATAGTCTTCTTTTCTTGCAGCAATAATCACATAAAATATTCTTAGGATAAGCTATAAGTTAATTTTTGCGTGAAAAAAGCTGGCAAATTTGGCGAAGTATAATTGAAATAAAAAAAGTTTAATGTTTTATCACTGTTCAATTACCGAGCAATTAATTACTCAGTTTCAGAATGCAAGTATAGGAAAAAATTTCGTGGTAGCAAAAAGTTTCTAATGGGATAAAAAATTTATTATTTGTTATTCTCATTACTTGTTAATTTAAGCGCATTTTTAAAACTTGCATTATTGATAAATCTCTTAAAATTACTCAAATTCAATGCTTATTTTGAAATAATTTTTTCTGTATGATCTATTTTACAATGCTTAACATATCAGAAATTATTCAGTCCTCTTCCTATTTTATTTTACTCGTGAAATATTTCTTTAAAATGAAAATCACTCGACACATCAGAAATAAATTTTTATTTTAATAAGTTGAGTAGTAAAAATTTTAAATTGTTTCTGTTTATTGAACAAATTAAAGTGTTCTCAATATTAACATGGAATTTTAGTTTTCCAATGATTTCCATTTTGTACTGTAAATTGCAATTAATATTTTCTAATCAGGAATTGAAGTTTTAAAGCAAAAGCAAAAGTACTCAGAACACAAACAATCAATTGATTTCGTTCAAAAACATTCTTTAGATTTGTTAAAATATTTTGCGCATATATTTTCAAGTTTATTTATAAGTCAATAACAAGTTATAGTTATTCTATGAATAAAAATACAAACACATAAATTTATGATAATTTATACTTTATAATTTTTAATATGACAGAACAATAGTTTTTTTACAGCTACATTAACACAACAAAAACTACACTCACAAAAAGGTTTAACAGACTTAAAATGATCTGAAACAGATTTAAAGCTTTGGAGATGAATCCTAGTAAAAAATATAAAAATTCGTTTCTGCTTCTCATAAAAAGAAAGAAATTGTTAAATTTTATGTAGTTATTTTGAGTTAAATATTTTTATTTATCTAAAAATGAAATATATATTTATAATATAACTATATATAGTAATTTGTTATATTTTTATTAAAACATAAAATACTAATTATACATATACTGAGTATTTTAAATATCTGTCCTCAGATGCCATTTTTGGAGATGTAATTCGTAATAAATTGTGAATATAACTGTGTCATGACTTACACAAATAGTTTTAAGAAGCTGGAATTGATGCATTAATTGAAACAAATGCTTTTATTGAAAATATTAATAATGGAATTATTTTGTTTTCGAACTTTTGTATTGCTATTAATTGGCTAGAAAATTAATTCTTTAGCCAGCTAATATCTTCTGATTTTCAAGAATTGTTAATGCCTGTGAAAATTAAATATTTTAGATAATTTTAAAGAACATTTAAAAAGAGAATATTTTAATTAATGATACTTTTAATTTATTTTATTTTTTAAGCAAAAATAAAAACTAGTGTTTCATAATATCTTTTGTTAATGATTGTGGTAGATAATATTTAATAATTTCCACAATAGTGTCAAATTTTATTTAAAATATCAAAAATAGTGAATGAATACAATTGTGCATAAACGATTATAAAATAAATATATTAATATGTTGAATGAATATGAAAATTTATTCAATGTTAAATTGTTAAACTAATGTACAGGGCAAAGTAACAACTACATTATACTATAGATATAAACATTTTATCACTATATACAATATTGAAAAAAGAAACAATTTATTACAACTTTTTACTTAAAATATTTAAATATTTCAAAACATTTTAAGTGAATTTTACATGTGTACAAATGAAAAAATATAAAAACAAAATACATATTATTATTTATTCCCAACTATTGTTCAGAAAATTGTATAACAATTGAATAAAGAATATTCATTTTTACTTTCTTCTATGCTAGAACTATAGTATATAAACAGAGAAAATTCCATATTTTATCAAAAAAATCAAACAAAATATTTAGTATTAAGATTTCCAATTATTTTCTGCGGATAATCATTGAAATTTTATTTTAAGGTTCATTTAAAATTCTTCATATATTTTTATAATGTTTATGAAAATTGCGTTTCAAATGTGGTTTTCCCTAAGTTCCTGGTCACATATAATAGATAGTATAGAGTCAATATATATATATATATATATATATATATATATATATATATATATATATATATATATATATATATATATATATATATTGTTCAGAAAAGAGAGAAAATGCAGTTAAGTTATGGCGAAACAATATTTTTTCTATTTATAAAGGTGGGTTTCAGCAAAAGTGTAGTGGTGCCAATTTTAAAACCGTTTTTTTATAAGCAAGTAATGCAAAAATATAATCAATTCGCAATAAAAAATATATGAGAAAAAAATTTGGGGAATAATCTCAAAATCAGAATTTTTTAAATTGATGTCTACATTAACGCCTTAGACATTGTAGAATTATTATCGTTTTATTTTTTATTATCGTATTATTATTATTTATATAAATCGCATTAGAATAATATAAAATACCGGATGAGAGAGAGAGATGAAACAAATAATGTTTTTAAATATTAAGTGGATTCGAATAACTGGCAATCTACAGATAAAAGCTAACTGCAGTACACTACAGATAAAAGCAAATTATTTAAAAAAAAACTTAACAAAAGTAATAAAAGAAATGACTAACGATATAGTTTGTAAAAAAGAAATCATTATCAGGGGAAGGGAGAAGTTTTCAAACTGTCATTAGTGTTTGTTCTTATCTTTATATAGTAAAGAACAGTGACAAATTCTCAAATGACTTGTCGATTGAAAATTATGCTGTTTGTTTCACTGAAAGTTTTGTCTTCAAAAGATTGATGATATTACAAATGTATTCAGAAATTTGCAGTTTTTCTCAAAAGCTTTTAAATTAAACCTAGAAAAAATTGTATCATACGTCTAAAAAGTTATTTTTCAATCATATGACAGTATTCTTACTTGGATATAAGTTTAAGTTTGACGAAAGAGAAAACTTTAAAATTATTGATTTATTAATCATACTAAAAATTCCGTTAGACTTAAAGTACTTTTTCATTAAGAAAATTTAATGATTGGACATTATATATAAGAAACTTTATTGTTTGGAGTAAAAATGTTTTTGCAAAGTATTTTAGTATGAAAATAACTTTGAAGCAAAGAAAGTGGAGTTTTCAGATAAATTAAGTAATAAAATAAAACAAATATTGATATATTACGTTAATGATAAATTTCCTTTTAGAAAGAAGATCTGGTTCTGAGGAAAGTTCGTATGAGGATTATATTTTTCAAATGTTAATATTAAATAATATTATTTAAATTCGTATGTTTTTTCTATGATTAAACTAAACAGCAAAAACTAAAGGATGAAATTATAAAACTCAAAAATTCTTCCAAGAATAAGAATAAAATGTATTTGCAAAAAATAAAATAGCTTTTTCTATATGTTCAGTCACCATAATTGAAAACCTGCATTTACTCTTATTTTTAAGAAAAAATTAATGCAACAGAACATGTTTCATTCTTACATTTATTAAAAATACCAGAGATATAAAGTAATTTCTTCATCTGGAATTCCAATATTTCTCGTTTGAATCACGACAGAGATATTTAGGAAATGTCCAATCGATGATATTGTCACATCACTCGGTGGCTTCTATACCATGAAATAATCCGATTGACACAGCGTCTGGGAAAAAGGGACTAAAATAGAATCTTGGAGATGTAATAGTATTTCGCTTCAAGGAAGGTTTCTCTTTAGACGAGGACTGTGTCAGTTTGGTCTACTTTATGTTTCTGATACGTCTAATCTTTCTTTGGGCTTCTTTGTTTTGTTAAATTGTAAAACTTCTTTAAATAGGATTTATATTTTACTTTGCTTTAACAGTTGATAATATATTGTACCCATAGATAAAAAATTGTTTACCGTTATAAAATGCTTTAGAGGAGAACGTTTATTTATAAAATGGAAATCATTCACTAAATGCTCAGAAAAGAAAATTACGACAAAGAAATTATGTGTTTTTTATTTCGTCAAATAATAATGACAATAATAAAAATATATAAATAAAATAACTTTTCTTTTTACATAAAAACAAGTAAACATCAATATTTCTCTACGCAATAAAAGAACACATCTCCATAAACAATTAGCGCATAATTTATATAAATGATAAAAGTTAAAAATTATACATATTTTCAAGATCATTTGACTTATTGAATTTTATTAAGAATGAATATTAGTGAAATATATTTTAATTTAATCATATCGAACCACAAATTTAATAATTATATTTTTTGGTATATTCAAATATTTTGTGTAATTTCAATTTTATTATTATAATTTAATTTATTCAGTATAAAACACCCAGTTTCTCTTTTTCTAAAAATGAAAACTAACACTTAATTCAAGTATAAGAATACCCTAATTATTTCATTTAAAGCGAGGGCTAAGCTTGTTATAATACGGTTATTGCAAATGAATGATTTGGTTTTGGGACAGTACAACGTCCGAACTGAGAAGTGCTCGTTTCCATTACAACGCAAAAGTGAGGGTGTTAACTACAGTTTTATGCTGATTATGTGCAATATTCATGTTGCTGGGCTAAAGTCATATTCAAAATGGTGATTATATAGTAGAAAGCTTTTTATGTACTAGAATTTTCTTAGTGGAATCGATCATAAGCTTCCAAAGTACTTTCCAGCTGGCAAACAAATGCAACCGTACAAAGCATTCTGCTTTGGTATCAAAACTTCAAATAAACCAGTTGTTTATGCAAAAGAACATTTTCTGGCTTATCAAGCGTTACTGAAGAAGCAGTGAACAGAATTCGACACAATTTCATACTTAGTCCCAAGAAATTAACAAACCATAGGATCCAAGAACTTTTCTTTCTATAGCCAACTGTGTGAAAAATCTTGTGGAAAGTATTACAATTTAAGCCATATCATTTGCAACTTCTGCAGACATTAAAGCTGGACGATTATGTCAAAATAAAGCTTGGTCAACAAGCTGAGTAAGTTGTGGAGTGTACTGAATTATCCCTTACACATATTGAGTACATATTGAATATATGGACGTCAATCTTAGATACTTTTGTTTTATTTTCATGCATAATTTATTGTTGTTACTCAATTATCTTCTGAAATAAATGGTTAGGAAACCTAATGATTCTTTTGTAATAATCCTGCGTATTTTTCATGATGATTGACATTTTTTGCTAGCTCATTTAAGAGTTGCTTATTTTCCCACTTCATCTTTAAATTTTTCAAACCAATATACCTATAAGACATTCATAGCAGCTTAGTTATTTTTAATTGTTATATTTTTTAATAAGATGTCATTTATATGCATTTTTAATTGATCATTCATTAATTTGTTGTTTATAATCATATTAGTTTGTTATTGATTGTTTCTAGCGAATGTTTCGCACTGAGACACAAAGACTTCAACTTATATAAATTGATGTACACAGTGAAGCCGAGTCTTCCAAAATTAATGTGCATATGAAACAAATATACTTCAAACGTCATGCTACATATACACTCAACTTGTCTTACCATTCTGGGTGATCCCAACAATCTCATGATTTATATTTTTGCTGCTAATATCACTGAATTGTCTGTTTTCTGCATTTTTATATTGATTTAATGCTTGTATAAGAACGAAATGCTTAGAAAGTATCTTTGCATTTTTGGAGTAATACAGTGAGTCTGAAAAATTACCTGTGGAAAAAGGAAAATAGATGTTCTATATATCCATATTTTACAGTGTTATAAGGAATAAGACCTTAAAATAATTCAAAAATTGGGAATTTAATTAACATAAATGAAACTGTTTTGGAAACTAACAATTATTTGAGCAATTATTTTGAAATTTGTTTAAAATTGAATTAATAATCAACTATCAATAGTCTTCAGTTAATAAAATTGGTAAACACTGTTCAAGCACAATCAATGAAAAACATGAATGCAATATAGTATTTATGAGAAATAGAGCTAACAAAAGAGGATTTTTCTCAAAATAAGAATATTATAGAAACAACATGCAGCATAAATATTAATTAATTGAAAACAGCTTTCTACAAGTTGAAATTATCTATTGCTACACAATGTTTCTTTATACGAAAGAATCTTTGATTGATTGTTATGAAATGACAATTTATTTGCTTTCATACGTTTTTACTATTGTAAAAGTAAGAGTTTTATTTCAGGTTAATCATTTTTTATTTACCAGTTTATTTTTATTCAGGTTTTACATAGATGTAATAGGTTAGTTGGAGAACATGGTTCCTAGAGTGCGATATTTTTTTCTGGTGGTCAAGGGAAAACTACGCCCGACATGCATGGTATAGGCATGCTATCCTGCAAGGAGTATTTGAAAAAAATAATATAAAATGACTTACAAAATATCAAATATAATAGAGAGCATTGTGATAAGGAGTAAAATATAGTTTAAATAAGAGATGAATCTTCCATATTATAGCTGATGTCTAATGGTGTTGACTCATAATGATTGCTGTATTAAAGATTATGTTCACTTTGTCATGATAGATCTATGTATCAGATTTTTAACTTCTTGAACACAATTTGAGTTTATTCATTTACAATAATGTAAAATTAAGTTTATAATCATTTTCACGTACCATCATGTTTATATTTGATATTACAAATTCATTTCAACATTTTTTGCTGTTTAGAGACACATTTCTTGAAATGATTTATTTTGTAATTCTTTTAAAAAACAATTATTTCTATATTGACAAGAATGCTTATAAATATTACTTTTAGTATTAAATAAGGCTTACAACTATTTTCTTCATCACGTGTATCAGATTATTTAAAATTATTACTTTTTTTGAAGAATATTTAAACTGTTAAAATAGACCAAACAAGAAGATAATTTGTTTTTCAGAATGTTCCAAACTCTGCTTTATAAATTTTTTTAACAATAGCATTGTATTCTTGTTACTTGATTTTGAATTGTAAAATATTTGCTTAATCCGAATTAATAAGGTTTTTACTTTTATGAATCACTTTTTGCATTAGAATATTGTATGTTTAAGATTAATTAAGAATTTTGTTATTTTTATTTAATTTTGTAACACAGATATAGATTTAGCTTTTAATAATATGTTAGTTAACATATCATATTTCATCGAATTATGAAAGAAAAATATTTCTTCAAAATTGTGCTAGAAACCGTTATCGGTAGAGGACGATTTTCGTATGAATTGTGGTTAAGATATTTTTTCCTAAATTCAGCAAGAATATTTAATATTCGAATGTTATTAATGTTGATACAGTTTAACAAAAAAAGAAATTTTCTACATGGATTGGTTAAGAAAAATTTGGAATTATTTAATAGGAATAAAAGACAAAACTCTGTGTTACAAAGTTAAGTTAAAAAATAAGTGTTCTAGTTCAATGAATGTGTACAGTAAGTATTTATCAAATTATATAGAATATTTATATGCAGTTCTATATTATTTCGATCTACCACAGAAATTTTAGGAAATAAAATTAACTATTAGAATTTTTGAATCTCGAACAAATATAACAAACATGTGTAATTATTTTTCCTCAAAAAGTAATTTTTACATATAAACATTTTATTGGAATTAAAATTTCAAACGATTATATTTGTGCTTCCAAGGTAATTTCATGTAATACAGGAATAATAATATCATATAGTATATAGTAATATAATAATGTAATGTAAGTAATTTTCTGTGACAATTAAGTTGAAAATACTCATTTTTTATGAAATTAATCTTTTAATAAAAGAATAATTAATAGTTTTAAGCGAAACTAATTAAACAATGGTTTGTTTTTATTAATACAACTAAAAAACAAGTATATCTTATAGAAAAATCAAACGTTTTATAAATTTTGACAAATGTAAGATGGCTGATTATTATCACAATAAAACGTTTAATTTACAAAATTTCATATAGAATCTGTGATTCGTAAATAGAAAATGTAAATTTTACAAATCATAATTATAAAATGTTTTTGCTTTTTAAGAAAAATATATTTAAAATATGTAAATTTGAAAAGAAACACTTAATTATAATTTATGTGAATAACCTCTGATATGAATAACTTTTTATATGTAATTTATATGAAATTTTAAAAGTTATTTAAAACTTTCAATCATATTTGCTTAAAAAGTGAATTCTTTTTAAATATACCTTTAAACTCTTACTTTTTAATTCAAATTCCTGCTTAATATAATGAAAAAGTTATTAAATATTAGACAATGAAATTTAAAATAAAAGTAGTTAAATATTTTATAATGTATTTATCTTTCAATAGATAAAATGCTTCAAAAATTTAATAACGATTTCGTAAAATAAAGTTCTAAAATAAAAAACAATATTTTCTGTAATAAAATTTAGTTATTATTATAACTTTAACATGTAATGAACTGCATAAAAGGATGGATCATTTTATTAAATAACTTTTTATTATAATTTCAAATACCTAGTGATACAATTCAAGAACATTATAAATTAATTGTGAATTTTTTAAAAATTGTAAATATGTAGTTTTGACAAAATGTAAAAGATTAAAATCTGTACAACCTTAACATTAAATGCTTATTAAAGTTAAATATATTCACTAATATTTTTCATTTAAAAATAAATGAAAATTTTCCCATAATTTTTTATGTCAAATTATTGTTAAATCATCACTTTGTTAAAAAATATATTCTATCAAAAGATAATGCAAAATTGAATGTAATAATTAAGTTATACAATATCAGTTTTCTTTTTTTAAGTACATTCATAAAATGCAATTTAATAAAGATTCTGTATTCTTTCTTTTCGTATCATAAACGCTTTAAAAACACTCATAAAATTCAGCCAAGTAAGGCATTTTAGCAGAGTAGTTATGAAGAAACAATATCTTACTAAATGCTATTTAAGCAAAATATTGAGCTACAAGTAAAAAAGGATTAATAATACTTGCATTATTTGCTCAAGTTTCAATAAAATTGATTGTTTTGATAAGAATTGATATTTTTAAATTTATTTCAAGAGCATAATGTTGAGATGAGAAAAGAAACAATTACTTTTTTAAATCTGTGTAAAACAATATTATAGTCAATAAATTAATATTATCGATAACATTTATTAATTGTAATCAAGTTTTATAATAAAACAAAAACATTTAAATTTAACGTAAATAGTGGCATTAGTTTAGCATTATATGATATATTTAATCATGTAAAACATCATTGTTTATATCAATGCTAATTTATAATAAACTACATAAAATGATTGGATTTTAGTCTGAAATATAAGTTGAAGGTAGAAAAATAATAAAGGAAATTTTTTATTCATATATTAAGTTTGTTTATTGAGGAAAAAAAGTTCAAGAATATAAAAATATTTAGGTTTAAAAAGCTTAATGATAAGTAGCTAATCATTTATTGAGACGTTTGAATTCTGAAAATGTTGTCATTTATTTAAGTCTTATATGGCTAAGAAAGATAATCTAGCTTAAGCATTGACAATAAGTATCTTCTACAAAATTATCTAAAAAATTCCATTGAAATAGGAAAAGTGTAGAATTTATTAATGCTTTTTTGTTTTCTTCTATGAAATCAAACTCAACTGACATTTTCTATCATATTTTTATATGATATTTTCTGTTATTTCACAGTTGAAGATATTTTTTCTATCGATTTTGGAATCCTTTTACATGAAATTCTCCTATGCTTTAAAATCCCAGGGAAGCTACTTATTTCTAGTCTGACTTCTACTTAAAAAACCTTTTATTGATTTTTTTGGATATGAAAAAAGAAAAAAATGGAATTCAAATTTTGCTACCTTTTGGAAAGATAAATATGTTACATAGATTAGATATTATTTGATTTTATAAACTTTAAAATTACCGTCTAAATAAAATATTGATTTAAATATTTAATTGGTTGTTTTCCATCTTATTTCTTACTGCTTTACAATGAAATGCTTTTGCGATTTGTTGTGTTAAATAATTATTTTAAAATATAGAAATCATTAAACTTAATTTCATTTTCTTGTTCAAAAGTTAACATTTTTTATTTAGTTTTTTAATGAAAATAAAGTTACAGGTATACTATCGAAAACATTCGTTTCGATTTGAGGATACATTTGTTTAAAAATGTATTCTGATTTACAATGTATGTTACCACTATTTAACTTATAGTCCAATATATTTTTTGGTTTAAACATTTAAAAAAAGATGGTAGCGAACATTTTAAAAATATCATAACATATTACAGAAAATCAATTAAAAACACATAAATTAATACATGCTTTCAGTTTTTCTTCCTAATATTTTTAATATAATTTACCAACCAATGTTTTCAAAACAAATTATTATTCCGCAGAAGAACACAGAAATTTTAAGTTGATCCAAAAAATGAATGATATGTTTCAATACCTCATGTAATTAGACAATAATATCCAAATTAAATTGATTTTTTTCTTGAAAACATTTAAACTGATACTTCAAATTTTAAATATTTATCGTTACGAATCTTCGTTATTTGATAATAGAATATAATGACAAAATGTTTTCTTATCTAGGTAAGAAATGAAAAAATTATCTTTGCAATGCAAAATTTTCTATTCCTTAAGTTTTACATCACAAATACTTCTATATCAAAGTGTTGATTTTTGAAATGCATGCATGTTAAAAAATATTTTTTCTGGTATAGCAAAAATATTAAATTGCATAACAAAAAAAATCATTTATATAACAAAAGTTTCTGTTAATAATTGAAATATATATATTGAAAGAAATATGAGTCCTTCTTTTATTTTTGAAAAGTTAAATATTGCTTTTATTTTTAAAATTTCAAAGATTGTGGACTACTTATTTTAGATTTAAAAGAATAAGTAGTCCACAAACTATCAACTAAACAAAAACTAAAATATAAAAATTTTTATAGTAAATTTCAAAAATGAATGTATATCATAAAGTTTTAAAGGCAAATAGTTTTAGCATATATCTTTCCACTTTAAAATTTAACCTTGGCATTAATAACAAAATAAACTTTTGCTTCATATATAAACTCGCTAAAATACAACAAATAAATAAAAAAATATGAATTCTGTGATTCAATATATTTTTTTAACATTTCTGGTAAAAAAGTTTGTTAAAAAATTGCTTTATGTCATATTTTCAACTTTTTAAAAATTATTGAGCATTAATTTTTAAACTCAATCCTGATAACCACAATTTTTCATTCTTTGATATACATAAAAATCGAAGATTGAAATGTATATTAAATTTAACTTATAATTTTTCTTATAAATGCACAATCAATCAATTCAATTATTTCACATAATAATGATTTTCTTCAATTCTTTTTGCAACTAATTTTTAACAATTATTTTACCACAATTCAAGCTTTCTGAATTTAATCGAAAATAATTGTGTTTACTGAGATTATATACAAAAAGTTAACTTGGATTAATGTTTCTGAAATGATGCACTTTAATGTGAAAAGAAAGTAGGCATCGGTTGTACTCCATTTGTTAAGGAAAGCTATACATCAAAATAAATGAACCCGCTTTATTAAAAAATAGTTATTCTCATGTCAAGAGCTAAGGTAACTAATTGCATGATTTTTCTAAATGTTAAATGAAAATTTGTGACAAAATCTTTTATGATCAATAGTATCATAAAATAGTTTGTTTATAAATTTTATTTATTGGGCGTAGCAGTTTCCTTTAAATAAATATGTAATACACATATTTTATAACATATCTACTTTTTACATATACACAAGACTAATACAAAAGTAATGTCACCATTTGAAATATAATAAAGCATATTACATCCTATTCATTTCACAGTCTTACGTAATTTGATTACCTATAACATAAAATATATTTTAATTCATATATTTATTTAAAAATGTTATGAACAACTAAGGTGTCTCCTAATCATAATACTATCCAGGGCATTAATATTAGAGACACTTTTATAAAGTTAAAAATTGTTGAAAGTAAAAATATATTTCTTTATTTTGCTTTACAATTTATATGTTTTCCTCTTTACATTCATTATATGACTTTTCTATTTCTGCTAAATAATGCTGCTAAACATAATATGAATTTGATTTAAAGTCAAATAAAGGGATGAATGCCATTATATTTCTAACACTTAACAAATGAAAGAAATTGGATTCAATGTGTTAGTTGGATTATGTATGTTAAAAAAAGCGACTTCTTTCTATGAAGAAATTTATCAAAGATTATATTAAAAAAAAAACAACATGAACCTGGTAAAAAGTAGTTTTAATTTTTAAAATGATTTTGAAATTTAAAAATATACCTATTTTAAGGCCAACATTTGTTTAATGTTATCGATTGTTTTGAATTCAATATCTTATAAGCAGTTTGAAGATGAATAGCAAGGCAATCCGAGGCTAAAATTTATTTTTTTTCAATCATTTTATTTAATAAATAGTTGAAACTCAAATATTAACATAGATGTGATACCTCATTGTGTGTGATTAGACGTCTTATGCATTATTTTGCATTGTATGGACTTTATACAGAAGAAGCTAAGAAAATATTCAATGTATAGGAAAAAAAAACAGAATTTGCTGACACCCGAGTTTTTAAGTCAGCAACTGATATCATTGCGTTTAATAAGGGAGCATTTGCAAATTTAGAGTTCTATTGAATAGCTTGAACTCAACAAATATTCCATTATTTTAATTTAGTTTAAATTTAATGCTATGAAATTCTCCCTCTCAAAAATCAGTTTAAAATATCAAGAAAACATGGAAATTTTCAATGAAACAGTAAACAATTAACAATATACAAAAATAGATTGATTTTAGACCAGTATTTTTCAACCTTTCAGTATTCACGGCCCAATTTTTAATCATAATTTTCATCGCGCACCCCTCTCCACCGCATACAATAAAATGTATACAATAATAATGTATTTTGAGTATTTTGGCACCAAATCTACACTACATCCTTAATTTTAAACTTTACAAATCACCAAAAATACGGAAATTTATTGACATTTTGCAACACCGATCTTTAGCATTGAAAAAACAAGAATTCTATGCCTTTTTAGTGCTCTTGCGTCCCGCCATGTCGGGTATTCTCACGGTTTCGCGAGAAGTTTCGATTTTTCTGCAATTCGTCTGGTCAGTTTAAAAGTTTAGGTAGGAGCGTGCGCAGATGTGAACAAATGTTTTCTCATAGGGAGAAGGAGAAAATTCTATGACGCCAATTTCAATTCCAGACAATCTCATTCGAGTCGATCCTTCTATCGCTATTGAATCTATTCTGAATGTGTATGTTATGTATATATTTTCATGCTAATTGTAATTCACCGTATTAAATATTCACGGCAGCAGAGTTATTCAGAATCATGGATGAATTTTAAAGCGGGCGTAAGCGAGCATTAGACAATAGACAAGCATCAACAAGTACACAGACGAGCGTGGTTTCGAAAATAAAATCAAGAAAATATTCTCAAGAATACATAAATTTTGGGTCCACTAGTACTGAAGTAAATGAAGAAGAAAGGCCCCTGTGTACCATTTACTCAAAAATGTTGGCGGCAGATAGCATGGAACCAAATAAACTTAAATGACATTTGGAAACGCTTCATAGTGAGTACGTATACAAACCCAGAGAATTCTTCGAATTAAAATTACAATCATATAAAAAGCAAAAATCATTGTTTAAAAAAACTTCGTCTGAGAATGAAAAAGCTTTAATTGCCTCTTAGAAAGTTTCATATAAAATAGCCAAATGTAAAAAGCCTCACACCATTGGTGAAGAGCTTATTTTGCAACCGCAATTGATATTGTAGAAATTATGTTTAGAGATAATTTTGCAAAACAATTGCAGTCTATACCTCCTTCAAATGATACTGTTGCCCGACGAATTGCTGGTATAGCTGAAGATGTAGAGTGTCAGCTTTTGTCGAAGTTGCGTGACAAATTGTTTTCAATATAACTCGATGAGGCAACAGATAGTAATAAAGATGCTCATTTCATTGCCTATGTTAGACTTTGTGATGATTTGTCAGTAGTAGAAGAATTATTTTTCTGCAAACCAATAGAACTCAAAGCAACAGCACTCGGATTATTTGATGTCTTAAATGATTTTATGAACAAGGCAAAGATAGAATGGAAATATTGCGTCGGAATATGCACCGATGGTGCTCGTTCTATGTCCGGAAGATTGCAATGTATTCAAGTACTTGTGAAACAAAATTCGCCACAGTGCGTCTGGACACATTGCTTGATCCACAGAGAAGCTTTGGCCTTCAAAGAAATGAGTCCTGGTTTGAATATTGTGTTAACTACGGTTGTAACCGTAGTAAATTATATAAAAATGAGACCCCTGAAATCAAGAGTCTTTTCCGCACTTTTTAAAGACATGAGTGCAGTACATTCAGCGTTACTATTTTATTGCGAGGCAAGATGGTTATCACAAGGGAAATTTTCGCAACCAACGAAGAAATCACCTTTTTCCTAGAAGAGGAAAACTGACCGGAAGCTGAGAATTTTCGCGATAGTTTATTTGTGATGAAATTAAGCTACATGATCGACATATACAAAAAATTAAATAACTTGAATCTTCAACTGCAAGGAGCAAATATACATATATTGGATTCGAGTGATAAAGTTAATGCTTTTTGTAGGAAATTAGAATTGTGGAGCAAAAATTTAAAGCAAAAAAACTTACAATGTTTGCAAATATGAATGATTGTATTAAAACTTACAAAGTTGAAGAACAACGTGTAAAAGTTGTTTTTGTAACCATTGAAAATCATTTAGCGATGCTAGCAAAGAATTTTAAAAAGTACTTTCTTGTTGACGACCAACTGATATCAAGTTACAAGTGGGTGAGGGATCCATTTCAAAATACTCCCGATGAACTCTCAATTGAAGAGAAAGAAACCTTCATAGACTTTACGGCAAGCGGCAAAACCAAAAGACAATTGAGTAATAAATCACTCTTTGAATTTTGGGCAGGAATGGATGATGAGTTTCCTGCACTAAAAACAAGGGCATTTCGCATTCACTCGACTACCATTTTCAACATCTTACTTTTGTGAAATTAGATTTTCTGCGGTGGCTTCTTTGAAGACAAAATTTATATCTCAGCTAAATATAGAAAAAGAACTGAGAGTGTCTATTTCTAATATCTAATACTGGTAGATTTACTCTAATACTAATATACGAAAAACTTTGCTTTGAAAGACAGGCCCAAAGTAGTCACTAATAAGTATTAAATTTGTTTTTAATTTATTAAGTTGTTTTAATTTAATAAGTTGATTATTAAATATGTCGAAATGTATTTTGTTTTGTATGAGTGTGTGTGTTCTTCCCTTTCAGTCCCTTAATCAATTTTTTAAATAGCATTTTCTCTTGGATATGCTCGCGCCCCCTAGGAGGCGCGCCCCACAGGTTGAGAATCACTGTTTTAGACAAAATAAATAAAAAAGCTGAATAACAAATGACTGATTAAAATTGATTGTTTAAGGAACGCTTACATCTAAAATGAAGAGCCAATTTGGCTTACTTCATAATCTTTCATATACAGACCAAATTAATATACAAATAATATTTGAAAATAAATACAGGCAATTCTAATAATATTTCATAAAATATAACCTCCTATTTCAGTTTACAATCAAATCAATGCAAAATAATTATTCATTCATTGAATATTGGCCAATTTTAATTTCAAATTATTTCAATGATCATTTGAAATTGCAGCCTTTTGAAATGGTTACTGTACATTAAATTATTTATACTTATGATCCTACAAAATGTTCAAGATTTAATGACTAGATATGATAACTGTAAAATTAGTTGTGGGTTAAGAGTAAGTTACAGAAAGAAATTCGTCTTAACGTATAACAAGGTCATGGTGGCCAGGTTAGTTAGGACGTTAATTCTAATTACCAGAAGGTAGTGAATTTGAATTTGGACCGTCATATATGCTAATGGTGACTGAAGCACGTACACTAAATATCATTCGCAATGTCCTCCCTGTGGAATTATATCTCTGGAAATGACAAGCAAAATCTAAGGGTATTCGGCTTGATACCAGCTTCTAAATTACGGATGCCAAACTTCAGGGCTATGCTGGCAAAGTAACAGGGTGCGCTGTTATAAGTTGCCATCACTTCTGTCCGTTGTAATACTGGAAGATAGCCAAGCATTAAAATAAAATAACATAACTATTTTTATGAATAATAATAGTTATTGAATGATATTCAACATTGAAAAATAAATATATATAATTTAATTTGACCTAACCTCTATTATTCATTCATTTAATTAATAATTGTTTATTATGCGTGGCTTTAAAAATAGAAAATTGTTAGTTAATAATAGTAATATCAACTCGAAAACACGGAATATCTATTTAGAATGCAAGGTTTGTTCATAAAATGTGAACTTTATAAACTAAGTAGGAGTTTTAGAACTACTAAGAAATGAAACAGTTTTAATTCTAATAACTTATTAAAAATTAAATTAGCTGAAATATATTGATAATGTAAATGATGAAAATTATTGAATTAATCAATCCATATTAATATCAGTGCAATTTAAGCTTTATTATACATCATAATAAAATTTTTATCAACTACATTTATAACAATTCTTCTTATCAGAATTGTTTTATAAGTTAAATATTGATGGTTGTTTCACACATACAGAAAACTATTTATAGGAATGTAAATTATCATACTTTGTTAAGAAATAAACAAAAGCCAACACATACACATAACATTAAAAACTAAAAATAATGCAATCTAGATCATACCAATTGAAAAAAAAATTATAATGTAATAGCAATTTTTCTAAATTTTCATTTTCAGATAAAATGTTTATCCATATAAAATGTGTATCCTTCAGAACGTATCAATCTAATTGACAAAGATTCATCACATATTTTTATGATTTTTATTTTAATATACTTCAAAAGTTAGGAATCAAAATCAAAATAAGAAAATATCTCGGAAATTAAGTAGTTAGTTTCAATAGAAAACCTCGAAAAACACATTAACTGTAACAATTCCGATTATTAATTCCTTATAAACCAGAATGAAAAATAGAGTATGATCTCTTAATATACGAGTAACCAATACAAAAATTACTCATATTATTATTTAAATCTTTTTAAAGCATCCTTTGAGAAATACAATTTATAGTAATAAATATAATAATCATTTTAATATTATTGAGTAATATTTCCTAATTAACTGTGTTCACCACAGTTCATTAAGAAAATTATAAACTATAATTACCTTCATGGTTTAATTTTAGTTTTCTGAAGTCGTTCTTGGCATAAAACGAGATTATAAGTGGTTCACCAATTTCTGATTCCATGAGTTAGGTACTGGTGATCAGCAAATGATGTTAGTCAATGATACTGATGATGAAATGTTTTCGACATGGCTGATGATCAAACGAATGATGAGCTATCTTTTATAAAGAGTGGAATCGCTCAGAAAATCTTTTCTTTTAACTCAGGAGCTTGTTCAGGGACTGATCCATAAGTGAACTTAGTCAGACAAATTTTATTGCACTTCTGATCTAGTTTTCTATTTATTTTTGGAATATTTAAAATAAATTTCTTATTAGACACTGGATTGAATAATGCATATATTTTAATACCATTATTATTTCATCAATTTTTTTGTTTTTGAAGCACTTCTTCTTTATTTGCCATGAGCATTTCAGCAATTAAGTTTTAGTAATTAGAAGAATGATCACCGTCTCTGATTGAAGAAAAAAAAAAGTGTAATCGGAATCTCTTTACATCAAATCTGGAAAGAAAATTGTAGAGTTACTCTAGGAACTTTTTGGCACTTAGTCTCCTAATTTTTGTTTCTGGCACGGATTTACCAAGAGGGGAACAGCATTTTTCAGATAAATATTTAAAGATGGCAATTTGAAATTTATTCATATTTTAAAATATATAATTTTCTTCGGTTTTTCATAACTTAACACGAGTATAAAAAAGTCCCGTAATTTCAACTCAAAATTTACAGCGCTATTCCCAATAACAAATATTAGCTTAAACTTTTAAGAATGTTATGTATAAGAGACAATAAAAAATAAAAGATATAATATTTATGAGAAAATATTTCAGAATTCAAAAACTTGATTCAGAATTTGCTCCACATTTGATAAATTTTCAAAATATTCAACGATCTATAAATCATCTAAAAATTGGAAGTTGTAAATGGCCTGCATTTCCATAAATATTTATGATAAATGACTACCAATTTAATATAGACTGAAAAAATATACCAGAGGAGTGAAGTATATTAATTTAAAAGAAATAATGAAAATACATTTGCATTATATTATATTAAGAACATGGTATTACAGATGCGAAACTCTTTAAAAGTATTACTGCTCGATTTATGCATTTTTTAAATTCTTTAAAAATATCTTGGGTAAAATATAAAGATACAAAATGAAACATATGACACTTTAAAAATTTTGGAAACATTAAAACACGATACATGCAAAGATGCCAAAAATAATTAATATTTAATTTATATATTCTATATATGTCCTTACATAATAAACGTAATTCTAATCATAAAATAAAACAAATCAGTTTTGTTATTGCTGAGAAAATTGTTTTTATACTGATATTATATATACAAAGTTTATACAAATTTGTTAAGTTATATTCAAAAACTACTTATTTCCGTATAAAGCTAAATAAATTTGGGAATGAAATAATTAGTTTTAGTTGAAGAAATTTTATTAATTTTTAAATTATTGTTATTTTAATTGAGATAATTTTTTTTATTTTTAAAGAATTTAAACAAAAAAATTCAATTTATAGTTGCTAAGGAAATTAATAGAATTTTAACTATTTTTAAACAAAATAATACAAAATTTGAAATAATATTAATTAAATGCGCAAATTTTTAAGACTATATTAAAATTATTTATCACAAAATTTATTTCATAGGAATATGTAATATGTGGGAAATATAAAGGTTTGTTTCTTTGTAAGATAAAATTGCTTTTAAATAAACAGAAAAGGTTTCAAAAATACTTCGAAGAAAGATTAAGTTAAGAAAGTTAGGTTGAATAATTTAATGAAAATTTATCTAAAAGTATTTCAATAAGAAATTTAAAATTAAGGCGAGGAAATTCTTTCTGATACATTCATTGAGATTTCTCAAATCGAACTACTAATCAGATATACAATATAAAATTAAAGTTATTCTATTTATTATTAAAAAGTATGTAACATCTTTGAGTTAAAAAATAATTTTTTTGATTTATTATCTATTATGTTAATTTAAGTTAAATGCTCGAAATATAAATGCCAACTGATTTTCACCTTCTTTCAAATTGAGAAAGAATAAACTAGAAGGACTTCATCAGTTTTAATATTTATATCCTAGATTCAAAAATTATAAATCTCATAGATTCTATTAAAATATTCAACACTTTTTGATTTTTTTAAAGTGGGAATTCCCAATAATATCCTGCAAATAAGAATGCTAAAATTAATAGAAATATAAGTGGCAACAATTTGGATTCCTAATCAATGAATATTTCTTTTCAAAAGTTAATGTATTTGATAATTTTTGGTTTTATGTGATATATTATGCTTTATATTCCTTTGCAATTTCACAGCAAACTTCTTAAAAGTATGTGGCACAGATACCATGTAATCCAGGATGCCAAATTCTGAGATTAGTACTTTTTTAATGGATTTTCTTATGTATCTGGCAACGTGGTTTTTATCATATCATATAAATGAAAACATACGAAAATTAAGCAGACAGTTCTGTTTTGGCAACCCTAGTATTTACGTCATCACGCAGGTCACAATACGTCATCTTGGCTGCATTTCTTTATTGCCTAAGTATTCAGAATTTGAAATTCTGGAATATACGGCATCTGTGTCAGTTATGCTTGAATTAGAAGGAAATTTTTTCAAAAAATCCTATATTTAAGCAATTAGTATTAAACTTGATGAATCTGAAGAGAGTTTTTTAAAATTATGTAGTACATTAACATAAAGATTGTGATTATTCACCTTAGTGGAGCCCAAACAGTATTTATTCAAAGTTTATGATTCAGAAAAATTTGTTTTTTAGTTTATCTCTATTAATAGTTTTTTGAAATTGTAAATTTATAAATCTAGAGCCAATTAAATCTACATATTTATATTTTTAGGGTGAGCATGAAAAGAAAAATAAGTTTAATTTTGGGTAATTGGAATATTAAAATTTTAATTTAAATTTTGCAGCTATGTAAAATCATAAAAAATTAAATTTTAAGCAAGAAGATTTTTTTTAATTAAGTGTACAAATAATTTAAATGAAATACAAATAACTTCGCAGAAATAGTTATTGCCAAATATTTTTAAATTTTTATAACAGATATATGACAAATTTTTCAATGTATCTACTTTTGTAATATTTTAACATAAATAGTTTGTTGTTGAATTAATTTTAGTTTTATATCCCTTTGCATAGTATTATAATATATTTATCAAAAAGCAGATTTATGCAATAATACTATAAATTTACTCAAGAAGAGAAAATGTGATGTTGGCTTACAGGATTGAACATTTTTATTTAATATTTGTAAAGTAACTTGAAATAGATCAAATGCATTTCTTCTACTAATGTTTTTTAAAATACTGTAATTACATACCGTATAAAATTCATCATAAGAATCCAAAATTTACATGCTTATTTGTTTGTTATTATTAGATTTTATATTAATTATTGTAATAATTTTTTTCTCTTGGAATTAAACCTGTTTAGAACTTAAACCTTTTGGATGTTAGCAATGGACCGCAATGAATTCGCAAAATATATGGATTAAATGTTTTTGATTATTAAATGAAATCAATTTATAATAATTTGTAAGAGTATACAAATATTGATAAATAATCTTAATAAACAATTATTTTTGTAAAGCCATTATTTTGAAAATCTCAATAAATGATACATTATCTTGTTTTTTTAAAGTAACATTTAAAATTTTATTGATTAGTTGTAACATGTAAAAATATTTAGCATTTTGAAAAATAATTAATATAATTTATGTTTAATGTATTAATTCTATACTCTTTAAAATTTACTTCGTACATTCCACAAATTGAATTTTAATATTAAATAATGTTTTTATTAACAACAAAGCATAACAGTAGAACAACCGTATGACATTAATATTTATTTTAACACTTATAATGATGAAGCATCTCAGATGCATATTTAATAAATAAATTTGAAATTTAAAAAAAAACATAGTTTGTTTCATTATGCTGAATAATTTTTAATACTGATGTTCGATTAAAGTTAGGAAATATATAGTTATGTACATATTTAAAAGAATTAAAATGTATATTCGCTAATGAAATACTGTGCAATTTTTGATAGAATGTTTATAAATTTTATCATACATATTTTCTTAAAATTTATACAAGCCATTAACACATAAAAATAAGAAATATACTTTATATTTATTGCAAAGTTTTAAAATTCAAGTAACATTTTGAATTTCTTTGATTACAAATAATATTTTCTTAAGTTACATATTTAATATAATATTAAATTAATCTTAAAGCTAGTAATCAGATTATTTCATACAATTATTAATGAAAGTACAAAATGAAAATCTAATGTATTTTATAGAAATTACTTATTTATATTGAAAATGAAAATGTATTATAATTTTATATTTCCTTTATCTAGATGCTTTTGTAATTCATCAATGAAAAAAGTTGAGAGAAATTTTATATTTTAATTTTGATATATTATATCATCAAACCAATTTTGACAAGGGTATGTGTTTTGTCTTTAATTTTTGAATGTATCTCTACACATAAATCTTTTTATGGATCTATCTCCCTCGATAAGCTACACAATTTTATATAAATTTTGTTCCTTGTTTCCATTTCATGAACGTGAGATATAAGGACGTGGAAGTAGAAAAGAAATCTGAAACTACAAGGAATGTTTGCCGCAAGAAAGACTTTGTCAACATGTGGGTTGTGTCAGTTTGTTCTCGATAACTCTGATATGTCGTCACATTTTTTGAGGATTTAGCTTATTTTATTCCGCGTGTTTGTTTTTTGGGAGAACTTCAGTAAAAATGTATTTCTTTGGATTATATTTTTCCTTTTTTCACAAATGAAGTTATAAATCTCTCGTTTTCATTAAAGTTCTTATAATTCAGAAATAACTTCATGACAGTTTCGTTTATAGAACGATATACATTACCAAAAAGCTAAAATTAACTCATATTAGTTTTTAATTGGCTAAAAATGCCTTGTAAAAATTTGCTTTTAATATACTACTATATACTGTTTAAAATGCCTTGAAAAACTTTGCTTAAATTATATTATTTATATTTACAAATCAAAAGCATAAAATGATTTCACTGAATTTTATTCTAATATTTTAAATAAAAATATCTTATTTAATAATTATTTTTTTAAATTGTTTTTAATCTTTTTAAGAGATCTACTTAACTTTGAAATACATTTATATTTCACAAGTCTCAAATTTATATAAAAATTACCCATATAATATTGCTTCTAGTTTTATTATTTTCTGTATCCTCTTTATTTCCTCGCATTATACTGTCATAATAAACTGCTAACATCAAAGGCAACATTAAACTGGTTTTTTTGGACATTTTAAATAAATATAGATTTTTAGAAATTAATGCTTGTCTCAAAAATTATCTGCGGCACAGAAATATTCTGATATTTTTAACTTCTGATGATAATAATAAATAATATCTTAATTTGTGAGCAATTAAATCCATATTTTTCTTCACAGAAGATACATTTTTTAAAATGTGAAGGTTAACTGAACTTATAGCCCAGTATTTATTGAAAATTTGAAACATAGTATGTTTTTTTCATCAAAGATTCTTGAATTAAGTGAGGAATCACCAGTTTTATTATTCATTACGTATATTGAAAATAATTAATTTTTCTTCGAAAGAAATTAACTTATTTACAGTTCTATACATTATCGAATAAATTATTTTCTTCATTAAAATAATTTTAGATCTAAGCTAAATTCAGTGCCTTAGCAGAAACCTTACGGCAAAGATCTACAGTGGTCAGTTTACCAGGAGTGAGAGTTTTAGATTACGAAGCATATGTCCCGGTTACGTGGTTGGCTTAAAGAGAAGCTTAGAGAGTTTAGTTCCCAAGCATATTTGCTATTAAATTGTTTTGACACACTGAAGAGATGAAAGATTGAATTGATATTGCCAAGCCAAAGAACTAAACTTGGAATTTTACCTTGAGCGCATGAAGAGCAAACAGGCTAACTTTTAGACCAAAAATTTTATTTTTATATTTCTGTGCAGTTTTGTTATTGTATGAAATTAAAATTTTTTTTTCAGGAATGGAAATGTTTTAGAATGGGTTTGAGTCTTGTCATTTCCTAACAACTTTTCGTAGAAAATAACCCCTGCAAAATATCATCTCTACAATTTAATAAGCTGCATCTTAAAAAAACATTGTAAAACCATTTTAACTTGAACTGACATTTTTCCGTTCCGTAAAATTGGCATATCTAGATTGTCATCAAAATATTAATCGAAGAGATATTTTGTAAAATCTCTGAAAAAAAAGTATTAGATATTTGAAGGAAAATATTGAAATAATATTTTAAAGTAAGCTTCTTAACTTTCTTGTTTATTAGAACAGACGCAATGTAATAAAATCTAAACTTTTTACAGAAGTGGAGACTTGTAGGAATCTTTTCTATAATATTTTTTGAATTCATGTCAAATGCATCATATAGTATATACTGTGTATACAAATCAATATATTATTTTCAAAACAAAATGTCTATACTAAGCATGATATAGAACCAAATTGAAACCAATATTTTGGTTTAAAATAAAGCATCATTTTAAAAAGAGAATTTAAACATTTTCTAGGAGTTCAAAACTATTATCACTTATAATCGACAATATTATTAACAAAATGACCTAATTTTAAGACATTTTCAAAGATAAACTAATAAAAATACTTTGAATGTGAATTACCTTTTTCCTAACATTTAGTGAAGTAAAATTCATTAAAATCATTGAAAATTGAAAAGTTGGTCAAGAATAATTTTTTGAACATAAAACCACAGAACTTTTGATTTTAACTCTAATAAATATATTGCTTTTCCTTAAATTTGGAATTATTATAAGATTACGAGTGTTTTAGCTTGATTTCTAATATAAATGTAAGTTTTTTTAGTGTAATGTAAGTTTTTAAAATAAAATTTGAAAAATAAATGAAGAATAATTTTCAAAAAAATCCTACTGGGTTTAAGTTTTTAAAAATGAAATAATTAATAGATATTAATTATTTCTTTTACACAAATATAAGTTTTAGAATTACTAATTAATTTAATTTAAATTAATTAGTAATTCTAAAAACTTATATTTGTAGAACATGTAAGACACTTTTTAATCTTATATATATACATATATATATATATATATATATATATATATATATATATATATATATATATATATATATATATATATATATATATATATATATATATATATATATATATATATATATATATATAAATTTATATATTTTATCTCTATATATAAAAATTTCGTGTCACGATGTATGTTCCCGATAAACTCCGAAACTACTGAACGGATTTTGATAAAATTTTGTAACCATTTATAATATAGTCTAACTTAAAAGATAGAATAGTTTTTATCTCTTAATTATTGATCTCAATATTTATTATACGACATTAGTGTTTATTTATTGGTTAGTTCTGTAAGTTCCTAATAGATGGCGGTTTAGCATCTAAGTTGCACAGGTATTCGGCAGATGGCGACGTGTTTATTTTTCTAGGTTATACCATCATCTAGAAAATTAACGTGCGCGCGCAAGCGCGTAATTAAATATAGAATTTACATATATTTTCATGATGTATAATCATACTATAACAATATTTCGTGAATCATTTTCATATTTATACTTTGTATTGTGTTATTATTGTGCAGTGTTCAGTTTGAATATTTTTAATATTAAAAATAGTAAAATAAAATTTTATTTATTACTGTTTTTCTCTACTGATTTTCATACCACCTCCAAAACATGTAAGTATTTCTTGATAGCCTTTTATTATTTTTATTTTATAATTTGATAAGTATTAATTTATTCAGCAGTACATTTTGATCTAATTTATTTATTCAAATGATAAATTCTCTTAATTTTTTTTTTATTTCAGTATAATGAAGAGGAAAAATTTTTTAGTTTTAATAATTTAAAATTGAAAAAATAATAATTCGATGTCAATGTTATCTACCTCATTTATAACAATTTATTTTTAGATGTTTTTAATTTATATAGTATATTTTATAAGTAAGTCACTGATTACAAACTATAATTTAATATAAAATGAACAAAATGTAAAATCAGAAAGTATATGTTGATTTGTGACTAATTTCAAAATTTCGATACTTTACCTACTACTTTTAAATTTGGGTGTGAAACGTTTTATTTTTAATCTCATATAATTGAACCTATTTTAAATTTTTTTAGAAAATATTAATTTTATTGTACCAAGGAGTTAGTAAAAAATTGATTCAATGTATTATAATAACTCAGCCACTGCAACGCGTGGCTGGGTCGGCAATTCTATAGATATAAAAATTTCGTGTCACGATGTATGTTCGCGATAAACTCCGAAACTACTGAACGGATTTTGATTAAATTTTGTAACAATTTATAATATGGTCCAACTTAAAAGATAGAATAGTTTTTATCTTAATTATTGATCTCAATATTTATTATTGCAAATTAAATGCTTATTATACGACATTAGTGTTTATTTATCGGTTAGTTTTATAAAGTCCTAATAGATGGTGGTTTAGCATCTAAGTTGCACAGGTATTCGGCAGATGGCGACGTGTTTATTTTTCTAGATTATTCTATCTTCCAGAGAAAATTAACGTGCGTGCGCAAGCGCGTGGTTGAATATAGAATTTACATATATTTTCATGATGTATAATCATATTGTAACAATTTTTCGTGAATCCTTTTTATAATTATATTTTGTATTGTGTTATTATTGTGCAGTGTTCAATTTGAATATTTTTAATATTATAAATAGTAAAATAAAATTTTTATTTATTACTGTTTTTCTCTACTAATTTTCATACCACCTCGAAAACATGTAAGTATATCTTGATAGCTTTTTATTTTTTTATTTTTATTTTAAAATTTGATAATTATTAATTTATTCTGCCGTACATTTTGATCTAATTTATTTTTTCAAATGATAAATTCTTTTAATTTTTTTTATTTCAGTATAATGCCACGGAAAAAATCTAACCTTAACAGTCAGTATAGTAAAAAGGCATGACGTATGCGTGCTAATGGAGCTCATGAATCGGAAGAACAAATTGCAGCAAGAAACTTAGCTCAACGAATCAGAACAGCAGAAATTCACAGACAAGAGTTTCGAGAACAGAGTGATGCACGTCTACGACAAAATATATTGAAAACAAGATCGGCGCGAGAACGGCACAAAGCCACATTTAGAGAACGCGATAGAGAGCGATAACAAACTAACCGTGCATTAACACGTCCATCATTCGTTCGCTTGCGTTCGAATATGCACAAAACATCAATTACTCTGCACATCCTAAAATTATAATTGGTGCAATGTATAAAATATGCCAATATTGTCAAGCGTTAAAATTTCGCAATGAAACGATCGGTATGTGTTGTGCATCTGGAAAAATTGTACTGGCACATCTTCCTATTCCACAGGAACGTTTAAAACCATTTCTTGCTGGCAAATCAGAAGATTCGAAATTATTTTTACTTAAGATACGCGAATTCAATTCTTGCTTCCAAATAACGTCTTTTGGCGCAACTAAAATTTGCGATCTCACATCTGATGGAAATTATTTTGAAACTACATTCAAAATCCAAGGCCAAGTATACCACAAGATTGGGTCATTAATTCCAATGCCTAATGATGACCCAAAGCTTCTCCAAATTTATTTTATGGGCAGTTGTGAGGAACGCGTGACAACTCTGTGACTGCATAATTTCATGGAGCAAGCTGAAAAGCGAGCAATTGTGGAATATTTGGAAAACTTTTTTGAAAATTATATAATCAACTTATCCAATTATTTAAAAGAGTATCGCCTCAATTAAGCAATGATAATTACCAAATCGTCATTAAAGTCGACAAAGTACCATCAGGAGAACACGCTGGCAGGTTCAACGCACCAACCGTAGATGAAGTTGCTATTATCATGGTTGGTGATCCAGTTAACAACAGAGATCTCAAAATCATACGCCAAGACAGCACTGTTCATATATAATTTCAGACATTCATCGTTCGTATTACGGACTTCAATATCCCTTAATATTCTAGCAATAGCAGGATGAATATCACATCAACATCAAACAGCGTGATCCAATCACTAGTACGTTTCATAATCTATACTATTTAATTCCTTATTTTAGTGATTTTAATTTCTTACTCCTAATTTTTCTAACCATTTAATAATTCATTTTTTTAGGTAGTGAAATCAATAAAAAAGTTAGTTCAATGAACTACTACGCGCATCGATTGATGATTAAACTTAATCAAGATAATTATATCCTTCGATATCGTCAGATATTCCATCAATACGTTGTGGATATGTTCGCTAAGATCGAAAGTGAACGTTTACGGTCTATTAGATACAACCAGGCTAAATTAAGATCAGAGGAATGCATCCATTTACGAGATGCTATCATCGGAAACATCGATGAAAATTTAAACGCCAATGATATCGGAACAGCATGTATTTTACCTTCAAGCTTCATTGGCAGTCCACGGAGCATGCAGGAATACATACAAGATGCGATGACTTATGTACATCATTATGGTCAACCTGATTTGTTTATTACATTTACATGTAATCCAAATTGGGAAGAAATAAAAAGTTTGTTTTTACCAGGCCAACAATCAATACATCGTCACGATATCGTTGCACGTGTGTTCAAACAAAAGTTAAAATTTTTATTTGATTTAATCGTAAAATATTCAGTTTTTGAAAAATACACGTTGCTGGCTGTATTCAATTGAGTGGCAAAAGCAAGGTTTGCCTCATTCTCATATTTTGGTTTCGCTTGATGATAAAATCCGTCCAGAAGAAATTGACCAAATAATTTCTGCCGAAATTCCGGATCCACTAACTGACTCAGAATTGTTTGATATTGTTACCAGTCACATGATCCATGGACCGTGCGGTGCTTTTAACATGACATCACCATGCATGGAAGAAGGAAGGTGTAAGAAACGTTTCTCGAAACCCTTTACCAATGATACTATTACGGATATCGATGGTTATCCATTGTATCGCCGCAGAGACCCTGAGAATGGTGGTCACACATTTACAATGCGAATGTCGAATTCTAGAAATGAAGTTCAAATTGATAATCGGTGGGTAGTTCCATACTCACCATTGCCGTCATAAGCGTATAAGGCTGATATTAATGTCGAGTTTTGCCGTTCCGTCAAATCCATTAAGTACATTTGTAAATATGTTAATAAATGTAGTGATTTGGCCGTATTTGAAGTACATAATATAAACAAAAATGACGAAATAGCAAGATACCAGATGGGTAGATATATAAGCAGCAGCAAAGCTATCTGGCGTATTTTCAGTTTTCTCATACACGAAAGAGAACCTTCTGTCCAGCCTCTTGCAGAGCATCTTGAAAACGGTCAACGAGTGTGTCTTACCGAAGAAAATATTCTCCAAAGAGCATATGAGACACCGAAAAAGACACTAACTGAATTCTTTACATTATGTCAAAAATCTGATGTATTCGGCCGATTCACAAAAACATTATTATATATTGATGTTCCACGCTATTTTACATGGAATAAAATAGGGAAAAAGCGGGAGCCACGTAAACAAGGAAAACCGCATCCATCGATCCCAGGCATATTTAAAGCTAAGACATTAGGACGACTTTACACTGTGCATCCTAAACAACGCGAATGCTTCTTTTTACGTTTATTGATGGTGAATATTCCCGGACCAACATCTTTCGAATATTTGCGAACAGTAAATGGTCGAGTGTTCAAGACATATCAAGATGCATGTTGCGAGTTGCAACTACTGGAAGCAGATAATCATTGGGAATTGACATTCGCTGATGCAGCGTTGACATCCACACCGAATAATATTCGTCAACTGCTTGCAGTAATTTTGACGACATGTTTTCTAACACAATCATCGACTCTGTGGGAAAAATATAAGAATTATATGACTGAAGATATACTGCATTGAATTAGACGAACAAATCACTATCCAAATTTAGATTTGAAACAAGAGATGTCTAATGAAGCATTAGTGTTGATCGAAGATTTATGTATTTTAATTTCCAATTTGTCACTTAGTCATTATTGAATGTCATCACCTGATCGCCCGGCTGCCGACTTAGTTAACACTGATTTGCAACAAGAAAAACAGTACAATGACGTTAACATAGCTACAATTATTTCGAATAATGAGCCATTACTGACATCCGAACAAAAAATATTTATAATCGATTTATAATCGGATAATGCTGACCAAGGTGGTTTCTTTTTTTTGGACGCACCAGGTGGAACCGGTAAGACATTCTTAATATCATTAATTCTTGCAAAGATACGATCCCAACAGAAAATTGCTTTGGCAATTGCATCGTCAGGCAATGCTGCAACTTTGTTAGATGGTGGACAAACAGCACATTCAGCATTGAAGTTGCCATTCGATATTCATAACAAACCAAACGCAATGTGTAACATTAAAAAAAGTGGAATGGCTACAGTGTTGCAAAAGAGTGCAATTATAATTTGGGATGAGTGTACTATGACTCATAAACATTCACTTGAAGCATTTCATAGAACTATGCAAGATTTGAAAGGCAACAATGAACTTTTCGGTGGTACTATTTTACTACTGTCTGGTGATTTCCGGCAGACTTTACCAGTTATTCCTCACTCTACTTTTGCCGATGAGAATAACTCATGCTTAAAACAATCGTTTTTATGGACAAGTGATGAGACACTTCAATTGACTATGAATAAGCGAGTACAATTGCAAAATGATCCATCGGCACAAGTATTTTCTAACCAATTGCTGGATATTGGAAATGGTGAAATTTAGTTGCATCAAAATACACAATACATAAAATTACCAGATAATTTCTGCACTGCTGTTGAAACGAGAAATGAACTTATTGAGAGTGTCTTTCCGGATATATTGAATAATAATTTAGATCACAATTGGCTCTGTAATCGTGCTATTTTGGCAGCAAGAAACGTCGATGTGAACGAAATTAACTTCCATACACAACAGATGTTGCCCGGTGATTTGATGTCTTTTAAATCAATCGACACAGTTATTGATGAAAACGAAGCCGTAAACTTTCCAACTGAATTTTTGAATTCTCTGGATACGCCAGGAATGCCACCACACAATCTTCAGTTGAAAATTGGTTCAGCAATTATTCTTCTACGTAATTTAAACCTCAATTATGTAGCGGTACACGTTTAGTTATAAAAAAATGATAGAAAATATTCTAAAAGCAACAATTTTGACGGGAAAATTTAAAAGAGATATCGTCCTGTTTCCACGTATTCCACTGATAGCGTCAGAATCTCCAATACTGTTTAAAAGGTTCCAATTTCCGATTAGCTTTTGCGATGACCATAAATAAATCTCAAGGCCAAACAATGTCTATTTGCGGTTTGGATTTGGAAAACACATGTTTCTCACATGGACAGCTATATGTTGCCTGCTCACGTGTAGGAAAACCATCAAATCTCTTCGTGTTAGCGAAAGACAGGTTAATCAGGAATGTTGTACACAAAGTAGTACTTAGATAATTTTTAGTTTTAATAATTTAAATTTGAAAATTTAATAGTTCGATGTCAATGTTATTTACCTTATTTATAAAAATTTATTTTTATATTTTTAATTTATATAGTATATTTTGTAAGTAAGTCATTGATTACAAACTATAATTTAATATAAAATGAATAAAATGTAAAATCAGAAAGTATATGTTGATTTGTGCTTAATTTCAAAATTTCGATACTTTACCTATTACTTTTAAATTTTGGCGAAACGTTTTATTTTCAATCTCATATGAATGAATCTATTTTAAATTTTTCAGAAAATATTAATTTGATTGTACCAAAGAATTTGTAAAAAATTGATTCAATGTATTATAATTACTGAGCCACAGCAACGCGTGGCTGGGTCAGCGATATATATATATATATATATATATATATATATATATATATATATATATATATATATATATATATATATATGTATATATATATATATATATATATTATGATATATGATAACTTAGGAAACAAGGAAAATATTGAACGCCTTTAAATTATAAAAGGTAGTGAAAAAATCAAATATTTACATCAAAGTCTTCCTACATTTACTATGAAAATATTTTTCTGACATTATATACAATGGCTGTTTCCAGGATATATAAATTTCATTTTATTCATATGCATCCCTCATACTTTTCCATAAATTATTATTCATAAATATTGACATTACATTAAATAAGATGTATATAATTATGCAATTACCATATAAATATAATACTTCTAATCAATATTTTGAAATCGATTCCTTGAAGAAAAAAACTTTAATAATATGATATCGCGATTTTTAGTTTTCAGAACTTTAATTAATTTTTGAAGGAAAACCTGTCAGTAAAGCTAAAAAATGAGATTTTATTATTTATTATTCAGTTTTGCCTCAACTCTTCATTTTAAAGTGACACATGGCCACAGGACGTTTTAAAATGTCTTAAATTTTATTTTCATCATGTACACTTTAACGCTTTACGATCAATTAATAACACTGCTTTTTTATTATATTTTGATTATTAGATTTTAGATTTTTTCCGAATATAAGAATGATTTAACATTTGAAAATGATATTTTTCTAACTGGAAACAGATTCGCTAATTAAAGTTTATAAAAAGAAATTCCAAATGAAGCTTGAAAATTTTTTCTGATTTTAAATTAACGTATTAAAACGAATATGCGATTTTTATTTTATTAGCAAAGATGTCACAGATTCTAAAGGAATTCTCTCCAAATCGAATATTTGATTAATTTAGAATGGAACAGTTAACTTTGAAAGTATTTGGTAAAAATAATTTTGAATAAGATTTTGCAAGTACCTATAAGAATTTTATGTATCTATTTATTTTAACAGTTGTAAAATCAACTAAAATAAAAATTATTTCACACAGTTTTAAAAATCAAAAAATAATTAATCTTCATAAAATTACAATTAGATTAATCATAAATTATCTAAACATGTTTGAATTTATTATTTGAGGAAAATTTTACTAAATGCTCAATCAAATCAGTTCATTAACTGTTGCATAAGTAGGCATATATACTATATAAATGCATGTACGCAAATTATATACGAGATTATGTATCTCTTATATAATCTGCGTACATGTGTGTATTTATATAACACTTAAGAGAGCATATAAAACTTAAGAGATTATATATTTGACTATGAGAGTAACAATTAAATATTTGGAAACATTTTTCGATATCAATATATTATAAATCAACTAATTGGATTATTTCCTCATTATAAGATATGTGTAATATTTCTTTATAGAGGAAGTAATCTAAAGTCCTACAATAAAATTGAAGTTAATTTCACCATTTCAAAATGAAGAATTATTTTTACATATGATTATAAAATCTGAACCCCAGTGTGTGATAATTAAATTAAAAATTCTACATTCTATACCAACCTTAGCAATTTAATTAAAGTACTGATGATTTTTAAGCTTTAATTTAGGAAAAATATCAGATTAAAAAAAGTAAATTTTTTAAAGAAGCTTCTATTGGCAAACTATGAAAATATATATTTCAAGTAATGAAAATAAAAGTTACATTGCTCCAAGTTTGATATAGTGTCAGCATTATAGTCAATTCTTTTCTGTGATTATACTTAAATAGATTAATGAAAATTTTAATACAGTTTCCTTCAAATAAGTCATAATAGCTTGTTATATATGTATTTAAAATTATATACCAATAAACCAAACAACTGTAAGGCGGATATATGATCGTTGAATACCAGCGGGTGCAACGGAACGACGTGTTCGATCGTATTCACCTCAGTACACGACTTCACGTATTTACAAGCAAACTTTGCACATAGCATTGACAGATCGCTCAGCTACAAAACGAACCATAATAGAGCACATTCAGTCTGTAACGCATCATCCAGTGTCTGCGCGTACCATTCGACGCTGTTTTACAGCAGAGTGGTCTGTCCGCAAAACTTCTATTGCTTCGTCTACCCTTGACGCAGAACCACAGACGTCTCCACCGCCAATGGTGCGATAAAAGAAGGATGTGGACAGCAGAATGGAATAAAACTGTCTTTCCTGACGAGTTGAGCTTCTGCCCGCTGTCGTAGTGTAAAACAACATAACCAAACCCTGAGAAAATAGATGTGTATATTTTTACTGTCACTTTAATTTTAAGAGATTTTACTTATTTCCTTTCAAACTAGGCTGTTAAAAAAATAAAGGAAAGGATGTAATACAAGTTTGCACAATGAGACAAGTGTAATAAAAGAATAAATTTTTCCTTTTGGAATAGATGGGTGGTCTTGAGAAAATTTCAAGAGCGTATGTGTTTTATGATATGTTTTATATGTAAATCTTACCAGTCTGGATTGAGGAGAAGAGATTTATGACTTATCCCATAGAAGTATAGGATGTACTATAGAACTTTAGAAAACCAATGGTGTAAAGAGGAGGAGCTAAGACGAGAATTATGAAGAATTAAAAACTGCATCTAAAAAAGGAGAAGATACAGAGAAGCCCGGCACAGAGAAAAGGAGTCTAGGTTTGGAGATTGGAGCAATTGAGCATAATGAGAAGCTAAAAAGATTTTAGTTGTAAACGGAGTATAACTGCCCTGTCCAGTAGGAGCCCTGTCTCGACTTTCCTGAATGGAGTTGCAGATATCCGATACATAGATGAGGATAAGAAGAGACGACAAAGTCTGAAGAGAAATAGCAGAGAAAAAGGAGGAAGCTCATCAGGAATGAGCAAGCCAAGAGAGATGTGAACAGTAAGCCAAGTGAGATGTTGAAATATCAGCGGATGGAAATGGAAGATGTCGAGTGGAGGACGGGAAGTGGATGAGAATAGAGTATTATCGACACCGGAGAGGGCTGACGCCATTGACGATAGGAGACACCAAAATGCTACTTCTAAAAGGGGTGAGTCTGATCTCTCATTTCATTTCCCATCTGGTCAAATTTAGTCATGGCATATTACTGTGTAAATGTCATAAAAGAAATATAAAGTTAGAATTCCATCAATTATTTAATAGAGAGTGTTTTGACTGTAAATGTAAATTTCTCTTTTAAGTTGCTAAAATAAATTATTAAGTTTTATTATGTTTGTTTTGAATTATTATATCTGTCATTCAATTATTAAAAACAAATCTGTGTTTTCTTCGGAATTTTTCTAAAATTTCTGAATATTACCCCAACATCCGTTACATCGCGATGGTCACATTCGTGCCTTGAGACACTGTGGAGAGAATTTGCTGAACAGTTGCGTTATGCACAGCCACACTGGTCCTGCACCGAGTATAGTGGTATGGGGCGATATTGGATATTATTCTCACACTGCTTTAGTATGCATTGCCGGTTCTTCAAACAGCCAGCGCTACATCTACGAGGTGTTGGAGCCAGTTGTCCTTTTTAATTTTCAGGGCTTGCCCACATCCATATTTTAACAGGAGAATGCTTGACCACACTAGGCACGCATTGTCCAAGGATTCTTCGTTAATCACCAGATTGAATTGCTTCCCTGGCCTGCTTGCTCTCTGGATCTTTCACCGATAAAAACATGTGGTCCATGATTGCTCAATAATTGACCCAAATTACATCACCAGCTGCCACACCAGAACAACTTTGGCAACACGTGGAAGCTGTTTGGTCTGCTGTACTCCCAAGAATACATCTAAGGTCTTTTTGAATCATTGCTAAGGCGTGTGGCAGCAAACAAGGGTGGCTGCTCTGGCTACTGATTTTGGCAGAGGCCACACTTAACAGAAGTCTATAAATTTAATAATTTGATACTTGGTCAATATGTTATTTGTAAAATAGATTTTGTTGTGATATCTCTTGTCTTTCTTGGTGAGACAAGTTAGGTGGCCAGCAGTGTATTTCAACTATCAAGCACATTTATAATTAGATTTGTCATTTGTCAAAAGCATTTAATTACTTGTGTGTCGATAAATTAATATACCATTTCATTAACAACAAATGCAATTTGCGATTCAGCATGATTCAGCTTTGAGCTGAAAACTTTCTCAAGCATAATAATTGCATTATGAATTATTATGCTTGAGAAAATATTGTATATTATATATAAAAATATTATAAACAATTTTAAAGTGAAAAACAGTGTATTGGCTTAATAATTTATAAAAATCAATGAAAACATTATGACATGCATTGACCATTGTACATCAAAACTTTGATCGAGAAATCAAAGTAAATGATTATATCTCATAATATTTTTTAATGTATTAAAATATTTAACTTTGAATAACATTTAAGTTTAATAGCGAATAATAATGAGTAGATCCTTTGAATGAAATAGTTTCAATCAATGAGGCAATAAATATCAAAATGTTTCTGTTTAGCTCTTGTTAAAAATCGCAAATAATATTTTTATTTCATATACAAAATATAAGCCTTGTTAATGCTTCGTTAAAATTAAAATATTTTTGAAAATTAATGTAATACTGACTTTAAATTCTGCAGTATTCTCACAAATTCATTTTGGAGCATGAAGATTTAATAGACCGCCTTTCATGCGTGCTAATAAAATTGGAAAATGAAAATTTGCTATCGCAATGTAAATCACCAGTAAAAGACATGTGGTATTAGTTTGATGGAATTTAGTTGCAGTCTCTTATAATTAAAAACCTGAACTGAAAAATGAACAAGGATTATAAAGTAAACTAAATTAAAAGACTAATAGACAGTAGATTTTGTTTACTCAATAAAATTGTCATTGGTTGTAATGGAACCTTGTGATATTGAACATTGTAAAATGTCTCTTATTAAAACAATGGGTTCATTAAACAAATAGTCAAGCAATGTTGAAATGCAAATTTGTAGTATATGCAAAATGCGTAAACAGACATAACGGAATCGTACATAAAGGTAACATGCTTGTAAATATTTAGGATATTTATACCAAAGTTTTGAAATTTTTGAACTACTGTATTGTCCTTAAATAGAATTATGATCAAAATACAACAATAAAACCAACAAAGTTTTAAAATTACATGAATTTGCTTACTGTCTGTACATTTACATTTCTTGTAAATATGAAATTAATTTTAACTTACAGTGAATAACAAAAATATAATAAAATTAACTTTGATTTAAAATATAAGTGAAGTGTAGTAAGTGGACAAAAACAAAGAACATTTATTTTTATTAGATTGATACGTTATAAGTTACATTATTTTTATTAATAAGATGTTTATATTTCATTTTTGTCATCAACAATTTATCTATGTGCATCTAGTGGCTTTGAATTGAATACAATTGTCTAGATGTTCGTCAATTTGTCTGCTTCTGCACTAATTTTTAATTCCCGAAAAATGCCTTATAATTGTCTACCATTGAACATTGTCTTCAGAAACATAGAAAACATTGGAACGAAATTGGATATTTTCCGTAACAACAAGATGCGAAAAACTCTCACAGCTTAGTGAAAGGAATTTTATGGATAGGATTTTATATAAGAGTATTCAGATCCAAATTCTCAGCAGAATAATCTTTTTGAAAATCAAAATTCTGCATTACGCAAGTTGAAAACTCTTCAGCACTAATCTCTGGAAAATGCAATTTGACAGATTTATCGATTAAAATCATTTTGAAATTCGGGAAGCTTTTATTGAATTCATTTCTCAAACGATAATTTCAACGTATTGAAGAACCGAAGTTAATCAACAGAAAATGTTGACACAATCAACCAAAAATCAATCAAACCTCCCGAGCAACAAGTAGCTCGAAGTCAAAGTCACACGTATTAATGTATTGTATTGATGAATAGATACTAATGAGAAAATAATTCATTTAGAAACAAAAAAAAAAAACACTAATTTCCAATCAATTGCAATTTTATTCTATATTTAATTAAAATTATTTGCGCATGATAATTGAGAGAAATAGATAATAATAATCAGTTTACATACGTGTGGTAAACCACCTTAATAATATCAAACAGTGGTAAAATTTTTTATTTCAATACTCTCTTTAAAGCTATCATTCATTGAATAACATTTTATAAAAGGAATTTTCATTTATTCAGACCGAAAACTAGTTGACTGTTTTATTTCTATACAATTAATTAAAATTGGGTTTATCAAATTTTCAATTTTACTCATCCAAATCAATAATGAAAATTACCATATTTTAATTAAATTCAAATTATAAGCTGATAGTTTGGAAACTAATTTTATGACATTAGTGAGAATAATAGTTGTAAAAATACTAGAAAAATCGTTTAACATAGAAACATTAAAAATAAATTAAATAAATTAATTACTCTGTATTCTTTAATTTAATTTTAAATAATTACTTTAATTTAATTTTAAATTTCTTTAATACAGTGTAAATTAATCTATATTTATTTGAGCAAAATTGAATCCATCAATTTTGCTCAAATAAATAAAAGAGGAAAACAAGAGATTTAACAAGAGATTAAATAGCGTATATTAAAAGAATAAAAAACATTTTTGAGTATAGATATTTATTCTTTAATATTCCTCATATATACTTAAGATATAGTACATATTTTTTTTATTTTATAACGATTTATATTGTTTTTACATAAAGGTTAGATTTAAATAATGACATCATTATTTTAAATTTAAAATATATGATGTTATGAATAATGGGGAAAACTTTCAAAATAACCAACGAAGAAAGAAAATGGATTATGCTTTATTCTAAGGAGGATTCCATTAAAATGAGAGTGCCGATTTTTTTCCACTAACTCTTGGTATGGAGTATGCACGCATTTTTTATAAATAATGTGCTGATTTTTAATCAGGGAAATGTTTTGCATTTTAATTGCGTATAAATAAAATGTAGATGCAAATTATAGCTGACTAAAAAATCTTAAATAAAGCAAAGTAAAAGCTGAAATTTGAAAATAAGAATGTAATCTTTTTGTGTATCTGTTAATATAAAGAAAAATGTTTAAAAATCACAATATTATAATTTTACTTTTTCGTAAATACATAATAATTAATGAAATTTATTTTCATTTTTTCCCCCAAATGTTAGTTCCGCAAATAAAGAGAACAAGAACACTTTCGGAAAAAATATAATTCCAGCTTAAAATTTGCTAAGACTCTGAATATACAATATTATTTTAATTTTTGGGAATGTTTAAAAAGTTTTTTCTATTCAATTGATCGCTTTATGTATGAAGAGTTAATCTTTATCCATATATATCTTACATTAAATTAAATATATTGTTATTATTAGAATGAGATAATTAATCTGAAATATAATAATTTTGGAATATGAAAACTTCAAAAAATTGCATAAGATAAGCATTTTAAACTTTAATTGAAATTATATAATTTTTGAATAGCATTTTTCATTTTTATTTAATTTGTAAATAACAAAAGATGATAACACCAAAAATAAAATTTATTTTCCATTTGTGAAAATAAATTTAACACTTTGAAATCCTGACACTTGAAAATTTTATAGGATGAGTGCATCACAGAAATAGATGAAAGAAATCCCCGGATGGAAAAAATGATAAAATATCTATCATTCTTTCAAATTCAAGCACGCTCTTATTTAAGAAAAAATGGAATGCAAAATGAAAAAGCAAAAATAAGAAACTTGTTACATTTGAGTGGTTCCATGGAAGGCTGTTTTTCCTAAAAATATAACATTTTTATTTATATTTTTCAGTGCAGTTGGTATTTTTAGAAACATTTTATTAAATTTTATAAGATTATACAGTTATATGAAAATTCCAATTTCTTATAACTTTATAACCCTTTAGAAACAAATATTTTTATGTTATTAATACGTAAATGAAATTTCTTTCTTCTTCCATTTGTAAGATTAACTTCATTAAAGATAAAACAGTAATTTTTCCATTTGTAAAATTCCGTTTACATTAATTAAAAAATATTTCATTAATTAAGCTGCATAGCGGAATAACAATACCTTGTAAATGAAGATATTTAGAAGTTTTATCGCACTTGTTAGCTTCTGTACCTTTTCTAAGAAAATCAAAATTTGTAATTTATTTTGTATTACAATAGAATCAAACATAAATAATGCAAGTTTATAAATGAAAGCAATTTTTACATTGAACTTTTTATTTACAGAGAACATTTTTTAGCTTTCATTTTTGAAATAAGGTTTTTTATTGTCAATATATCATGCATGATATAATAATCATATAATCATGCATAATATAATAATAAATGTTATATATTTTTCTCAAATGTAAATAAATATACCGAAAAGTCAATTTGAATTTTTATTTATTTTAAAGAAAACTATTATTTTAAAACTGATTGAAGTATGTACGAAATAATTGGAAAGTATCAAATGATATGCAGCTTACATATTATATCAACTGATATACAGCTTACATATTATATCAACTGATATACACTTACATATTATATCAATGGATATGCAGCTTACATATTATATCAACTGATATACAGCTTACATGTTATATCACTGATATTTGCTTTTTCGATATACAGCTTACATAGTCTGAAGAAATTTTTAATTAAAAGTAATTTGAATTATAATTGGATTGGATTAAGTATTAAACTTTACTATTTGTTCTGGTCAATTTAATATAATTGTAACCAAGCTCATATATTTATTTTTACAATAAAATATATAAAATAAAGTATATATATATATATATATATATATATATATATATATATATATATATATATATATATATATATATATATATATATATATATATATAAATTAAAAATCTAAGTTAACAAACTGAAATAAATGACACATAGTGAAACAATTTCGTGTTATTTTTTTATTTCGCTGAAAAGGAAAAGGATTTATTTGTTCACTTAAGAGATGATTCTCGATTAAATATTTAATAATTACTTTCCTTAACAGATAACCTTAAATGATACTTAAGACTTTAACGATAGATATATTCAAACTTAAAATTTGATATGATGTTTAAGAGAAGGGGATTATTTTCAAGTAATATAAAAATCATAAGATTTTTCAATATATTTCTCTATAATTAATTACAGAATAGGTTTGCAAATAGTAAAAATCAAATGTAACCAAAAATCAAAAACAATTAAAAATATTTTTGGTAATATGTTTGTTTAACTGCTTGCAGGGTAGGTATAATATTGTTTTCTAATATAGACATACACAAGTCTTAAAAACTGTTTTTACATAAAATGTTTAAAATCTTCAAGTAAGTATGTAACGGAATACAGTGCATTGAATTTATAACAGATTGTAATATTATTCTCAATAAGCAAACAATCACAACTTACTGAGTATTTATAATTTTTGGTAATAAAATACATAAAATATATATTGGTGATAGAAATTGGAGAGTATTAATAACAGATATCCATATTTTCTTTTTATAAAAAGTCTTAAATCGTCTAACATGACTTACAATTTAAATATCTGAATGAAATGGAATTTTTATTTAAAAGAATAACCATATGTGTCATTATTATTTTTAGAGACGTAAAAATAATTAATTACATTGAAAAATATTGGAAACAGGGAAGATTTAAACTTTTTTTTAAAAAAAATTAAATATTATTTTTGACAGAATTGTTTTGAACTTGCTTTTACGTAAAATTTTTATTAATAACAGTCTAAAATATATTAGTAGTTTTATTTATGTGTAGTTTTCAATTAGTAGTTTTCACAGTGAAATTAATTTAAATTTTGTAATTCAAATGAATTAATTTTAAACTTTTTATAAGTGATTAACCATACTTTTCAAATAAATAATGTATTGTATAGGGTAACGAGTGGTACATCATCTCAAGAAGATAACATAATATACCAGTAATATTACCTATATAGTAACAAAGGGGTTTAAAAGATTAATAGCAATCAAGTTGTATTGGATTAAATTAGCATACATTTATTTCCTTAATGTAAATAAACAAGAAAATCTTAAATTATTTGGCAATATTTTCTTTTTATTTTATTTATTTTTTATAAAATAAAAAGTTCTAAAATAAAAAATTGTTTTTTTAAACAATGAAGTCGGTATATTGTTTAAAAAACATTTTAGAAATTTGTTTATTTCTTATTAATTTAATAATAATTTAATAAATTTAATTTAAGGATTCATGAAAGATTTTAAACAAATATTTGAATAGATGTTTAAACAAATATTTTTGAAAAAAACTGGACTTAAATTATTCATATGAGATTTAAACTCCTTTAACTTACTAAAAACTATTTATAGAAAATTTTTTTATTCCAATAAATTGTCATTATAGTACCAATTTTTTTCTGTTATCATAGTTTATTTTACGATTTATTGAAATCTATGATGATTTACAAATTGTAACAGAAGAAAAAGGATGAACTACACCAATGTACAGATAAAATTGCGCTCACAAAATAGATATAATGATGCAAATAATAAATTTTCAGTTTCTTGATATATTTCAGTTATTATTATTTTAGTTTTAATTTACTGAGTAACTTGGAAAACCTAATCTTAAATATTGTGTAAAAAATCATTTTACTTGGCAAAATGTAGTGAAAAATGTTAACAAAACTTTCATTGTTATTAATGTAGAGAAAATAAGCGTTGTAAATGTCAGGGATAAATATATCATATTACATGTAATAAAAATTTTAACTAAAAAATAAACAGTTGTTCTTTGCTTACTCAGACAATAGGATTAAAAAAAAGTCATACATTTATTTAACGTTATATATCATTAAGATATATTATTTTAACTAAAAATGATAAACTCTATAATATGCGAGTAGAATATATTTAAAAAATTGATAATTTGTGAATTGAACTAGAACTTACAATATTAATTAACATTTAAATATACAAACTACATTTAAATATCTTGTTATTCTTAAATAGAAAAGGCAAATTTATTTACTTTAAGTAAATAAAAAATTCTCAATATTAAATTCATTTACTATGTTGCAATAAATAATTTTTTATAGTGACACTTTTGTATTCTTCATACATTCGTATACATTTAACTTACCAAATAAAGGATTAGTATTCACTAAGGTTTTTAAATAAAAGTAGAGAAAGAGAGAGTAATTTATAAAGCAGAAACGTTTAATCTACGCCCATAAAACTTTATTTGAAACCTTTTAAAATTGAGTTTATAATTGATCTTGTTTTAAAACTATTCTGAAATAAAGCTAAATAAAGTTTAAATTATTATATTGTTACTAATTAATCTGCATCCATAAACTAGCCATCTTTTAAAATAAAACTATATCCTTTTGTGAATAAAATGTAGAAAACAATCCTAATTTTAAGCAGAAAAATTTAGCTTAGTTTAGGAAATTATTATTTCTTTAAAATATAATATTAAATTAATTGAACGAATTTTTCAATACAATGTATGTGCTTTTTTGCTAATATACATTATTATTTCTTAATTAAACATCATTTTTTTGGAATCGTTTTAAAATTTCCCTCATAATAAGGAGTGGCATTCTCGATTAGTATAACTGGCTTAGTGAAAATATCTTAAATAGAATAATTCAAATTCCCATTGTAAGATTTAAAAGAAAACTGAAATAATAACTCATTTTCATGGTATTTGAAGAAAATTAAATACGCGTTTACAAAATATCTCGCATTTCATAGTACTTTAGTACCAAGTAAATTTACTTTAAGAGAAAAATATAAAAACTCGATCTGCCTTGAATTTAAAATATACCTATTAGTTAAACAATGAATAAATGAATAAAATATAACACCACCTTTAACACGGACACACACACATTTAACCATACACATGCACACGCAATATATATATATATATATATATATATATATATAAATGGTATAATATCTATTCTATAATTTAACATTGCAGATATTTTTCTATAAGCCTCAAGAAGAAAGTAGGGCATTGAGTAATATTTTGAGCAATTATTTATTTAAATTATACAAACAGAGTTGATATGTCATTGCGAATATCAATAAAAGTAAAATTTAAAAATTCGTATCGAAAAAATATTTTACTGATCAAAAGTTTGCAAATAAAAAGGTAGTCCTAAAGCTTTTGTTTTGCAGGGTGTAATATCAATGCAGAAAGATACAAGAGAAGTATCGCTGACGATTAGTTTCTATTGAAATAGTAGGCTTAGTTTCCCATGAGCAAAACATATGGAAATTTAAATAAACAAATTATGTTTTACTTTTATTAAAACTTTTAACATAGTTGATTTTGTCAATAGTAACATTCAGTGGCAAATTTAAATAATATGCAACATTCTGACATTCAAACTGATAGTTAAAATATAAGTATTTTAGCAGCCCATATCAATATTAATGAAAATCAGGTCAATTATAAAAATATAGTTCCATTTAAGATCTTTTTATGAAGAGTCATGATCATTATAAAACATGACTAAAATTTCCTTGTTAAACTGCAGTAAAATAAGAATACCGATAGTAATTTAAAACTAATTCAACATATTATAAGATTATCGGAAAAACAAACTGAAGAACATTTACTTGTGAAATACATATTAAATTTTCTTATAAAATAGAAAACTTTTAAACTTATAATTCAGATTACGTAAAAAAGCTCAAAAATCTGCATTTAACAATGAGCAAGCAATATATAAATATATATTCATATATTTATTATTTATTTATTAATGTATATAAAATTATTTATAAAATAAGAAACATGTTCTTGATAACATTCTTTAATTTAATTATGGTAAGAAAAAGGAAATGAAGAGCAACATTTTTATGCTTTAAAAACGTATAGAAATTCCACATAAAAAATCTGTCTACACAGTAAAAAATATAGTATTTGTAATTATATCTTTGATTTATTATAATGTATTTAAAAATATATACTGTGAGAAATAAATTAAGCAACCAGTGATATCAGACATATCATCAATTGTCTTATTTGATTTAGTAGGCTTTCTGAGAAAACCATTTATAATTGCAAATTTTGTATGTATTTAAGTAAAGCATTGTGGCTGAAGTGTATAGTTTATACAATTATCTCTATAATATTATTACTCTATTTACACAATTATTTTAAATTTTGGAAATAAAAATTTGCAAAAGTAAAATAATGGCATACTACAATCTGAAGAAAAGTTTTTATATAAATTAATATTTTGTAATAATTTATTGGGATCTACTTGCTTACTACTTTGAAAAACTCTTGGAACATTTTCATAAATGAAAAGTAAATTGATTATTTTATATTATAACTATATATATTATAGTTTCTGTTTTATTAATGAATATATGTGCATAAATAAAGCTGTACACACACACACACACGCACACACACACACACACACACACACACACACACACACACACACACACACACACACACACACACACACACACACACACACACACACACACACACACACACACACACACACACACACACACACACACACACACACACACATATATATATATATATATATATATATATATACATATATATATATATGTATATATATATATGTAATGAGAAAAAATGTAATTTCATTCAACAAATTTATTGATAAAACATTTTCTAACTATAAATGTTTCATATAGACAAATGGATATCATTATTATTTAAGAGATTTTGCTCTAACTCTTATACGAACTCTGCAATTTTTAACTTTCTGTGTGTTATTATCTTTTTTATAAAATATTCCGGTATTTTCTTAAAGATAATTTTTATCCTATTACACTTCTTTGAAATTTCTATTATATGTATATTTCAAGTTTAATGAAATTATATGAATCTCCGCTCTTCTTTAGGTCTTGATACAGTCACTTGAATCTAATAGACCGATAAAAGGAAATTAGATTTTTTACTTATTCCTGTTCAGAAAGAAAATTGAAAATAAATTCAAGCCAAAAAGTCAGTAAAAGAGAAAATAGACAAGGATATTATTTCTTCAAATTCAGTTACATTTTTATTTTTGAGCAAATTCGTAATTGAAAAGTATTAGAATAGTATTAAATTTGCTGCAAATCTATTATAGAAAATAATAACTTGGAATCTATTATTCAGTTTAAGCGTTTATAGTGTACGGTTTTGAAACTTTTATAAAATGTAATGCTTTGAATTTAATATTTAACTAAAAATCAATTTACGAAATAGATAAAAAAATCTTAGTAAAACAAGGATTCAAGTTAATTGAAAAATCTTGCTATAAAATAAAAATAAAATGTACAACGCATTTTATATTGATTAATTTTTGCATTCTTAATATTCAAAACTTTTAACTGAAATGTGAATTAATTATGCACAAAATGAATTAAATAATACTTGTTTTCATCTTTTTTAATGAATTCAATTTTCAAAGATGAAAATATTTTCCATATTTGCGAGCTTATAATGCAAAGTATTACTATTTTCTTGATTTTTTGAATTGATTGGAATAAATATGTTAAAGGTTTAATTTGCCAAATTGTAAAAAATACATACTCTTGTTTCATTGGAAACATTTTAGTTTATATATAATACTACTTTCCTTTTGTAAAGACTATATACTCCGAACACATCAAAAAGATAGCCACACGCATAGTCATCTTCAGCTCACCCCATGAATACGACACTACTCGAACAACCAACTTGTTTCATTAAAGAAAAGAACCTATCTTGTAATATTGAGCTTAAATTTTAAAAAAAGTTTATTGGTTGATGATTATAACTTTTTTAATAAGATATATAAGATTTTACTTTAGTGAAATAATTCAAATGAATAGTTAGATTTTTTATAACACTGAGACATTATTTCTAAATTAGGAATGAACTATTCAAAAACAAGCTGTAGTTTTAAGAATTATCAATTCTGAATGAGAGATCCAAAAGTGTGTGTTATCTTTCCCAAACTCGCATACAGAGTGATCATAATGATGCCTTTCATATTTAATTTGCATCATTATAAATTCTAAATGAGACTGTTTAACAAAAAAAGTACCAAAAATCTAAGACCTGCAATTTATAGTGATATCCTTGTGAATTACTTGTTTTCAGAATAAAATATATCGACATCTTTATAATCATTATCAAGTATCTTACGTTCAAAATTTGGAATCGCAAGCGGAAAGCCTAACCCTGAAGTGAGTGTCCGCTGCGTGAGAAAATCCAACGTTTTGAGATCACACGGACCACCGGTCGGGCCGAAGTAAAAAAAAAAAAAAAAAATTCAGCGGTAGCCTCTAGTTCAGAAAAGTTAATAGCCATTAACCTTCACAAAGACATACGGTTCAGTACAGGAACAAACCAGACAAACCACTCCACCAACCCAGTTTGGATGCATCACTTCTCGTTTGTTACTTAAAAACAAAATTACAAGCTCATGCTGGGCTCCCTTGCAGAGAATGTCACCATTACAATTGCAGGTTGGAGTCTTGTGCCCTCTAGGGGGATTCTGTTGGAAAGTGAGTCACATTCACGTGCAGCTAGAGGGAAGCCTGCAATACCTCTCACACCCACCCGAGGTGTCTTGTAACTTTACTGCAAGGTTTACATTGGGCAATATTTTAGAAATTTGGTAACATTTATCAACAATCTCGAAATTTAGAGTCTATAGTATTAATAACAGCTGAGTTACCATGCTCTCATAAGCATGTTCCAAAATCTTCCTGGGAGGAATGTTTAAGGAATTATAGAAGAGTGTAAATATTTGCCAAAGCCAAGTAGTGAGCTGAAAAACAGTTGAAAAATGAGCCAGTGGTCAAATGTTGGAAAAGTCACCACGTTTAGTCTTTGTTTTACAGAGATGTGTAGTTTTTATCCTGTGTAAAAAGTTTCATGCTGAAGTAATTGTAGTTAATGTGCCTCAGAGTATTGTGAATAAAATGCGCGTTTAAAAGAAAACTAATCTTCTTTATTTATGGAAAAGAAAGCTAAAGAATAAGCAGAGAAGAAATGGAAGTACAGGCCAATATAAATGAAAATAAACCAAAAACAATTCAAGTATCATGTTTTGAATGAAATTGTAGTCAGACAAGTATCGACTTTGGAAGCCTTCGGATAATCAAGTGAAGCTTTGAATAAAAGCATCGCAGTTATGAAAGAAGGACCCGAGAAAAATGAAAAAGAGTTCTAGAATGATATAATACTCCTCGAAGAAAGATTACAAGTCTTTATGACAGCCAATGAAAATACCTCAGATGGTATTGCCATGCAGAAAAACGGAAGTGTTTTAAATACAACGGAAATAATTCCTTCAAATTCAGTTAATGGTCCGATATTAAAGCCTGCTATTTATGATGGAAAATCATTTTGGAGTGCCAACCAGATAAAATTCGATATGGTTTCGGTATTGAACGAATAAGATAATAATTACAAAATCATAATATTTCCAGAATCTATGAAGAGAAAGTGTAAGTCCTACAAATTTTCCCTAAAATAGACAGATAATTAGGCCTCGACTAAAATTCGTTTTGGAGAAAAGCATTTTAAAAATACATGTGTCAACTACAACTGAAAATTAGATAGCAAAAGGAAGATGAGCCCCTGGAAGAAATAGCATTATAAACCGAAAGGATGTGATATATTGCATTTCCAGAGTAACCTTCTACCGATCCCTCTGTTTTGGTCCTACAATAGTTCGTAAACGCCTATAAGGATTTTGAATTGACCTGGAGATTCAAAAAAATGTTTGTTTTGTAAATTATAGTTAGAATAGTAATCGAGAATTCTTGGGCATGGAAGATTCTGTTGGCGGAAAAGGCCATTTTTATCTTAATGGACTGATGAATATTCATATTTGCTTAATCTAAGTAATTGAAAACTACCCGTGGTGCAAATCAAATCCCTGCAAGGTACAAAAGTGAACATATGCTGGATATTCACTGCTTCATTCATTCTCAGACCAGTCATTTTTTAGGCAAGTGACCACCTCAAGCACTCAGTACCTGTTTTGTAAATAAAGTGCAGTAACATGACATGCTAATGGCAAGTCATTCCTATTTTTCAGCAGCAATGCTGCTCTCAAGAAACAATATTCATGGAAGATGTGGATCCCAATATAACATTAAAACATAAATAACTGACATAAAATCAATTGAATCCCCATCTAACATAAAAACAATTGCTTGGACCAAAATTCACGAACGTTTTAGTGATCAGTTATTACTTCCCAATATTTAGGTCGATCTGAGATTTTTGAAAGACAGTATTTACCAAGAACCTTTGACAACTGTGCCCTATTTGAAAAATAGTATTCTCTGCCTTATTCATCGCCTTTATATTGGCTCTGTGGTCAGGAGTAGAAAAAATGATTTTCCACATAGAGAGTATTGTCGAGCAAGGTGGATATATTGTGTACAACTTTTAGAGCAATAATTGGATACTAGTAATGTCATTTAAAAATGCGTTTTTCTATTTAATAAAGTACTTGCGCAATATAGTAATTGTGTATTTTCCTTATTGATTTTTCCTTTTGTGTTAAAGTACAAGTCATCTACTATATATGGTGATCTCAAATTGTCCATTCTTCACACGACAACTAACAGTGTCATCTAGTGGTGATAATTTGAACTACTTTTTTAATTCAGAAATCTTGAATGCTTTTTTGGAAGTGTTTGTTGTCTAAATATTTTTCGGTTAGAACGACTTCCGGCCATTTGAATAATCGAAGCTTAATTTTGATAAATCTGTATATTATATTATCAATTATTGTGACATATTTATTGCATGATATCTCTACTTATGGCAATGTAATTTTATATATATTTCCGAAATTTCTTGAACCTTCTCTTAATTTAAGTGAAAAAAATTGTTTTCCCTTAATTGGTGAATTACATGCATTAGATAATTGCAGATTATCTTTAATACCACACATAATCAGTATATGTTTCTAATTACCTCTCTTAACAGTATTTTCTTAAAACTGTACTTTTATTAATAACTTTCTAATTCATAAATAGAATATCAAGAATGTTTGAAGAACATTTAGCATATTTTGGTGCCCTTTATTGACGAAATACAAATATCCTGTTTGTAATAAAATATGTATAGCGCAAACTACAAATTTTTACTTATTATTTCATTTTTAATATTAAATGCTTTTCATCTAATTTAAAAATTTTATTTCTCTAAATAATGTCTCAATCAAAAATCTATACCCAAAAATTTAGAACATTTTATTCAATAATAAGCAATACGTATTATTTCTTAAAGAAAAGGATACAACTTGACATATTATTAGGAATCAAATAAACTATTCATATTATTAAATACAACCCAATTCGGTGTCCCCATTTGAAGAAAATCTAGCTGAAAATTAAATAAGTTTTCCAAATAAAAGCTATAGAATATCAATACTAACAAGAAACTTTTCAATTTTTCGATGAAAACAAATAAAACAAATGATCTTAAGAAGCAAATAACACAGTTAAACATCGCAACAGGAAAAGAAAAACTTAACTAAGACACACTAAAAAGAATAAGGTTCAGTTATTTCGAAAAAGAAAAGTCCCTATTTTTCTATATCCGTTCGTTAAATTTTTAGTCTATAGTCTTTGATTCTTTAGATTTTCTGTAATATTGGATTGTCTTATAATGTATTTTTACATATTTGATTTCACTGCATTTTTATTTGTTGTTTTACTTATTTAATAAATATATCCTTCTTTTAAAAGTCCTTGTAAATTTTCATCAAAATACTTCTATTTTAATCAATAAATATTTTTTTCTCATCGAAGTTTTATATTGAACGAAATTACTGTTATGCTTGTTTTAGAGTACATGAAAAAATTTCCTAATTAAGCTTGTTATAGAAAATTGTAGTTCTTGTTATGAATTTTTCCTTAGGTTAAGTTTATTTTGTATTGTTTCCAATTTAAATATTTTTCTTATTTCAAGCAATGAATAGAATTTTACAAAAAATAATAAGAAATCCCTTACAATACTTAATCAACATTGTTTCTTCAGATTTTTTTAAACCAAAACACTTTTTTCTAAATATTTAAGTATATCAATGTGTTTAAATGAATGGCTTGCATTAATGATAAATGATAAATTATTTGAAAAAATAATAAATTTTTCTAAATTATACATTTTTTTATTTTAAATTTGCAACTTATTTTAAAAATATTTTAAAGAATAATTGTACTGAATCTATTCGGTAAGCGCCAAATGAATAATTTCATTTTATAAAATAAGTACCAAATTTCATTTACTAATTGTTAAATTATGAATTTTATATGAAAATCAAAATCTGATTTGAAAACTACTTAAAATTTCGTTTTTGGGATTGTAAAAAAACATTCGGATTTTAATCGAACTCACAAACGTAAAATATAAGACAAGTGTTATTATTAAAAGTTAACAGTAAAGGTATTTCATAACTAACAAAATATTAGTCAAATGCATAAATTTTTTCAAACATCTTTGATACTACTTATGATTATTTTACTTTACATATTTATTATAATTATTCATTAAGAAATAATAACTTAAAAAATTACAATGTTTTGGAAAAGCTTGAAATACAATATGTAGTTTCTGCTAAATTTGTTCCTGAGTTGCAAGCTTTGTGGTTGCTTATGTTAATATATACAAATATTTTAATTACTAGACATTTTATAGATGTTAAAATGGTTTTATATTGTCTTTTATACAAAATTTTTTTGTCTGTTTGCCCTTTAAATATATTAATTATCCAATGTTGTATGTGTGTGTTGTTTGTGTTACTGTACAAATTAAAATAATCCATCTACCATATGTTATAAAAAACTAGGAAGGTGTACAATGAAAGCTCAGAGATTTTTTATATAACATTTTAAACTGCTTGCTTAAGAAATATTAATTTTATTTATTATAAAATAATTGTTTCTGTTAGAGAAATTAAGCAATTAAGTGTAACTTAGTTAAAATATAGCTCGTTTTTTAGAATTATTAAAGTAATACAATGTAAATGGAAATTTATTCATTGGTTATTTTTGTAAACAGGATATTTGAATAATAAAAAAAAATTACAGAATTAAAAATTTCCTTGAGACTTGGTTTATTTTAAATAGGAAAACATACAAGAGCTAATATAAAAAATGAGCTTTAATTTAGCTATGAGCTGAACAGTTAACTAAAATAGTATAGATAGTATAATTTATATAAAATGATTTTTGTACAGGCCATTATATATATAATGCAGATATTAATATACAAAAATACGGTCATAATGTAAATGCAAATCTAAAGAAAAAAGAAATCAATTTTGTCAAAAATTTCAGTTCAAACACGAAAACCCGAAGCCTTACAATTTGATATATAAATGTGTTCAGTTTACAAAATGTAAAATGAATTAACATTATCCGGAAATGATAGTTTGCATCACAAAATCTTAAGCATAGAGTAATTAAAAAACAAATCGAATGTGGCCCATAATGCTAAAAAAATTTCCTTTCTCACAAATTTATTATATGCTTAAGTCGGAATTCTTCATCAGCGTTTGTTCAATATATAAATGTACTGATAAAGATGAAAGTGCATTGGCGGTAAAAGGGAAGGGAAGCAATGTTTTTGGAAATCGGATTAAAAGTAAACGTCCTATGTTTTAAAGAATTTTTTTTCTAATGCCCTGCTGCCGATAGAAGGATTTGCCCCATTCAGCTCTATAATGGGCGAAGTGATGGCATTTTGAACAGTGGGGCACTCAGTGGTTGTGTGATCTTCTCCCCGAAAGTGAAGTAATAAAGAAAGACAAACACAAAAAGAGAAAGAAACAACCATGCCCGAACAGGATTCGAACTCAGGACCAACTGCATTGAAGTTAGGGATCCTAATCTCTCCGCCATTGGTCGGTAATTTAAGAAAATATTATATTAGGGAAATATATAGAAAAAAAGGAGTTACCCATTAAAAGTAATATTTTTTCTACTCACAGAAAGAGTAAATAGAAAAAAAAATTAAAGAGATTTATTTATGAAAGAAGTTTGAAAGAATCAATTTTAAAAGAGACATCTTTCTTGAAAGAAGAAGTGTTAACAATGTTCAGTTAATTAAATGACCTCGCAAAAATCATCAGAAAGAGTTCAAATTGGTGTTAATTATGTTTACAATTAGTTACTAAGACTATAATCAACCTTTCAAATTGAAAGTTTGATTTTAAGTTAGCCAAAAACCTAGACCCTGATACACGTTCTCCTTATTATTCTCAACAGCAATTCTGAATTCACCCTGGCAGAAAATTTCTAAATATAGAGTGATATTTTATTTATATATTATTAATATTTTTATTAATAATTTTAAATGTATTCATTTCAACACACAACTCCCCAATTTTCATATGACTCTAATCACAACTCTTTAAATTCGGTTTCAAGAAATGTTAAGAAAACGGATAACAAATCTTGTAAAAGCTTTTTTGCATAAATGAGTTATGGACACGAATGAAAAATATCACTTGAAACTGTTATGAAAAATAATGTGTTTCAATGTTTTATACTGAAATATTAAATAACTTTAAATGTTGAAATATGAATCTTCAAAACTTTGAAGTTTTGAAAACTTTACTTAATTTTTCGGAATTAAAAAGTTTTTGATCTTAAATTATACAGCTTTTTTTTAATATTTTTACTTTACATTGTCTTAGGTAATGTAAACATTTTTACATCTTTGTAATATATTTTTTAAATAGGAAAACTCTAATCTTAAAAAGTCACAACAGAAAAGACGAAGTTGTGTCACTTTTCCTAAAAACGTGTTTATTTGTTCGTCGATAGATTGCTGGAGGGTGATAAAAATTTCAAATTTATTTTTTTAATGTTTTCCTGCAAACATGCTGTTTTTATTCTATGCTTCTGTACTTTTATGCTATTTTTATTCTATTTCTTTGAGGAAACTTGAAAAATTTTGCGAAACTCTCTTGAGTTGTCTTTGTTGAAATATTTTGTTTTACAAAAAGAATTCTGAATAATTTAATCTTATTTTTTACGTATAATATATGAGCTCCAGTGGTTCAGTAGCTTCACGCTACTTCCCGTAAGTTCAGCAAAGTGAAGCATCATTTGCCGCGGGAAGTGGTTGGGAGGATGACCACGGTGTACTATCCTTCACTGGGTTGCTGGAACTCCGTGGGTTGGGGAGGTGTCCACGTTAATCTGTGACGTCCAAAGTCCTTCCGCTGGTGTGGCGTGGATGTGGAGAGAAGGGTGCCAGCTCAGGTGTTGCCTCGTCACCTGTCCGTGTTTCAAAATTACGAAGCACCTTAAAAAAAGAGCAAAGTCGTACTTTCACTTTCGTGGTGCTCTGATCCAAACGAAAGACGCTCTCTATTGACTTAATTCGCACTGGCAAAAGCGAGCTTGGCTTGTCCAAGTGTCATAGGAAAACAACAACGTATAATATTGTGATTAATTTCTTCATTATTATTATTTTCCTTGAAAAAATATTAATCATTTTATTCAAAAGTTTGATAAAATGTTGATTTGAAAATATCTAAAATATACAAGATATATATATATATATATATATATATATATTACAATACATGTATGTGTATGTGTAGCAATTAACAGCAAATACAATGTATCTTCTGAGTTCGTATTTTTGCCCCTGATTTTTAAAACTATGAAAAACTTAGTTCATTATAAATATATAAGTGCAATCACTTCTTCAACTACCTCAATCAATCTAAATTGATATTTTAGAATGTTCTTCAGAAATTGGAATTTTGGGAAATTCTATCAATGTGCACATGTACATATTTACGCTATTCATTTTTCTACATAATTTGGTGTTATGCTTGGTATATCAAAAAAATCCTACTTAATCAGCATTTTCAATTTGAGAATGAAAATTTTACACTTTAATCATGTAATTTTAAAAATAACAATTTCAGTAAACCTGTTTTTGTTGAGGCAGTTTTTCCGTTAATTGTAGTTTTCCATCAAACGCATGGATTATTTTATTGCTAAATCAGTGAACTCACTCAAGCAAGAATTTAGTTTTTAATAACGAATTGTTACCTTTCATTGTTATTAAGTAGCAAACCAGTAGAATAATTTCAATGTTACGGCATATCTATATATATACTGATTTGAATTGCAAAATCAAAGAAAAATTTGCAATCATAGAGAATCAAGCTAACCGACTAATGCTTTTACAACATTGCCAAATCTACACTAAAATTCTTACTTTTTGTGGCCTTTTAAATTGCTAATAATCTAAATTGAGAATTTAGTGAGTATTTAATACATTTCATTATCATCATTTCCAAACCAAATGGTAAATGTTTCTCCAGTCATCAATTCTGCATTCAGTTCATTTCTCTTACACTAGTCTAGATCTTGCAATACACAAAATGCTTGCTTATGAATGAAAGATATATGTAGCTTAATGAATAGTCGAATGAAATGTCGTATAAATTTCGTCTCGGCCCATACTCAAGATTTATTTTATATTATAATCTCTAGCCAAATGGTCACATTGTTTGTATTTATTCTGTAATGTAGTTGATTGGCAATGAAAAAATTTAATTTATATTTTATCAATTCATTAATAAGAATAGTTTTACTGTATATATTATTTACACATTTCAGATTTGAAAAATTATCTAAAACATGGCGGTGAGCTTGGCAGCAGAACACTTTCAGTGTGCTATCTGCCTTATAGAACTTAAAGTAAAAATAAAACAAAATATATAATGTGAATGGGAAATTAAACTAAAAGTAAAAAAGTAAGCAACAAAATATAATCAGAAAGCGACAGTGAGAACAACAAAATATAACGAGAGCGAAAGTGAAGACAACAAAATATAATAAGAAGACGATAGCGAGATCAATAAAATATAATCAGAAGGCGACAGCGAGAACAACAAAATATAACGAGGGCGAAAGCGAGAACAACAAAATATAATAGGAAGGTGACAGCGAGAACAACAAAATATAATCAGAAGTCGACAGCGAGAACAACAAAATATAACGAGGGCGAAAGCGAGAACAACAAAATATAATAAGAAGGTGACAGCGAGAGTAACAAAATATAATCAGAAGGCGAGAGGAAGAAGAACAAAATATAATCAGGAGGTGACAGAGAGAAGAACAAAATATAATCCGAAGTCGACAGCGAGAAGAACAAAATATAACGATTGCGACAGGTATGAACGCGCATGCGCTATTGCCATCTTCGTCTTCGTACACAACAGTACGAGTACGCCATACTGATAATTAAATATGTAATCAACTGAAATTTGTAAATAGATTTAAAAATGACTCTTTTTAACACAAGTTGAGTTCTAGATAATTTTGTATACATTCATCTTAGAACTTAGGTCAAAACTATAGTAGGGGAAAATTATGAAAAGAAATTAGATCAAATGTAAATTAGAATAAAAACTGAAGAGACATATTTTTCAAGTTTATTTTGAATTTAATATTATACTATTACTGAAGAAATAGGCTTACATATCATTTGACAATCACCTGCCTAGATACTAGAAGGCTTATTTTAAACATATATACAAGCGTTATCATTGTAATCATTGTAACGGTCATGTAAGCTCAATTATTTAATATATAAATTTTGGTTGTAACTTATTTGAATAGACTATTAGAATTTAATATTAGAATACTAACAATAAGAATTTAAAGAAATCTTGAGCATTTTTAATTTTTCATTAATAGAATTTAAAAAAAAAATTCTTAAAACTGGAGTAAATAGTTATGTTTCATGAAATATTGTAAAATGTTCACATTTTCTTAAATTATATTTTGTTAATTAATATTTAATCTTAGTTAGTCAGCACAAAATGTGTCTTGAAGAGATCTTAAAGCGTGAAATTGTAAAGATGTTTTTAACAATTTCTTTAAAATTTGGGATCCTGCATCAATAAAAATTTATAACATCATTGGTTAACTTAAAATTACTTTATCATTATGATTAAATTTATGTGTAAATTAATTTTTTTAAATCAATTTATATAAATACAATAACAAATAAGCAACTCTTATATAGAAATTCTTACAAAAGTATGTTACTAAAATTGGAAATTTTTTCTTTTTATTGCAGAATTATTAACGGCAATATTAAATGTTTTCCAGTTGTTTTCATTCCTAAGTGTATTTTTGTTCAATTAAGTATTATTTACTCGCCATCCTTTCAAAACTTATTTTAATATTTTTCGTATTCTTATAAATTATATTTTCTAATAGTTGACAATGGAGAAAATGTTTTTGAAAACATTCTTTGTTTACTACAATTATTTTCAGCTAATTAGAGTAGAAACTGATCTGTTTTGTTTCAGGAAATATATATAAATTGCTTTTTCTTTTTTATATAAGTCAATTGTTTTTTTTTATCATTTTCCGTTCTATTTCAATGCTTATTATAAGGACATACATACTAATATAAGTCTTAGGCAATTTTTTTTGATATTTACTTTCAAGACATTTCTATTTTAAACCAATTGAATGAATATTCCATTTTTCAGCTGGAAAAGGTTTTGTCTCATTAAAACAAAAAGTACCCTTACAATTATATGAAATTTATTTTTGTTTACTATAAAGACTTTTCTCTTATAATCTGTAGAAATGAGGGATATGTAGTATTTAAAGTTTTATTAGGAGCAGTGTTAAGTGAAAGGGAAAGAAAATTTAAGAAAATGGTTTGGTGAATAAGTTTTTTTTCATAAATTTTATGAAACCATATTTATTTTCCCAATGAGATAAATAAGAAAAGCAATATAATTTTAACTGAATATAAGTTGCAAAATTAATTTCAGCTTCATGAAAAATTACTGTCTTAATGATGTAATACAAACATACATACATACATACATACATATATATATATATATATATATATATATATATATATATATATATATATATATATATATATATATATATATATATATATATATATATATATATATATATATATATATATATATATATATATATATATATATTCTGGATTTTCTGGAATTCAAACATTTCAATTAAAGTTTATAAAAATATTATTTTTAATCAACTTAATAGAATATACAATAATTTAAACAACGTCAATAAACAAATAAATAGACTAGAAAATATTTTAACTCATAATGGCATTCCAACTAAATTTATTAAACACTATTTGGCTAGTAGAGAATTGCTTATAAGAATGAAGTAAGGCGTAATTTTATACTACAGAAGGGTCACCCAAGCCTTGAAGGTTTTATAAGAAGCTTGAAATGCCGATAGTGTTTACACTTAGTCGCTAATTAACGTATTTGGTGAGGTTCTTGCAGATTTGGACTTGAATTTAGATATGGTTTTAATTTGATTATTATAAATTAAATGTATTTTGGCAACATTTGATTTTGACTTATATATTTTAGATTAAATTCTACTTCTTTTATTCTGGCTTGATACTTTGTTTTGAATTTTTGGTATGGCTTTGGGGTGTACTGGCTTCTTTAAGACTATGTCTTGGGCCATTGCAGAAAAGCCATAATTTGTGCCAATGTGGTCAACACCCCCTGACGAAGCTGGCCATATTGGTACTTTATTCCATTTTTATCTATCTTTCTTTGATATTTTCTTTGAAATTTCTTCCAAGTATTTTGAATGTAATTCTTTCCATTTGGTATTTTCAATGTATTGTTTTCCATTTAATATTTTCAATGTACAATTCTCCATTTGACATTTAATATTTTCAATGTACTATTCTCCATTTGGCATTTTTCACTGTATTTTGTTTAATTGTATTCATTGTATTTTATAAAATATACTATTAACTTTATCTTAGTAATACTATTCTAGCTGCTTATGCGCTAAATATGTTGCTAAGCTTAAATGTTTATATATTCTTGTGCTTTTCAGTTCTATATCTAACTTTGCATTCTATATATATATATATATATATATATATATATATATATATATATATATATATATATATATATATATATATATATATATATATATATACATATATATGTATATATATCCATATTAATGGCTGCCATATGACTTAATCTGTATTTTCTTTGAATTTTTCTATTGGTTAAAAGTGTATTCATTAATTGTGAAGTAATTTCTTTATTGGAAAGAATCTTATTGAAAATATATGATTTGAATTTTTAATATTTACTACATTACTAATTTTTAAGATTAAGATGCTTAAATTTTACTTACAAATAAATATTCAATTAAGGAATAACCTATATCATTAATTTCCTGTTATTCAAAGTTAGTTATGGAGAAGAAAATATAAACGGAAAATCAAAACTTTCATTTCAATTAACCTTATCAAACTTAAGTAAAGTTTTACTTACTTTACTTAAACTAAAACGTTATTATTTAGGATCTAAGTATCATGAATTTTATGCATTTAATTTCTTATATGATGAAATTCAGTTATTAATAACATTAAATCTAATTATGAATCACATTAATCTTTTATTTTTACGAATTAATATCTTTACGAATTCCTTTTATTGTATATTAGATTAAAAGCATAACATAGGGACTGAATTTTTATCTGCTTCAGTAAATACAGAACTGTTAAAATATATCTTAAATTTAAAAAAAATTTCTAATTCTTAAAAGTATCAAATTAGGATTCATGTTTGGCTATAAGTAAAGATACTGTACAGCAAAACTTTTTAATTAAACATAATTTGTTAATTTACTGAAATTTAATCCTACAAATTGCTTATAATAATAAAAAATTAATATATTTAATATAATTAAAATAATATGAAATGTGTGAGAATTTGTTATCATTATTGTAAGAAAATATTTAATATGAAGAACTTAATAAATGCATTGATAATAGTATATAAGCAATAAAACATGTGTCAAGAATTAAATATTTTACATATTTGTATAAAAAACAATATTTTATTATGAGTTTTACTTTTCTGAATATGTTTATATTAAAATTAAAATAAAATTAAATATTTTGTTGAAAGCATTATTAATTATAATTAATAGTTTCAAATTCTGTTATGAAATAGAGCTTTCAACTTTACAGAAAACCGTTTTTATAGTATTTTAGTTTATTTCTTAAGCATTATAATGATTTTATGAATAAAAACTGAATTTTATAATTTACTAATAAGTATGCTTTCGTTCATCAAAATTACTTATTCCTCACTATTGCTTTTGAATTATCAGCAGAAGTTTCTTTTTGTAAACACAAAGCAGAAATCTTAACAGATCAGACTCAAGGATTATAATTTGGTATTTAAAATGTACTGACTTACATTATTACGTATATACAAATATCTGTATGTGCATACCAAAATATTTAATCCTCAAAGTTCACATTTTTTGCTTTTAGAAATTCAAATATATTTGGAAATTAAAAAAAATATCCCAAATAAATATTTATTTTGACACATTTAAAATATAATGTAAGTAAATGTTAAAAAGAAAATATTTACTAATTACAAATCTTAACCAAGATTAAAATTATCTGTGGATCAAATCTTTTATGACATAAATCTGTAAGTGAAGTGAGAGAAATAAATATTTCAAGGTATAAGTAAAATCATTATTATTAAAGGAATTCTGGATTTGTCATTTCGAAAAAAATTATAAACATAACTGTGACTATATGAATTACACTTTATAATGACACTTTAAATTTATTTTAAAATAATGATTAAAAATGTCGATAAATTTCTCAAAATAACATATATCTTACTATGTATTTCTCAGCTAAAATATTTTTCTAAAATGATCTGATGTGAGGAATAAGAAATTCCTTTTATGTATTTTTAATCACAATTTTTATATACAATTGCATTAAATTTATACAGTAGAAATAGAGTTAAAATTGAAAATAAAATATTTTTTAAAGTAATATATTCATTAAAACTTTTATTCAGAGAATGAGAACAATTTATCGTGCGATATTTTTATTACATCTACTCTTGATCGTTTTCATTAGATAATCTTATTTTAATTATTCACAGAATATCTGTAATGAAATATAATAAAATAATTTTTAAGGCTTTATGCTTTTTTTGACCATGATAAAATTGATTTCAGGGTATATATGCATATTTTTGAAATGTGAAACATTAAACACAATCTTAATAAAAATAAAAAATAATATAATTTTAATTCTAAGTATTTTATAAAATTTTCGCAAACATTAATCTTATTGTATTTTAATAATTGAAAAATTTTAGAAACATAAAACGAATTCATTAAAGTTCTGTTTTAATAATGAGAAGTATTTTTTATTAAATTTAATTTAAAATTTACATAAACCACAAATGGTACAATATAATGAAGTCATGCTTGCAGACTGTAACGCAGAACTTAAGATTTATTTAATATTTAAATATATATTCGTAGAATATATATAAAAATATTAAACAAACCTTGACTCAGTTATTTACCAGTATATCAATATTAATATTTTAAAAAGGATTGAGAACTAATTATCTTTAATAATATAAGAACATTGTAAACTTAATCTTTATTTGGAAACAAATTACTTAATCATTCTCCCGAAACACATAAATCAGTAGATTTCAACTCATAATATTCATTAAATTCAATGCAACTCAGGTAAATCAGAGAGTAATTAAACTTGGAGAATATTTAACAATGGATGTAATATGTGAAATTATAAGGTATAATATATTCGATTTGAATATTATATTTGACCTTAGCAAATTATAATTAAAATTTATGATGAGTTGTGCACTCTTATTTAATAAACAACCTTATATTTTGGTATGAACACTAATCCAAAATTTAACAAATTTATTTACCGAAAATATGTATTTATAAGTTAAATTTATGAAAAATTTGAACGCATTTTTAATTACATAAAACATATAAAAAATCTATTTAATTTTGATTTTTGATTATACAATTTCCAAATATATATATATATATATCATTATATATAAATTATGGAAAAATATAAAGATAAATTATCAGATATGATTCAAAAATAACTACTGTATCACTTTAAAAAGGAAACAATATTAATAATATAAAATTTAGCAATCAAAATTCACAGTGCAATCAGAACTTTAGAACGTAATAAGAAAATATATAATTGAGTGTTCCATGCTATAAATTATGTCCTACATGATTTTGATTAGAACTGAAATTATCTCAAATTTAGAGAAATTTAGAATATCAAGGGTTTGGTGAAATTTCAAAAAATGTGAATTTTTTATAGGCACCCAAAAATGTACTATTGATTCCATTTTCCTTGTGACAACTATAATCGCGTATTGTAAAAAGAACATTTTAGTACTGAAGACAATCAAATTCAATATTTTGAAAAAACTGTTTAATTTTCTTCTTTTAGTTAAGAAGATAAAGTTATAAAGAAGTTAAAATATATGAGCATTTATTGTGAGTCTACTTCTTTAGTCATCATAATATAACGATCACATATCATTAAAAAGTCCTCTTCATATATGTTTCTTAAACAAATAATAGTATGTTTTATTGTATTTTAAAAATAGATAAAATCAAATGTCTATGCATTATTGATAAAAATTAAACATATGTTTTACTTTGTAAGAGTTATTTAAAATTTTAGTTATTTTCAATGTATAGATATTTTTTAATTGATTTAAGAAAAACCAAACATTATAATCTCTAAATTATAATTTAAAGTAACTAAATGGTTATTAGAGAAAAATATTAAACAATGGATTATAATTAATAATTTTATGAAACGCAAGATGTTTTTGGAATTTCTTGCTTTTAATAAATTTGTTTCGAAATGCGTTATTCTCAGAAGTTTCGATAATCTGGATTTCTCCAAAATCCGGCTTGGAATTCCCTAATATATATTAAATAAGTTCTATTACATTAATCAATACCCGTTTCCCCTAATTGGAATTCACATTTAAAGCTCTGAGTTTGAAATAATATTGTGTATATAACTTGTCATATCATGGATAGAGTTTAAATAAAATAATTTACTGTCTCTTTATATTGAAATATATTTTTGAGGGTGCCTTATATCTGAAATTTAACTTGTACAAGAATTAATATTCTTTTTATTGCATATATTTACAAATGAAGTATCGGTATTTATCAAAATAGTTATTTGTAATTGGACTAAATTTTCTCCATGTTGTATCAAAAAATAAAACTCTTTAGCAATGTAATAAAATATATGAAAAATATAAAAAATATACGAAAAAATTATATTTAGTCATCTTCGAGCTGTTAACAAAATATCAAATCATGTTTTTGAAAATATTCATAATCTTGAAGTATCGAGGATTATTCTATTTCATTACTGCAAAAGATGCGAGATTATTTTAAAGTTTCTTATGTAAGAGTAGCTTTTTTCTTCCAAAAAATGTAACTGAACCAAGTATTTAAAAAAATCGTGAATTAAAATATTTAACTAAGGAAAATACATGGTAAAGTAATCATTTGCCAAAATTTGAATATTTTCAATGTGCAAAGACATTTTTATGAAAAATATTAAATGTAATTTAAAGAAACCTTCACTTCAGTATATTTGTATTTCAAAATGAATGAAAATCACATAAAAATGTATCTTCCAAGAAAATTGTATTTTGAAATAAAATGAAATTTCGCTTAAGGATACAGTTCTCAAAGTTATAATTTGACAATTATCGAAATTTTTTTAATTTATGCAAATGTAATTTTTGAGAAAATGAGTGCTTAAGCGTTTTTAGAGCTAAGAATTATTTCCTTTCATTTGTACCTATATATGATTTTTCAATTGCTATTACATAAATATTTACAAACCAATTGTAAGTAATTAAACACAATGTGGACAGAATATTAATAATTATATTCAATAAATAAATTATTCATTGAGTTGATCGTAATCACCAAGACACAATATCTGTAGGCACATATGTTTCAAATACATAGTTAAGATTACTTTTAAAAGCAAAATATTTTTCTTTCCTGTTTCAACCCTGCTAGCAGTAAATATAAAAAATACAGTATTACAATATAATAAGAATTCATCGAAATAATATCCAAAAATTTTATTTCATTTTTCTATTTTAATGTCTAGATATTTAGTTAAATTATTCAGCTTATTATGATAATGAAATATAAAATTTTTATAAAAATAAATATTTCATGCACATAAAATTCAGAAAAAAATTTAAATTTAATTTTTTACTTTATTACCTCAGATAGGCTAAACATTAATTTATAATACTTTTTCTGTTTTTGAGATAATGCTCCAATACAAAAGAGTAAATTGGATTGTGACATTTCTTTTAAATGTTAAATTGTTTATAACGATTTTCTATGTATCTCCCTTCCTAGAAACCAATTTTCCAAGAATAATGAAATAACAAAATTTAAAAAGTAATTGTTGCTTTAGATGTTCGTTTTTTTTCTTTGTACTTGCGACGAGTTCAGGCAAAATGCATAATAAAATCACAAAAAGGAAATAAAATAATTTTAAATAATTATTTTTGGATTATAAAAGTAAAAAGAAGTGTAATAAACTGTATGCGAAATTGTCATGGATTATGATACTGGCATAAATTATGATTCTCTCATCGATTAAATTCTGATAAACATCGCAATTTAAGTAATACTCAAAAACAGAATAATTCCTTAAATGATCAGAGATCATAAAAATACTAAAATTTCAGAGGTCATATTCAACATTTGACTCATGACTCGTGTAAACGGTACAGTAAAAATTAAAATAATCAAGTAAAAATTTTATTAAATATAATCCATTTGTTTTTAAAAGTTTTATTGGTTGCTTTGTAAATGCTGAGAGATTCATCTTAGAGATTATATCTTATTGAATGATACTGTCTTTGTTATACTTACATAAAAATGAGATTCTAAGAAAATATGTAAATTTCTGTTAATACTCATTAATTGTTAATTTTCTTTTTCTTAAAAGCATTCGTTTTACCTCTTTGAAATTATAATTAGAATATTTCTTTCATAATGTAGATTTGAAAATGACATTAAATATATGTAGACAGTTCACAGTAATATAGAATTTTATTAAAATGTACAACAAATATATAAAATCATAAATAATTATATAATTTGTAATTAAATAATTATTAATATATTGATATAGTTATATATTTAATATATAAAATTAGGAGTAAATTTCATAGATAATAATATATTTTTATTATACTAAATGTGCAATTAAGAAATAATAGAAGTAATGAGTATTTTTCAGATAATTTGATGAAATTTTAATAAATTTTTATGCAACTTTAAATTTGATAAATAAATAAAGAATTCATAGTTAATATTTTTATAATTTTCCATAAAACAATATTAGTGATTTCATTAAAATTTGCATTTTACATATAAAATAGATAAGGCATGAGAATTTGCAACAACATCTGAAATAAAGCATAGAACTGTGATTTTGAATTCAATTTAGAAAGCAAAATCAAGGATTTCAAAAAGGTTCGAAAGAGTAACATGAAATTTCTCAAGAGTTGCTTAAGGCTACAAAGTAAATTTGCGCAACTGCTTACAGAGAAACATTCAAATGAAAGAAACTTCAAATTCTGTTTCCCTTTAGGCAGTCAATCAAAGAAAAAAACAAATTATTTTCTGAAGAATCGAATCAAATTTTTATCTCAAAAGTTCTTTTATATTAGTTTCATTAATCAAAAAATTCTTTACCACAGTTTAAAATGTAAAAATGCATTTTAGTTAAATAGAAAACATGTTAAGGCTGTAAAAGTGATTTTGTATATTTTGATGCCAATAATATTAAACAGCAATTGTAGCACATTTTCGAAATTTTTGTTGTAAATAAGAAAAAATATTCACTCATTCAATTCAATACATTATTGTACATTTTAGAAAATGTTACAAATTTATTTTAAATTACTAAATGTTAATTAGAATTTTAAGGAAAGAAATTAATAGGTAACTTAATATAATTTTCTTATCTGGAACAAAATCAAAATAATGCTTTATAATATATGATTATTTCAAGAAAAGAATAGATAATTATGATTATCGTTTACTTAACCACTCATTATTTTATAAATAATAACTTAATCGAGAAGTAAATTCGATATATTGCTAATGAATTTTATGTATGCTTGGGATTACGTCAGCTTAAATACATAAAAAGGAGGTTTCTCTGAGCAGACTTCTCCTAATTACATCCTGGACTGTTTGGAACTTTGCAGAGAGGATATATACTCATCATCCTTTCTGGTCCTCGATTTCCTTGAGGTCAACGGGCTGATGGACCTTGTCTGACTTCATCAGACATTTGGAGAATAAACCACAACAACAACTCCAAGAGGAGGTTTAAAATTTTTATATTTCAAAGTATTTGCATAAAGTAAAAAAGAATATATCATTCATATAAAAATAAACATCTGACATTTTACTAAAATACTCACCATTAAAAAAGTTACAACCGGAACATAATTCACCACAACCGAAAATTTATTTAAAATAGAAAATGCTGCGGGACACAAATCAGTAGCTATTAGCTTACATACAAACCAGTTGTTGATAATAACATTTCCAATAGTTGTAAACTAGTGATATTACATTGGATATTCCAAGCAAAATTTGAAACTGAAAATTTCCAGAACATGGCTGACTTTAATGCAGGTAAAAATGTAGTTTACTGATATTAGGATTTAACCTATCACTACTTAAGTTTATTGAGATGCCATTTTGTCAAAAGTAATAATTGATAGATTTTTGGTAGTCATACAAAATGCCGTGCATAATAAATGTACAATTTTGCTATTTACATTTGTAAAAATATGCAAATTGATTGCATTTCTGCATGATTTAAGGAAAATTATTTTTTATATTCAAGACCTTGTATGAATCTTGAATAAAAAATAACATTTACAAAATAATGAATAATTTCACAAACAGTTTGATTGTGTTTGCTACATGAGTTATCATGGCCGTAACCATAGATTTGGCATTAGTAGATATTCCTCCATGGAATAGATTACCTGAAATGATGTTATCAAAAATAAATAAGAGAACAAGCATTGCATCCCGTCATGTTTTCGGAAGTTTCAAATTTCATATACAATATTTTGGTGACATTTTCCTTGTCTGAAATCATAGGGAAAAGTTGCCAATATGTATTCAAATGTAATAGTACATCATTTTGACCAGAATTTTTAAAGCTACTTTACTGTTGGGTAAAACATGTTTTCTTATTGATTGCATTGATTTAATTTTGACTGAGACATGAGACAGAACTCTCATTTGACTGTTCATTGCCAATATGTTTTCTTAATATCTAAATGAAGTATGGCGTTCCTGCTGTAGTGATCGTCAGACAACTATTCAGGAATCAATATTATTATAGTAATAATCACATATTTTATCGGTGATGTTTTCCGATGTGTGATGAAGCCTACTTTTAGTTAATAGGAGAAAGGTGTGATATTATATAAATTTCATCTTTAGTTTGAGCTATATAATTTTCATACTACTCGGGACTATATATTCCGGTAAAAAAAAAACTATGTGTGCTTGTGTTACCGAATGAAGTATGTCTTATCGGTGAAGTTTTTGTAATGGGTTGGTCTCTATATATTATATATAAATATTTTTATTAAAAAATGGAATCATTCAAGTTATAGAAGTTACAAACTCTAAACATTTGATAAATTAAGATACAGTATTAACGACACCAGAGAGATTGGGATATCCACAAAAATGCAACAATTTTCTCATCCATGCTCTGAAAAATAATTAATGGTATAGATGTCATGTCTCTTAAAACATTGAAATTCATGATTTACATCTTCCTATTTTCTGAGATTTTAAAATCTTGTTTTTCGGATAACTTTGTATATAAATATTGTGTAATTTAACAGTTCATCTAGTATAGTGATAGTGTCACAGAAATGGATAAAACTATTTATTTTAGGTATTAGATTGATAGAATTGTTAATTTTGTCATGGATTGAACCCATCTTGTTTATCTAATTTTATCTAATAATTGATATTGCTTTTTAAATACTGTAAGTGTCATGAACGAAAAAAATCTAAATTATCTAAAATTTAATGAAAAATAACAAATATGAAATTTGTAGAAACTTTATTACATTATGTAATATTAAATATGTTACGTTATGTTAAATTTGTTTGGAGTGGTTTTCTTGTGTGAACAAAAAATTGATATTAATACAAATTTTATACAGAGGATTTTTGTATGCTTTACAAATGTAATTAGAAATACATTTTTTATTTTTAAGTGAAATGTCATAAATTATTGAATTTAATATAATCCATAATAAAAGATCTGAATTTAAATAAAAATTAAAATTTTAAAAATGCACAATTTATTTTACTGAAATTATATTTTGTCATTGAGCATTATAGTTTTATTAATGTTTCATATCAATATACTTTCTATGAAAATAAATACAGATTATTATTGGAAACCATTGGTTATAAACAGCATTTTAAGAATTTCATTACTTATGGAGATACATCATTACCATAGAGACAAAAAAACTTGTGAATTGCAATAAATTAAATTGAATTTATTTTTGAAATTCAGTTTAACATATATAAAATTGAATGCTTAGATATTTAGTATTAAATTGAGACATATATAGACAGGGTATGTTAACTATATAACTCAGTGTATACGTATGCAGACAAAGATAAAAAGAAATAGAATAAATCAACTGCCTAAACAAAGAGAATTCTGTATCAGTGGAATAACTAAAAATTTGATATTTTTACTAACGTTTTATAAAAGACAAATATATGATAATCTTTAATATTATAATTAAAATATAAAAAACACTCAAACATATAAAAGTTATTCAAAATTTAGCAAAGAAATAATACTAAATAAATGAATAAATAAAAACTCAAATATCAACTGTTCACAAATTAATTTTGGGGAATTAAGTATCGACATCAAATTTATTGTCATGCAGTTATCATGTTTAATAAAAAATATTATATAATTTTCCAAGACATTTAATTTGAGTTTTCAACTTGAACTTGAGATTAAACTTGAGTAACTTGAGAATTCAACTGGAGTATAAAATTAATTTTTAGGTAAATTATTTGTTGTTAACTGATTCTTAAACAAATATAAAGTATTTTACTGGAATAAGAGTTTCATACGTACTGCATGAAAACACACGATAACTAGCTATTTTACAATAAATGTTATTTTAAATTTTCGTCATTTTTTATTTTAAAATATTTTAATGTGCATATTAAATAAAATTATGATTTCGGCTATGAAATTAAATACATATTTTAATGATAAAAATCATGGAATAAAATCACTCTTCCTTATGATTTAAATCTATGACTTCCGATTCACGATAAGTGCGGGTAACATTTTTCATCCCCTCGCTGAATTCTTGTCTAGACATTTCTTAAGTACTATTAAAACGACTATTTTTTATGTTTCAAGAAAATTCCAAAGGATATTGAATAAATGTTGCAATCTCAATAATGTTAGGACAGTGAATTCGTTACTTTTACCTTGTTAAATATGATTTTATAACGAGAGTTTATTATTTGTATTGGATAAATATAATTGTTTAATTTGCTTTAGAGAATGTTTTGAAACATGATTCTTCAAATAAGAGAAATTATCATGATAAAAATACAATGAAATTTTAAATAAAATAAAATGGTTAGAGTAATGAATTCTTGATAAATAGAAATTTAATGCAAATATTATTTTTTCAAATTTTATTTCTTTACATTCTTAGAAATGTAGAGTAGATTTCCAGTCAAACGAAGAAAATTTTTGTTATTTTATTACCTCAAACTCATCCAGTCTTAAGCAATTAAAGTTAAATTTTAAAGCTGATAAAGATTAAATTGGAGTTAAATTTTCCTCACACAATAATATAACAAGAGAATTTATTTAAGATAGTAAAATAGTGCGACAAATGTGACATACGCAAATGTATGTAGGTTACTGAAGAAAATCGATCCATTACTTGCTAAAAAGTTACTATAACGAAAGATAGAAGTATGACACCAGAAAAAATACTGAAGATTCTGGCTGATGTTACAGAACAGCAAATACAGAGGCCAGAAGATATGAAAAAAAAAAAACAGAACAAATCATATTCAGGAAGAAAACGCACCAACACTATGAAAACTGAGATTGTTATCGAAAAAGGTGGAAAAATTTTATCAGTGTCAAAGTCAGATCGTGGTATAGTTAATTATTTTCGCATAAGGATACAAGAAAAATATTTACCAATCGGTAGCATAAAATAATGCCGATTCTGGATATGAAGGTTGGCAAAAATTGCAAAGCAATGTTATAACAGCTATTTCTTCCCAAGGATTTCAAATCGTGCAACTGTTATCTTTACGCTGACATGCGTGAGAAGAGGGTTTTTACTAACTAGAGGCTTCGAATAAAAATTTGCTGTTATGGGGTTCATTTTAGATCTTTTATTTCCCTCCGAAAATGAGTGAGATTGAGAATTATTCGATTTTTTTAACAACGTACAAACTGTTATTATAGAAGCATTGTGAGACTTTAATTCCATTTAGTATAAACAGAAGTTTCTTTTTCAAGTGTATAATTTAAAAAAACAACAGTTCAACAGTTAATTTTGTTTTAATCTAGAGATCTAATTTCTCATGTCTATTTTATAATAAATCAAAATTACTATTATACTCTGATTTAAATTCGCTCAAAGGAAGATTTAATTCCTCAAAGGAATAATTTAAAATAATTTAATAATCATAATAAAAATAATCATAATAAAAATGTTATATTTATATCCACTTTTATTTTCTTAATTAGTAAATGAATATTTGAGTAAGTTGTTAGATTTAATTAAGTATTATTCTGAATTCAGTTTAATTTTAGAGGATGTTTTATGATATCTGTAGCTATGAAATATGATGATTTTAAAATTTAACTTTAAATAAAAGGCAGTAGATGATAATTTTTAATTTATTATTGTATTGACAACAGTGATTGTGACCAATGTTTCTTGTGAAAATAGGAAGAATGGTGACAAATCCAAGTTCAGCACTTCCCTCTTTTTTGACATCTTGTGTAGTTGTCTCTTCCTTGTTCAATGCCCTTAAGTAAGACTTGAAAAATTGAGATAAGAATTTGATTTTTGTAAATCAACGAATTAATCTGAGTGATCAACTATAAAGATATTTTCATCAAATCTGACTCTTATAACGAATGCTTTTACACAAATGTCTTAAGACTCCAATCGAAACTGAAAAATAAAAAGAAATTTAATATATACGGATAAAAACAATGAAACAATGAATCCATTTGATTAATAAATAAGTCTATTTCTTCAAATTATTTTGCTAAAAATTAAATCTTACAATTAATAGTTTAAAACATGACTGAGAACCATGTGATACTATTGAAACACATATTCATTATCTACTTCCTAAATTAAGGGGCATTGTAACTTTGTGTAAAGTTTTGAAAGAAGATTTGAGCAAAAAGTTAACTAAAATAAATAAGTAAAGTCTTTTACTTTCTCTGATTTTAATATAGCACAAACTATTTTATGAAATTCTTAGGATGAATTAGAAGACTCAACTTAAAAATCTACAAAATGGTTTAATAATTTTAATGTAATTATATATATACTTGTTCATATGGTCAGCATAAATTATTTTAGAGACATTTATATGTCTTTGCAGTTTGTAGGCAATTTTTTGCAGCTTGTGTATGCAGTTTTTTTTAAAAATTTGAATAATATCTTAAGTGAGTAGTTTACTGATTTTTATTTTTTCATTCTTTTGTCGAGTTTTTATTTGCAATTCAAGAAATTGCACTATAATCAGTTTTTTATGAATAAAAATTTCTCTGATTATTCGTATCAAATTAGTATATAATCTTTTGTTCTTTAAATTTTAATCAAAGTTCTTAGAGGTATCTTCAAAAATAAAAAAAACTCTCTTAAAACTTGTTCATTAGAATTGACTTATTCAAATTTCATATAAATCTTATTAAATAAGTGAGGATTATTTCCCAAAGAACTCAGTTTATTCTATTTTTTTTCCCTTAAAATCTGAAAAAGGCCTTTTAATTTATATGCACAAACCTTAATAATAACCAAATAAAAAGCCACGTAGTTTAATTACAATATGGATTGGTGTGATCAATGCAGACCAAAAGAAGAGAAAAAGGTGTCATGATGCATAAATATAGAAAAGCAGTATACATTTTTATGATTTTTAAATAATTTTAAAAAAAGGTTATTTATTCTTAAAGATGAACTAAGGATAATGAAAGAAGGAAATAATTTATGAATCTTAATACCTTAAAGAATAAAACAAATATATTTACATATTCCCTAAAAACTTAGATGATTAATTATGTTTGCATACATTACTAAATTTTCATTAACTGTTGAATATATTCAAATGAACTCTGAAATAAGTTTTTATATAATTTTAAAAGAAAAGTTATGGGAAAGAGAAAATTAAATCCCATTAACTCTTGACAAAACTAAATTTTTGTCACTGCTTTGAAAGCTGAAACTCAAGATGTGATTAAAACAAATATAGTATCTCATGAGCATTACTCAAATGAGATGATTACAAAATAAAAATTAGGATCTGAGTTTCAAATTGAAAGATCTTGGGATTTGTGTAATGATTCAAGATATTTACTGAAAGTTTTTAATTAAGCTTGCTCTTTAAAATTGGGGAAACGCAATGATTTGGATGTCATATTTTGAAAATGTAAGCTATTCAAATATATAAACGCGTCACAAGGGTGATAAAATATATTGATTACATGCTCCCCCTTTCATAGGATTCCTAAATATTTACAAAAAATGTTCAATCATGTATTATAAACTTTGAACCATGTATTGTAAACTTTGAAGAGGAGCTGAGAAAGTTTTTTATGATTACATTTATTGTAATTCACTGTTATAGAAAATTTGTAAAATATTTGTAATAGATATTCATATTTTTTACATTTTTGTACTAAATAAATACTGATTTTATATTAAAAAATTAAATTTCGGGTATCTTTTCTAGTTACAGGAAGTTTAAGCTAGATAAATATCCGGGCTTTTATATTTCAATGTAGTTGACACAATGTGTAATTGACATAAGATAATAACTTAGGAGTTTATAAATCCTAAGGTATTAGACCACAAAGCATATGTGACTTACATAATATTAAAAGTATTGCTATTTTAAAAAAGTACGATATATGTGTGTAAGGATGTGGATGGATTATGTTTGACTGATATAGTACATGAAAAAGTAATTCCACTTTACAAATTTGTTCAAATGAATAAACAAATAAACACAAATTTAGTGAAATCATAGACAAATTTTATTAAATGAAAATCCATTATTATTAGAATTAAGAGTTGTTTGAAAATTTTTAGAACTCAATTAGAGAATTATGGATTTGTATTTAGCGGAGGTCATTATTTCTTTTATATTTCTGATTTGTTAATATTTTTACTTTAGAATTAAACTATAATTCTCAGTTTTATAAGTGTTTTTCTTCCTTATTAAAAATTCTATTCTTCCTTATTAAAAATTCTAAAAGTATTTTTGAATTTCATCTATTAATTCACGTGTGATATTTGCTTAGACTTACAAAATTATTAAAACATTTGTATTTCAATTACTAATATAGATTTTTAACACATTATTTTCCATAACATTTTACTAAATTTATTAAATTAAAACATAGAATAATCAAGAATAGTGTTTAAATACTTATATTTTTCGAACACAAATATCTAAGTAAACTGACTAGTAAAATTAGAAAATATCCCAATTCTTTATCTATTCTAACAAAAAAAAAAGTTTCTTAAAATTACACGACTGAAATGTGCCATTAAAAATAATGTTTCTTGAATTCAGGAAAAATATTAATAATGTTCAAAGCTTACAAAAGTTACAATTATGTAATTTTGATGAAATATTCTTTAAACATTATAAATATTTTACATTTATACAAAAAGTCAGAGTCCAAAATATTTGCATTAAATTGCGACTTTAAATTCAATCAGAATTATGTTATATTTTATTAAAAAATCTAAAATAAATGAAATTTAATAGAAAAAGAGTATTTAAATAAATAAATAATGTTTGATTGTTCGAACGAATATAATAATGATCAAATTTTGCTTTGAGATGTAAAGAACCAAAATATATATGAAATAAAGCTCTATTTTTTCATTAAATCTGGAAATATCATATAGTGTAGATCCTGAAAATTTGTTCTATGTGATGTATAGTGTGAAGAAATTATGAAAAATACATTCAAAAATGGCAACACAGTAAAATTAAATGTAAAACGAAATTATCTTTTAAGAGTGAGTATGATATATTTATGAATGTAATATATCGATTTATTATTCATAAAGCTTAACTAACATCTGCTAATTTCAACCAGTTAACAGAATATATCTTCACATTATTTAATTTATTGAATTTAAAATCAGGCTACTTTTGCATATTTTAATGAAACACCATTATTTTCTTATCAATCATATGATTAATATACAAATAGTCGAAAACACGTGACTTAAACAAAAATTTATGACGTTTGTGTTTTTCAATTCCTGCTTTTATTGCAAAAATTAGATTCTTTTTAAATTTATAAAATATCAACTATATGCTAATTACATACCAAATTTATGATGGTTCAGCAATCAGAAACCTTCAAAAGTAAAATATTAATTGAAGGGTTTTGATTACTGAAACGCATCATTTTCTGGAATTTTCTTAAAGAAATTCGCTACATTTAGTAAATTTTGCATGGATAATGAAAACCGCATATTTCCTTAAAATAAAGCACTATAGCAAAATAATTAAAAATGAAGAGATATACTTGAAACACCGGGAGTATCTGAACATGGTAAACTTTTCATGAATTTATCAAATCAGTCATTCCATTTGTGCAATGACAGATTAATGCATTGTTATTCCTAATTTTCTTAAAAATTTGTGAAACTGTATAAATATTTACTTTTTTTACAGATTTATTTTAATCTAGAAATTAACGAAAATATTGCTGTTAGTTTATTGAAATTTCTTTAGAAATAATGGAATATCATATAAATTACTTGAAATTTTTTTTCCTGCAATTTCACAAAATTTTGAAATATATGTAAATTATCTTCAAAATTATGTATTGCATTGATTCGAAATGTGTGTAATGGTGTAGTGGAAAAAGGTAAGAAAATTTTAATTCTTATATTATTTTTATAATATGAAAAGGAAAAACTTTATAATTTACTTTTTATATTAAAAATTTTCTCTAAAGAAGAATAAATACTTAATTCAGTTTTTAAGATCAACGTTGAACGATGCCATACTAAAAGTTAAGGAATAATAGCACAAAATGTCATCCTTATTGTTATTTACACATGATTAGGAATTAAATTATCTCTACGAATTAATTTAATATAATTAATTCGTAGAACACTTTTTTTTAAACATTTTTTATACATTTGTTCAAAATACTTTAATTCGTGATTTAAATTTATTAATTGAAAATGAAAAGTACACTTTTTTTTAAACATGAAAAAAAAGTATAAGTTTTATGAATATTAGAAGTAATGGATATCTTTCAAGTTTCAACCCTAAAATTATCTCAAAACGATACAATTCAATAAGTAATAATCTGTACAATGGCTTTGATTTCCTTAGGAGCGAGAAAATATCGAGAAAATTATTAAACATATTTGTAATTAACACAACATTATAGTCATATATGATTATGTCAAACTCAGCCATATAGGATTATGCCATAAAGGTTAAGATTTCCACAGAATACTAATTAAATCTAATTACTTGACAGAACAATTTTGACAGTCCAGGAAGCTTATAAATACTATTATGAAAACCTACCAGATAAACCTATATAAATTGGCTGAATTTACATACATTTGTTCAAAATTGTCTTCACTGAAGCTTGTACAGATGTTTATATTTCTTGAAAATCTGAATATGGGTACATTTAATGCTATTTAAAATCCACTTAAATAATTTTAGTGAAGAATAATTAGGATTTAGGCTAATAAATTCAGTTAATAATGTTTTCTCTAATTAGATTAAAGAAATCATAAATATTTTAGGTACAAATATAAACTTGAATTATAAAATTTTTTAAAGAAAGTTGTGAATAGCAAACCAACTTATATTACTTCAATAATCGTCTGAAAAATTAACTTGAGAAATGTTTCTCTCGCAATTTGAAAAAAAATATGTTTGAGTGTTTTCTCTTTTTGAAAATATTTGATATAATTTTACTTTTAAATGAACTTTAATTTTTAAGAAATGGTGAAATTTCTTTCCTATGACCTTCAAGGATTCCAATAAATTGACTTATTTTATTGTACTATAATCATAATAAGTAAGCTATCATTTATTCTGCTGTAAAAGTAAGCAATGGCATCAAGTTGTATTCAAACTTCTTTGCAATGAATGAATACATGTTTTATACTTTGACGATGCCAAATTATAAGGTAATGTACTGAAATATTTATTTGATTTTGAATAATTCCACTGGCTATTAAATATAATATTCAAATCATCTTAAAAATTATCATTTCTTATGAGACTATTTTAATATCTATATTTTTTAAGTCCTCCTTATAAAGCATTTTATTCTTCTCTCTCTTGAAAAATATATTTTTATTTAATTATGGCATGAGTAATATATATAATAAAATTTGTTATTGAGAAATCTGTATGATAAGAATTAGATTATCATTATAAAATAAACATTGCCTCCATTTCAAAATGATATTCTATTTTTAATCAGAATAATTCTAGAATAAAAGATTTATTTGTAAAGCCTATTTTCATTTCATACACTGTAAAATATTCTTTCTATGAGGACTAATTCGAATCAAATTTTAGAATTTGAATTTAAAAATTTTGCATATAATATTCAAAATATAAACTAACATTTCAAAATTTAATCTTAATCGTATTATCAATAATAATGTTAAGTATTAATGAATTTACGTTTTTCTCTAAATTAAAATAAATGCCTTTAAAGGTATACAGTCATCATTTATACCACATATTATATCAACTTCTTAAAAAACACTGTTTCTAGTAGAAAACAAACATATCTGCTTGAATTTTGAAGTCATTTTTTTAAGCCTTCTTTTCAACCAAGAAATGAATCCTTTGTTTCGGAGCTTCGTATTTTAAATACTGTTTCTTTTTTTTTAACTTTAGTGTTGATGGTAATCCAAAACATGTATCAAAATATAAAAAAATGCTACGAGAAAAAAGGCTAGTCGTAGAAGAACTCTTCTGATGTTAAGACCTAAAAAACCGGTCCTATTTCGAAAACATAACAAGGTAGAAAAATAATCAATTTCAAACTTGCAGATATGAAAAACATTTTCAGCAAAATAAATCTTACCCACAGAATTGCGATGTATAAAACGTATGCAACGTATTAGTTTGTACTTTAGCTTCAATTTTATTATACTTACTGCGAGTCAGTAACACATACCTTTGTCACGATCCCCGGAACATGCAGAAACTTTTCTTTCAAACTCACCAAACTTATCGACTATAAATTATTCCTATTAACTTCATTTATTAGACTGTTTTCAAGGACGGTCAATTTGTATGAGAGATTACTGTCATAATATACCCCAATAATAATGTTGCCTTAGAAGAAATGGTTATGTTAACCTAAAAAAATTCTGCAATATAAGATTATAATTTAGATTCCTATTGATACTAAATAGGAGTTGACTTAATACTCATAATTAATATTCCTGATGACAAATATTTGCTCCTTTCTAATCATTTTGTGAAGTAATTGTTGGAATTCGTACAGGAACAATTGCATTCTGTGTGCATTTTTAATGACTCCTCATTCTGCTCAAGAATTACATGTTATTAGGTCATTATTAATTAATTTGTATCTGAAATTTTAAAGCATCCTGTTTGAACTAAAAAAATGACTTTAATTTTATCACAATATTCTAGTTTTGTGGCACATAATTTTGAAAAATTTCTGATGTTATAATTCTAGATACAAAGCTTAGGCAAGAATTTGCTGAACACATTATACAGCATAATGTTTAATTTTTCCCGATTGTTTATAATAGTCATAAAATGAGAAATAGTGTTTAATCCATATAAATTTTTCCAAGATTTTTCCAAGATAAACTTTATTTATAAAGACAAATATATAACTATAAATTTCAAAATACTAATTAAATTTTCTTAAAAGCAATTTAAGCCAATAATGGCAAATGTATTTTGAAATTTAAAAAACAATTTTTTAAATAATATGAGAAATAATAAATTTTAGTAATTGCTCTTTGGAAATTATTATGATATATCAAAACATGGCGCATAAGAAGCACATTAGTTCATAAAAGAATAAAAAAAAATATTTTAATAATTGATGTGAAAAAATGTCAATTTTACAATGAAGTTAATATGAATATATTCATAGTAAGTGGGTGATTTACAAAACATTCTAAATAAAAATAAAATTTAAAAGAAGAAAATTAACACAAAGGATTCCTCTTTCATGTGAAAATATTTCTAACCGTTCTTTTGTAGTAGCGTCTTTAGTACCTTAATTTAAATGTATTTTTAGTAGAACATATATTATAAAAATTATAAAATATTTATGTAAGAAAATGATATATTGTACAAGGAAAAATTGACACGTGATTTCTTTGAATCAAAATAATAGATGTCTTTAATTAACATTCTCTTCTTGTTAAGATATATTAACTGAATTTCTACAAACACCACTTAGTAAAGTACGTCATTAAAGTTGACAGTTTATACGGAAAAGAGCAATATTCTCAAAAATTCATTTTTGAGAATATAGCTTTTTTGTACGTAAACTTTCACTTAGAGGAGAAGGTGTATATTTTATCCACCGAAAGTTTTTTAATAGATAAATGTATTGTTTCGTGAATACTTATTAAAACTATTATTGTGATTTTTTAGATTTGAAATTAAAGTTCTCTATTTAAGATAAATTAAATTTAGTCTTTATTCAAATATCTCTCAACCAAAAGCTAAACTTTATTGACATTTATATTATTAAATATAATGAAAGTTAATAAGTTTTCGAATTAAAAAATTATGGGGAAAATTCTTATCAAATTAACAATACATCTTTAACAAATTTTTTTCTTAAAAATAAAACGTCAAGAATTCCCGCAAAAAGCAATATCAGTAAAAAATTTTTATTTGAATCACTTCATCTTTAATATACAGAAATAACATTCTTAGATTTTGATCAATAAGTTAATATACTGAAACTAATATTTATGTTTAAAAATTTTTTCCATATTTAATTCAAACTTAAAACTAACTATATTTGAATTTAAGAAAACATTTATGATTATTAGACTTATTTCTAAGAAAATGAAGTAAATGTAACTATTTTATCATTAAATATGATAAATGAAATTTTAATTAGAATACTGTCTGCATTTTCTCGTATAAATGAATCATTACCCAACGTATTTAAAGCTAATTTTTTTTTCCTATCAATGTCTATTAAATTACAATGAAATGAGTTTTTAACATCTGTTAATGTTTTTTAATAAAATCTAATGCATTTCTTATAATATAATATTAGTAAATAATTTTGTAAAAAAAATTAATAATAAGTATATTAATACGATTTTTTTAATATTTCATATTCATTTAAAAAATCTGTTGCAATTAAAAATAAAATATGTGAAACAGATAATTTTGAATAAATATAATAATATATAATGGGAAAAATCCTTTAGAATAAGAAAGAACTTTCTTCTATATCTGCAATAAATGAAAAGAAGTTATTCCTATTTGTTATCTTATTTAATGCATTTTATACGTCATTTTCATGTTAAATATAACAAATAGTTGAAATATTCTAATCAAAAATTTTTTCATAAATTTGAGTTTCTTTAATATTGTAAAATTTTTAATAATTTCTTACAATAAAACATAAATTAGACCAAAACTTTACCATTTGATGCAATCTAAATTACTTAAAGCTATTATGATCGAATTAAGCTATTATGATCGTTTTTTAGAATTAATATTACATGCACTCTGCGTTTACATTAAGAATATTATTTATATTAAATATGAGATTAATAACGCATTCTAATACTTATCTTTCACAATATTCTTTGGTAAAATGACGCTTATATTCTTGAAGAACGATTACTTGACTGCACAAATGCTGCTTTAATTTTTGAAATCGTTAAAAAATTGCCTAGGAAAGAATTTACTAAGATTTTAATCTAAGAGACAAAATGAATTAATATTTCAAAAGCGTAAAATATATGAATTAGAAATGATTTTTCCATAGGGAATTATATTTATAAATACACATGTTTAGGAGTGTCAAGCGATTGAATAAATATGTTATTTGTTTATTTCATAAATATAAAAAAGCCAAATAATTGTGTGTGTGTGTGTATTTGCGTCATCACATTTCAGCCTTAGAGCTATAAATCAACGACCAGACACTCACGATTCTAGAAGGTCTTTGGTGTCATAAAAGTATAACCATCAGCTCCTTACTAAAAAAAATGAAATATTAGGATATCAAGAAATGTTATTTATAGCTATGATGTTATTCATTTTCAGACAGAGTTATTAAAATTGAACTTAACGTGATCAATATACTTTTTTATTGCAACAGTTTATTTTTTCTAATAATATATAATTTTAATCTTTTATTTGATAACATAAATAAGAGTAAATGAAATTTCATTCAATATTCTGTTCATAACAATGCAATCTTGTGCGGACAATTTTGTGAAGGAATTTTATGAGTATAATGATAATTTTTATAGAAAACAATAACATTATAAGACTTTTTTGTGTTATCACAGTTCTTAAAATGATTTTATTCTAAAACATACTGTAAAGAGCATAAATTAAATATGTGTTTTTATTATTGAAAACGCTATTTTCTCATTCAGAAATGACACTTCTTATCATACTACACAAGTTTTAATTTTTTTAAGATGTCTGCATGATTAAATTTTCTTGTTTACAAAATTTGAAATTAATAGTTTTTTGATTGTTGTTACTATGCTATCATTGTAAAATTCATACGTGTTACTTTTAATTATTATTTATTAACACTTCTAAACAAATAAAGATTAACTTAAAAGCAGCCTACTACGTATAAGTGTATAATATATTTTATTAGACCTATTATGTCATTGGTTTATTTTGACTTCGTTGAATAAACTGAAAATTTAAAAAAATATATATTGTAACATCAATAATTTTACTGCGAAATATTGAAACACATTAAAATATTCCAGTTAAATAGTATTGACACCAGAATTGTTCACCGAAATATTGTTGATTATCGTCGAAAATTTTATAATTGCGGAAGAATTTAGATTTTAAAATTTCTGTATCTTCCTGATGTATCTTTTGACCAATATAGTTTAGGCATTCTTGATACAGTTTACATTGTTCTGCCAGAATAGCTTCATATTTTTCATACTACATTGATATACATAAAATTTTACAGTATTTTTAAATATCTTAGTTTTCCTGGAAGGGAAATTGCTTCATTCGTAATTTACTTCTATTCATGTATCTCAACCAAGGAAACCTTGAAGAAATTTAATATTTACTCTGAAACACAACACTCAATTTTCATTGCTTAAGTGACTCAGTTCGCATTTTATACCTTCAACCTTGAAAAACAACTTCATATCTCTGGAATAAGTTGAGCCACAGAGCATTTTTGAAAAGAAAAACGTGTTGTTATTAAATCACACTTTATTTAGAAAAGAGAAAATTGATAGTGGAAAATCGTATATATTATTTTTCAGATTAATATTTGAGCATGTTTAAGTTGGTCTGAGTAATTTAATGTATATTAATGTTTAACTAATACTTTACTTCTTTAATCATCAGATATAATTAATCATTAAAAAATATACATAAAATATACATTTAATAATATGCAATTTCAGATTATAAATTTTCTTTTTCTTAGTAGCCATCATATTAAAAATTTGAAACGAATTCAAAAAGCTCTCATAATATTAGTTTATATTTATTCCTCATAAAGATAATTAATTAGATATAGAGAAAAGTTAACAGTAAGGATTTCTTTTTTATAATAGTAATTATATATTAAATATCATTGTGTCTATGTTATAAATACTGTTAAAAACATATTTTAATAATATTTTTATTTCAAAATATTTATTTTATGCTATGTTTATTATTTATTATTTGTAATTAAAAGCAATTTGATTTGATAAGTATGTAAACTTTCTGTTAACAATTGTATTTTGTTCGTAGATAATTATTTTAAATATTTTACAAACATAAATATATTATTAATAATAAGTTATAATAGCTATTATAAAATAAAAAAAATAATAAGTTTAATGTATTTTTACTAATGACACAAAAATTTTATATAATCAATATATTTTGGCAGTTTTAATACTTGTTTTATAGAAGTGGAGCTATGATTTTGTAAATATTTCGATTGCAGTGAATATAAAAAAATCCAAAATATAACTTCTTCTGCCTTCATTTACCTCTCTACAGCTATTTATATTACTTTTATTTCTTTTTACACTTTTTTAACATTTTAAATGCAACACTAAAATTCACTTGTAAATTAACTTCATCAAAAAATCAACGTGATTGTGAGAACAAAATAAAAATATGCATAATATGTTTGCAGTATTTATAAAATATTTCTAAGCATCAAAAAATTTAATTAGATAAAAAATAATCTCAATCTCTCGTACGGAATGAGAACCTGAGAAGGAAATGTTAAAACCATACTAAAATCACTTTTTAAACTCACTAAAATGCTTTTTGACAAAAAATTTATATTATTTTCATTTAGTTATTATTTGGTATATCACATATAAAAAATTAAAATTTTAATGGTCTACATACGCAAAGTTATAGTCATTGAATATATGGCTGTATAATGAGATCAGTATTCAAAGACAAATTTATTTATATGTACTAATGAAATTTATGACAAATGATATATATATATATATATATATATATATATATATATATATATATATATATATATATATATATATAATATAATATAATATAATATAATATAATATAATATAAATTAAGTAAAACTTAAAAGCTTAAATCTTATGTTTGCCAAAATTTTTAAAATTACTTTTCCTTAATTACTCATTAAGATTTTCTTAACGCTAAAATAGATATTCTAAATATATTTAATGAAAAAACTTTCCTACGGTTTGATTTTTCTTATTAGTATGGATAATATGAATTTTATCTTAGAACAAACACAGTTTTTAGTAATTTAGTTAATATCTTATTTCCAAATAAATGTTTAAGCGTTTGTACATGTTTTGGTATATTCTGACAAGCATTAGAAGGGTTTGCTGTGAAAAACATTCATAATTACTTTCTATTTTTTGTCCCAATCAAATTAAATTTTTGATGAAATTAGCAGAATTTTTAATATAGAATATGAAAGTAAACGGAAGGTAAATAATTTTAGATTTAAATATGGTATCATAAATTAATTATCATTTTCTAATATTTCATATAAAAACATTTGTCTAATTATTAAGTTTATTAATTTCACTTATCGAGTTAAGCTTTTCAAAGACAATAATTATTTTTCTAAAATATAATTCTTCTTCAAATTAAAATTATTTTAATTTTACTAATATGATTTAGTATGTTAACATCATCAATTTATTTTCCATATTTTGGTGGAAATTTTTATGCAAATATCATTATAAAAATTTATTGTATGGTTGGTAAATATTTTTAATTTAATGTAGTTTATCAATTAAAAATGATATTTTTAAATAAAGCCTTTATAATATTTAGCAAGGAATGCATACTAACTAAACTCTAAATGAAAAGTGAGGGATAAACTTCATTTCTTATGCTAATATTCTCAACTTAATCATTGATCACTCAATAACAATTAGCAGTAATTGTAAGCACTGCTGAGACAAAATTGGATGTATCATATACCATATACAATAGTTAATGTTTTGCGGCATATAATAAATAATATTTAGATACATTTAAGAGAAATAAATAAGAAAGTAAGGCACTTTCTAAACTATTTTAGATTCTAATAATATGTAATCAAAAATGTAAAATTTGTCATTTAGCAACACACAATAAATTAACAGTTTAAATTGTTTTTTAATCAAATTTAAATTTTTCCAACATTTTTGAAATATTAATAAAAATAATATTGGGATTTATAATTTGTTATATGTTAAGGTTTAAGAATATTAATCTACCATTCTAAGAGATCTATGATCTACTATTTTATGATTGAAAAATATTAAGAAAAATAAAAAGGGATTATTTGTATGTAAAATAGAGTTTTAAGCTTTATTTAAAAATTTGATCAACAGCACATTAAATTATTCTCTTAGCAAGCCATTAATTTAATGACGCATTTTGGGTAAATATATTTTACGAGATTCACTTTTCCATTTAATATTATATCATCAACAAAAATTAAAAAACCTAGGTTTTTTTTAGTAAGTGAAATTGCTTTTTTTAAAAACAAATATCAAAATCTTAATCCTTTAATGTACAAAGATCGATTACATTAGCAAAAGTAGTTCCTGTTGGATATTTCATTTTTAAATTTCGGTATGGATTATATCTATATATATAAAAATTTCGTGTCACGATGTATGTTCCCGATAAACTCCGAAACTACTGAACGGATTTTGATAAAATTTTGTAACCATTTATAATATGATCCAACTTAAAAGATAGAATAGTTTTTATCTCTTAATTATTGATTTAAATATTTATAATACGACATTAGTGTTTATTTATTGGTTAGTTTTGTAAGTTCCTAATAGATGGCGGTTTAGCATCTAAGTTGCACAAGTATTCGGCAGATGGCGACGTGTTTATTTTTCTAGATTATACCATCTTCGAGAAAATTATCGTGCACGCGCAAGCGCGTGGTTAAATATAGAATTTACATATATTTTCATGATGTATAATCATACTATAACATTTTTTCGTGAATCATTTTCATAATTATACTTTGTATTGTGTTATTATTGTGCAGTATTCAGTTTGAATATTTTTAATATTATAAATAGTAAAATAAAATTTTATTTATTACTGTTTTTCTCTACTAATTTTCATACCACCTCGAAAATATGTAAGTATTTCTTGATAGCCTCTAATTATTTTTTATTTTTATTTTATAATTTGATAATTATTAATTTATTCAGCAGTACATTTTGATCTAATTTATTTATTCAAATGATAAATTCTTTTAATTTTTTTTATTTCAGTATAATGCCGCGGAAAAAATTTTTAGTTTTAATATAATTTAAAATTGAAATAATAATAGTTCGATGTCAATGTTATCTACCTCATTTATAACAATTTATTTTTGGATGTCTTTAATTTATATAGTATATTTTATAAGTAAGTCACTGATTACAAACTATAATTTAATATAAGATGAATAAAATGTAAATTCAGAAAGTATATGTTGATTTGTGCTTAATTTCAAAATTTCGATACTTTACCTATTACTATTAAATTTTGGTGAAACGTTTTATTTTTAATCTCCTATGAATGAACTTATTCTAAATTTTTTTAAAAAATATTAATTTGATTGTACCAAGGAGTTAGTAAAAAATTGATTCAATGTATTATAATTACTCAGCCACTGCAACGCGTGACTGGGTCAGCAATTCTATATATATAAAAATTTCGTGTGTCACGATGTATGTTCCCGATAAACTCCGAAACTATACTGAACCGATTTTGATAAAATTTTGTAACCATTTATAATATGGTCCAACTTAAAAGATAGAATAGTTTTTATCTCTTAATTATTGATCTCAATATTTGTTATACGATATTAGTGTTTATTTATCAATTAGTTCTGTAAATTCCAAATAGTTGGCGATTTAGCATCCAAGTAGCACAGGTATTCGGCAGATGGCGACGTGTTTATTTTTCTAAATTATACTATCTTCCAGAGAAAATTAACGTGCGCGCGCAAGCGCGTGGTTAAATATAGAATTTACATACATTTTCATGATATATAATCATACTGTAAAACTTTTTCGTGAATCATTTTTATAATTATACTTTGTATTGTGTTATTATTGTGCAGTGTTCAATTTGAATATTTTTAATATTCTAAATAGTAAAATAAAATTTCATTTATTGCTATTTTTCTCTACTAATTTTCATACCACCTCGAAAACATGTAAATATTTCTTGATAGCCTTTTATTTTTTTTTTACTTTTATTTTATAATTTGATAATTGGCTCTGGAATCGTGCTATTTTGGCAGCAAGAAACGCTGATGTGAACGAAATTAAATTCCATATACAACAGATGTTGCCCGGTGATTTAATGTCTTTTAAATCAATCGACACAGTTATTGATTAAAACGAAGCCGTAAACTTTCCAACTGAATTTTTTAATTCTTTGGATATGCCAGGAATGCCATCACACTATCTTCAACTGAAAATTGGTTCACCAATTATTCTTCTACGTAAGTTAAACCCACCTCAATTATGTAACGGTACACGCTTAGTCATAAAAAATGACCGAAAATATTCTCGAAGCAACAATTTTGGGAAAATTTAAAGGAGATATCGTCCTGTGGCCACGTATTCCTCTGATAGCGTCAGAATCTCCAATACCGTTTAAAAGGCTCCAATTTCCGATTTGTTTAGCTTTTGCGATGACCATAAATAAATCTATAGACAAAACAATGTCTATTTGCGGTTTGGATTTGAAAAACACATGTTTCTCACATGGACAGCTATATGTTGCCTGCTCACGTGTAGGAAAACCATCAAATCTCTTCGTGTTAGCGAAAGATAGGTTAACCAGGAATGTTGTACACAAAGTAGTACTTAGATAATTTGTAGTTTTAATAATTTAAAATTGAAAAAATAATAATTCGATGTCAATGTTATCTACCTTATTTATAACAATTTATTTTTAGCTTTTTTTAATTTATATAGTATATTTTGTAACTAAGTCACTGATTACAAACTTTAATTTAATATAAGATGAATAAAATGTAAATTCAGAAAGTTTATGTTGGTTTGTGCTTAATTTCAAAATTTCGATACTTTACCTATTATTTTTAAATTTTTGCGAAATGTTTTATTTTTAATCTCATATGAATGAACCTATTTTAAATTTTTTTAGAAAATATTAATTTGATTGAACCCAAGAATTAGTAAAAAATTTATTCAATGTATTTTAAAAACTCAGCCACTGCAACGCGAGGCTGGGTCAGCTTGTCTATATATATATATATATATATATATATATATATATATATATATATATATATATATATATATATATATATATATATATATATATATATATATATATATATATATATATATATATATATATATATATATATATATATATATATATATATATATATATATATATATATATATATATATATATATATATATATATATATAAACTTTAACAATTGTAGCTTAAAATCAGGAAGTAAAACATACTAAAAGAATATACAAAATGACGAGCATTGAAAATAATTTGTAATTTTCAATTATTAAATTTAACTAAAGTATAAATGATCCAGTTTTACAAAAAATGCATATTTGTTTAAAGTATTTTGAATTTATCGCAGATTTCCTGTGGATGTGAAAAAGATAATAATAAATAAAATATTAATATAATTTCCTAAAACTCCACAAGAATTTTCGGGAATTTGCATCTCTGTAGCTAAGATGTGGACAGAGAATGGGAAATTTTATACCACTTGCATTTAAAACTCACTGCACAGAAGCAAACTCACCATGTAAACTAACTTAGACAGATTGCTCGGGAAATTATTATTTGCATTCTTAAATATACAATGTAAGTCTATATTTACTGAAGTCATACTGTTAGCAATATCTTATATTAGGACCATTGAGGCTACAATAGATCAACATATCTCTGTAGTCTTCTCTATCTTCAGGAAGGAGTTAGTTGTCATTATTGCAAGGATTGATGCTATCACATATTTTGATTCATGAGTTTTGGGAACTAGGGATTTTATCGGACGTCTGCAGAGCAGTATAAAATCGTACTTGTTTGTTCTCCACAAACTATGAATCCAGCATACCTCTGAAACCCAAGAAATTAATATACAATGAATCTCATCACATATTAACTCCACTGGTAACGATGTTGCTAATTGAATGTTCAGAGACATTAGTGAGATTGAAATTGCCCTTGTCTCATAACTTATGCATCAAGTATACTTGAAAAAAGAATTCAAACTCAAATAAAGGTTGAACATTCTGTCTACGCACCTTTAGTACATTGGAGGATTCCCTAACTGTCTGTTGAATATCTTATGTGACTGTGGCTCACAAATCTCTATTGTTTGATTAACATGTGTTCACCATCAGCGTTTTACTTTTAAATATGGCAGAAAAATTGTTTTGAAAAAGTTTCGTTTTTGCTTGTATCAAAGTAACGATACCTAATGCACCCACTTGCAAAAATGATGTGACTATCTATCTTCACCAAATCAAATTCGGGATTGCATTGGTCACATTCTAATGTTCATATTCCTTTCCATTATAGATATTTTAACAATAATATTCTAGAGCTGATCTGACATTCGTCACAACTCCACAAGTATCAGTAAAAAATATAGCAGTTTCAGTGGATGGATAAATTTTTTTGTACCCATATATGTTATTTTCAAACGTATATATCAAAAGTACAAAATAATAAACATATCCAGTGAAATGCAAATAGCTAAATCTTTATATGAAAATTCCACATGTTATCATTTTGACTATATAGATCTTTAAGAAAATGACACTGCCTTGTTTTGATGCACAAACTTAAATGAAACGAATAAAAAAGGAAAAAAAGTGCTTTTAATTTTATTCTTCAATTTGGAAGAGTGTTGTTATTGATAGAAGGAAAGTCATAAATCCTTAAATAACCTAGATATTTATGAATGTATTTTTTGGAATAAAGGAATTTAAAGACATCTTATTTAAGCCAAATTAGGTTGAACTCATATCAACCTTAACCAAGTTCAAATGAAGGTATGAACTAAATTTCAAAGAAATATATTTATTTATTTTTTACTAATTATAAAATTGTATTTAAAAGCTATGAATTTTATAAAAATTAATTGAACATATATAAATTATTTTAGCATAAAGTTTGCAAGAAAAAATTAAAATATTCACTATTTAGATAAAATAATTTATGAAATATTGCTTACATATAATTATAGTATATTTAATGTAACATCAATGAATCAGAAATTAACATAAACAAAAAAATAGTAAATACAGTAATTTTTTATAACTTGTGAAAAAGTTAGAAAAAATAGAAAATCTCACTCTTAGTAGACTAAAATTTCTGTAATTCAAATTAGTTTTCACTCTAAGCAAACCAAATGTAAATAAAACGTAGCCGACAAAAAATGCATAAATTGCTTAAAAATTAATGGCGGTAGCACATGTATATCTTGAACGCAGAAAATGTACTTCTAAGAAAATAAATGAAACTCCGTCACACTCAAAATTTTCATTGTAGAAATGGCTTATTGTGATTCAATGAATATTATATCATAAATCTTTTATTTTTAAAAAAAGTAAATCTACATGTGAAATTTACAAGGCAGTTAAATATTAATATCTGTATTATTCTTTAAAATCTAGTCAATGATCATTTGTAGGAATGTGCTTAACATATATTAATAATAAATCAATTCTGAAATAGTTATTTGATAAACCAATGAATGTATTTTTTTCTAGAAAAAAATCTTAAGTAAGAAAACGTATTTGATGAGAAGATGCGTAATAAACTTGTACAAACATAATATAAAATTCTTACTAATGATTTTGAAGAAAATATGTGGTTGCATTTTATTATAGTATATTTTTTATATTCTGTACATGATAGCTTACAGTGATTCATCATTGAATGCTTTGCGAATATAAATTTCTAATATAAATTTGCTTATAGAAAGCATCAAGAAATGACAAAAAATGAGATTTATTGTAAGAAATAAAATACAGCAATAAAATCATGACAAAAATATTATACACATAAATCTAATCCCTGAAGTAACGTACAAAATTGGAAAGAATATCGGCATAGGAATTTAATGAGACTTCAAATTAAAGATTTACTTCCAGTGCAAAAAATATAAGTTTTCTTCTGATATAAGAAAACAGTCTTTTTTCTAGATTATGCAGCATAGTTTTACTTATGATGTTTTTATTTTAAAACATGCTATTTGTCCTATATTTTATATAAAATAATAAATAATAATTAATTTATGGCAGCAATTTCATTTCTATAACTAAATGTCTAATATTCACAATTATTCACAATTTAAACAATAACTATGTACAGATTAAAGATTATTAAAATAATTTTTTTATCAAACATCACATATTGTCTCCTAAGTGGACTTAATTAGAGTTAAAAAAACATTAGTGATTATTTATTAGTATTTTGCACTCGATAATGTAGTTTGACTTTCATTAGCCTCATATTTTATAACATTATAAGGAAAAAAGGGAATAAAATATTTCCAAAGAGCTTGATATTATTTTCTACACAAAAATTTCTCACTTAAAATTATAGGGATAATGTCAAATGTGAAAAAGTGAAGTTGAAAGATAAATATTAAACTCTGGTTTGTTTACTATAAGCTATGTTACAATTATTAAAACTGAAAAACGATTATACATGTTAATCTATAAAAATAGAAATCATAAAATTTAAAATAAAAAAAGTGGAATTTTTATACATATATAGAAACATAAAACTAGTATTCTTGTTTGTAGGGCAGTTACATAATATTCTTGCATTGGATAAAAATATAGTTTGGTAAAATAAAGTAATAAGGTTTTAATTTTTATTTTGTTAACCAGATTTATTGGCTTATGCCTCTTTTTCTTGCAATTCCAAGCATTGAAATGTGCATAAATTTAAGAAAATATATATGACATACTAGTGAGTGAAAAATGTATTTTTATAGAAAATAAAATTATGTAATAAAATCAAGGAAATATTCAAGTAAAGAAATAAATAATTTTAGAGGAATTCATATTGAATTTTTCAAGCGATCTAACTATAAATTTGAATTTAATAGAGACAATTTCTATGGATACCTTGACATTTAAAAATTTATAAATTTCTAAGCAAAATACAATTTTAAATTATCATAAGATCTGGAATTGAAAAAAGTGATTTTATAAATGAATATCGGAAAAATGTCAAATTAGCCCGTAGCTTTACAATTAACAAAGCATCAGGGCAAACTTTAAAATATTACGGCATAAAGACTAAAAATGCCTGTTTTTCACGCTATTAATTATACTTAGTTTGCTGTCTAATAGGAGATTTTAAAACTTTATGCATATATACACCGGAAAAAAATGTTGTTTATGAACAAGTATTTTTTGCTTTTTAAACTGACTTTGCTTATTGTTTATAAACAAAATGTTGTTTATAAACAAGTATTGCAAATAGAAGAATTGTAGCTAGAAAGTATCTTCAATAAAAAAATTTCTACGTCTTATATTTTAATGTTGCCGACCGATGACTGAGTGGTTAGCGCTCCTGACTCCTGACCTGTGGGTCCCGGGATCAAATCCCGGAATCAAATCCCGGGTCATGCCTGGATGTTACTTTATTTCGCTGTTT